>CM036315.1:34783610-35336977 GCA_020567845.1 Rhododendron henanense subsp. lingbaoense | reverse complement strand
AAAATATTTTTTTATGAAACCCCGTAAAAATCAGCTCAACCCGATATCGGTAAGAATTTTTCTTGAATTTGTAGGAGCGAAACTGAGCAGTTAGGTAGTTTTGCCTCTACAAATTCTGAAAAAATCCTTACTAATATAGGGTTGAGCTGATTTTTTACGGGGTTCCATAAAAAAATATTTTAAAAATAATAGACAGGTTCGAATCATTTTTGTAGATCCGAGATGGGCCCCACAAAATTCATATGTACACGATATGTACCCCTAGTTTTTTTGATTCCGATTTTTGACTATGCCACTCCATACGAAAGATCCCATCATTGGTCGTACAAGAGGAAACCATCTACAGTGGTAGATGAGTGTGGTCTGTATTGCCGGGTGTAGGCGCGGTCAAAATTATTGACAGGTTATCAGATAAGACCTTTTGACCAACCAATTGACCTTGGACACGTGGCATTTAGGTCCACGCGGGAAGTCAATCTTAGTCAAAACACTATTCCGAGAAGACGTTTGACTGACCAATGGAATGGAAGCACGTGTAGCCCATAAAATCGATACCCGTGGAATTGACCCGCGGAAGGGAAGACCCCGCGGGACCCCCCGCGGGCCCCGCCAGGGAGAATTGAAAGACGTACCGGAATTGGTACAGAAACTACAAGAAGACCCCGGGATCCTATTCTGGCCTAAAAGGCAGGCCCGGAAGGGACCCCGCGGGAGGCAAACGATCGCCGCGGGTCGCGACCTTGCTCTTGCGGGAATTGGGGAAGCTCTTGTGGCTTGGTGGCTTGGGATGGAGGTAGCGTCGCGGAAGCGCGAGTCCCCCCGCGGAAGTCCTCCGCGACCTGGAGGTACGGGAGGGACACGTGTTGGGGTCTTATAGGAGCGCCGTCCTGGGCCTGACCTAGGCCCATGTGCCCTATAAATACCCCTGACATTCCCAATGATTGACAGAGGCTGACTTTTCTGGAAAAAGAGAGTGAGAGCACTGATTCTGAGGAAGGAGAACATTCTTCCCCGGAGAGAAGATGACCTCACTCATTTGATTCTAGAAAAGGGCAGACGTCATCCCCGCGGAGAACAAAGGAGACACGTTGCCTTTGTCTTTTCCGTACCTCTTGCTCCAGCCCTCACCCCATGAGATCATTCCTCCTTTCCCTCGGTACTAATTATCGGCCAATCGCACCTCTCAGCTCACTTTTGTACACGTAAGCGACTCCGAAGGAACCCGTGTGACCCACACCGGGAAACATTGGTCTTGAAGTGCCGTATCCGATCGTTCATTTTCGTAATTGATGGTTCAAGTTCGCTAAAGCACTCTTACCGGTCAAAATTAACTAGTACAAAAGTGGACGATCGGATGCCGCCCTATAGGGTCTGCACTACAGGACCGACGGGTTGGTATTGCCGACATGGTTGGTGACGTTGGATTAAATCATGACACACTGTGTTTAGTAGTACAATAGTGGTATATCGCTGTTATCTTTGCCGCATCAAATCATGGCACATTTTTATCAGAAAGTCAAATGTTAGCACGTCTTCCACTTGTTATTAGAAGAGAATACGTCAAAGGCGCGTTCAGTATTATTGGAAGACAGAAATGCCCCGAGACTTTTGGGACAAAAACAAAGAAGATTTGGATTCAACACAAAATTTCTTATAAGGACTATCTTAACATGCTAAAATGCGGACCTTTTCTTTTTCGATCAAATTTTAATGATCCGAGCCGTTCAATGTGTTCAGAATGTGATTTTAAGAGTACCCACGAGAAATCGGCAAAAAAAAAAAAACCAAGAAGGGCTTGATCTGAGCAGTTTTTCATAAAAAAGAAGAAGATATTTTACGGTTGAACAAAAGTGATATTTTTCAATTTTTCATAGCGATTTTCAATGATTGATAAATATAAATGAGGTTACATGACAGTTAATTATGTTAATTTTCTAGTTTACGAAAGAGTCCAATGATTCTATTGATTGAAATTAAGGTATACGTAGTGGACGAATCAATTTCTTTTATACACCTGTTACGTACTTTATTTTGTCGTTTTTAAAGCTGTCTCTCTCTCTCGGAGGATTGAGAGATCAAAACACTTTTATTTGAATGTATTTTATTCATGTGTCTGAAGCACTTAACAGAGAATAATAAAGAACAGCCCATTGGCAAAAAAATAAATAGTAAAAACAAACTAAAAATAAACAAAGGGCCAATGAAGTTGACTGGATGGTTAAGAACAACTATGGATGTTTGATTTTAACTAAAAAGAATTAACCATTATGTGACTCTGACGAAAGTTCCTTTCACACTAAAGGAGAATGACAATTCTGCCCTTGTTAAATGTGAAATGAATCTTTTATGGTATCAAACCACATAATAAGGACGAGTAGAATTTAGGGTTTTTCTGGGAAAGAATCATATGCGCCCAATAATATCTACAATACATATAATTATATATATATATACCTAAGAAGGTTCTGCCTAGTCATCCAAACTCATACATATCCATAGTTCACCTTATCCGGTTATCCCCATAAAGAATAATTAAGCCAAGTAATTATTCAAGGAATTGACTAATTCGTTCAAGTGTTAACAAAGGGATGATGTTGTGCACATCAGACTCGCTATAACTTTCTTTCCCTCTCCTACTCCTGGGCCGAGAAGAGGATAAGAAAACGCAAAGCACATTGAAGCCGCAGGTCCGGCTCCTATTCTGCGGCAATTGGATCTTTTCTTGTTGTCTGATGTTGCTATCTTATTTGAGAAATTGTTAACGACCAGAAATGTAGACTCTTTTTTTTTGGTAACGAAGAAATGTAGACTTTCATTTAACATATAGGCTTTTTTGCTCACAATTATAAATTACTATAACTTCTGGTCTTGATGGAGCAAACCGTATTCCTATCTGTCTGCCTCTTTACGAAACTTCTTTATCGGATCTCATGTGGCACTAATTTTTCATGTCACTTTACGTACTTTAAGTTGTTTTGTCGAAATCTCGTGTGGCACCAATTGTTCATGTCATAAGAAGAGCATAATGATACATGCTGAATGCAATGAATTTTGCCAATACTAATTTGGTTAGCCAAAATTTAATTGATGGGTTTTGTAGATCATGATCAACTGAATAAAATCTATGTCTAGTCAGAGTCTTGGTCTAATTTTTTCCTTGTACGGACATGATTGAATTTGAGGCAGTCAAGCTTCCATGAATGCTTTGGCAACCTTTTTCCTCACAAAACAGGGGCGACCACAGAGATGATCACAAAATTCCACTTTGTTACTGTTATGCCCAAAGGATTTGAAAACAAACCATACACACATAATTACACGCACATAGATTTACGCGGTTTTCCAAAAAAGAGAAAAGAAACGGGTACATCCACGGGGACAACAAACATGATTATTGTGGACTCAACACTTAGCCTCACTCTCACACTTTTGATCACGTACTCTTCGTAGTCTCTATTGTTTGATACAGAAATACAAAGCAAGAGGGCAGGGGCAGGTTCCGGGATTTTGGTTCAGTGGTGACAAAATCGGATAGAAATTTTTTGTGATGCTAAACTCCATCTTGAATAAAGTTTTTTCTTTGATTAATATACTAACAAATTGAGCCTGATTTATCTTGTTTTGTTGTCATATATTATCTGCTTACTCACAAATTTAAGTAGATTGTCACTTATGTTGGCTATTCACGATTGAACCAGCGCACACAATAACAAAGAGAAATCACATTTTATTATTTTTATAAATTTTTAGTGCATTTTAGAAAATAGGGGGTTCGCTTGAACCCTCTCAAACACTTGTAAAGCCGCCCATGCAAGAGGGCCCGATTTATAGGCATGGAAGTGAGTTCTGTTTCCTTTTTCCATGCCAGACTAAGGCATGATCTCCTTAGCTGCTGAAGAAGACTGGATACTGCTGCTGGAACCCTTGAAGGAGGCTGGCTGAGGGTGAAAACTTGGTGTTGATCAGTGTTACTGTAATTTTTACGACTGTGATTTTAATTTACTAAAACAAAGAAGGAGAAAAGAGACAATTCAACATTTCTCATTGTATGGTTTATCAAAGGTACATGTGCATTACTGATACTTTGGATTTTCAATTACAGAAGCAAGGTACGCAATGAGCACAAAAATTAAATGGGTACGCCGTTCGGCTTCTATTAAGGAGCATGGTTCTACGCAGGGGTGTGCAAAAAACCCGCAACTCGACCAACCCGACCCGACCCGAAGGGTCTCGGGCGGGGTCGAACATGTGGTTCGGATGGATGCGGGTTCACTTTCTGTTAAAAATCAATTTTCGGTTCGGGTTGGTGCGTTCCTTACCCGTGGGGTCGGACCCGACCAGAACAACCCGAAGAGCAAACCCGACCCGACGTAAATAATCGGGCTCGCGGATGGTTCTACCACCTGTTCGGTTCGGTTTGCGGGCCTACAATAATATTGTTACCCGACATGTCGGGTCGGGTTCGGGGTCAAAACCGACCCGTGCACACCCCTAGTTCTACGGCATAACGTCTTTCGAGTTTATCAACTTTTGAAGGTACAGGGGCTAGCTGCTATTTTTCAGAAGTAAAATTTTCTAGAAGGAAGTAATTAATTTATTCACATATATATATCTCAAACGTTGTTCCTATCAGGGAGTCTACATCAACACCAGAAATTGGAATAGAATGTCTTGCGCTTAATTGAGATGTTGATACGAGATGGCGATCCCTATCACTATGTAACTCAAATATTCAACCCTTCTTTTATATGTGGTGTGTGCTTTTTTGTTCCAAGAAAATAAGTGCGGTAAAAGCGTTAGCCACTAGTTGAAATGCAATCATATTCTCCTCCTATGCAGGGTCCTCTAGCGTAGGTGCGCTACAGAGCTGTGCCGTTCTATCTCATCGATCAACGTTTCAGATTTAAATAAAACTCTTCCGAGAAGAGTATTTTCTTTCCTGAAAGAGTTATTCTTTTATCCGGTCCATTGAAAACACTGTTGGACGGCTGAGATTAAACCATGCAGTCCTGTAGTGCACCCCGTGTCAATTGCCCGACTTTCTCTGTTCTTCCTTCCCGTGTCAATTGCCGATTCTTGGTGATTGAGATTTATGTTTGATTATAATATATGTTTTTGTGTTCATGATCACCATCTTATATTAAGCTTCAAGATGGAGCAGTTCAGAAAGTTGATAAACTTCAAGAGAAATATATTTGAGCTCGGGTTAATGAACGACAGTAAAATGTGTCGGAGTACCCAGTGTACAAAGCTCCCATATATGTGAAGACTAGGGAAAGGTTGATCTACATCGTCTTTTACTCCTACAAGCAGAGAGGTTGTTTTTTTAGAATTAAACTAGTGATCTTCAGGCCACAAGAAAGCGAATTTACCACCGCGTCAGGTCCAACATTCTGCAGTCCACGGCAATCTAATGGATAAAAAGACCCAATGCTACTTTTCAGACTTACTTCCCATCAAGTAAAATGATGTGGGATGGAGTTTTTTTATTCAAGTGAGAGAATGATATATGTCATATTATTTTTATTTATTTTTCATAATATTTGTTAGGTGCAGTGAAAAACATTTTTGTTTGATACTTAAAAGGTATAATCTAATTTTCCTTTGTCAGGAAATAAGTTTCCAAAGTAAAATCTTCCTGTAATTTTTCAAAAGAGCTGGAGATAAATAGTCTCACAGATATGGCCCATAGGCAGATTTCTTTGTCGCAAAAGCCCACTTGGAAATTTCACAAGGCTTTGCTGTCCAAGCCCATTGACACGAGCTTCTATGGGGTTGGGCTTGGCCAGTTCTAACAATTAAAATTGCACATAATTGGAAGCTGTGTTTTTTTTTTTTGAAAACAGACAATCGCATGCTCAAATAGAACAGGAAACTGCCCGAAGGCTACAAACGCCTAAATTCTGGAGCCCTCCGTTTGGTAATTAAGATGACCTCAACTTTCGGGTTATATATCCATGTGAATTGGGTAGGCTCTCACCAAGTACGTATAGTGAAAAAATACCCACATCGGGTAGAAAAATTGGAAGCTATGTTGAGTAATGGAAATAAACAAGGCTTGGCAACATGTATACTAAATATATATTTATACATGTACGTATATTTAAGTGTAAAATATGCATGTAAATATGTGTACACTTACATGAATATAAACTAAAATGCCACCACATCCAAATGCAGCTATTCTAATAACATGAACACTAATCTATCATGTTGCATACAAAAATGGAGGGTAGGCAGTTGCGACAAAAGGTATACTTTGTTATTCGGAGGGTACGATTTAGGGAAATGATATTGGCACTCCAAAAATTGATGCAGGCACTCCAAAAAACAAAGGAAAGTGACTTTGGAGTTATACTGATTTTGGAGTGTCTGCATCAATTTTTGGAGTGCCAATATCATTTCTCACGATTTATTCAAAATTCCTTGTTATTTTGCTTTTATTTTTTAATTGTTGTGCTATCAATTATGTGCACAAACAGATTCTTTGAATACCGAAATGCATTATATATATAGTATGATTTGGTACTTGAAGAATGCTACGTACCATGCAATATGTCAAATTTTGAAAAAATAGAAACAAAATTCGGAGGATGGATCGATTGGTGTTTGAAGAGTCTCCGAAACCAAAAAATACCCCATTAATGCTAGGTACCAAAAAAGTTCTCAGAAAGTATCCTAAAAAAGAAAACCAAGGGTCCAGATCATTTTTTGAGTGAATCGATCTAGACCCTTAATTTCTATTCTTGGAGTACGTTTTGGATAAATTGTTTGGGTACCTAGCTACGTACCTCCAAATTTGAAGTGTATGGTCGAGTTTCTCTTAGGTCTTAGCCTCTTAAATACTTTGAAGAGTTTTGTGGGTTTGTTCTTGACTTCTTGTAATTGTATCACTTTCACCTTCTTATTGGAAAAAGCTTCTTTTATGATCTGTTCTTTAATTACTAGCTTATATATTTTGTCTAACTCTTGTGGTGCTTAATTACCAGCGTGCTTATTAATTTGGTCTTTCTTTTTATTTTTTATGGATGAATATTGCTTATTAGTTTGTTGATAGTGCGATTATGTGGCTTTGACTTGTCTCCAATTTCATATGTACAAATTTAATTTAATTTGGTTGCATATTGTCTAAAATTCTAGACTAGGTTTTGGTACACCACACGTGTTTTGCTGCCATCAAATCCTTTCAGACGTGAAACTGAGTTATATTTAACAAACTTGGTTAAAAACTAAGTCGTATGAACTGATCAACGACTTCGATCCTAAAAGTGCAGCTCTGTGTGGGTTCCGTACTTGGTGCGTAATGTTTACCCACTATATTCGGGCAGGTGCATAAAATTGCACTCCTCGATCTTGTAAGCAGAGATGTAGCTACATGTGGCATATGGGGGCCACGGCCCCCGCGTTGTTTCGGGGTTTTTAAATTTTTTTTTTTTTAAGTAATATTAGTTGTTTTTATTTGTTAAGAACTATATTTTGTATTGGGTGTTATTTAGACATTTAAATGCTTAAGAATGTGTTTGTTTTTTGTTCCAAAACTCAATTTTCTCTCTCTGCTCATGGTCTCCCATAAGTTTTTCCTTTAATTATTAATCTTATTTCTCTTTCTATCTCTCTCCATTGATTATCCAAAAAAATCTCCCTCAAAATTTAAACCAATCAAACTATTAGATTTTCTAATCTTGAAATTTCAAAATCTTCTTGTTCATAATCTAGCCCCTGCGTCTATGAAATCCTGACTCCGTCCCTGCTTGTAAGCTCCGAAAGTAACGATAGCAGTCTCTTAATCATTCTTTATAATTATCATTTCGTCTCTCAAAAAATAACGCTTTTGGTTTATATATGATTAAGCTTTTGATCGTGCTTATTTTAAATCCATCAATTACATTGTTGATTGAATGCTAATATTTGGCCTTTCAAGTCCATCTCCAAAACCTCTGAAACGTATACCGAAAATTACCTTGTAACCTGATCACACAGGAAAATATTCTTACACTTGAATTTCTAAATCCGTCACCACACGTGCCTATTTTTGATAGCCGCCATATACAAAAAACACACATATATGTGGCAACCCAGGAGTTTGTCTAGTGGTCTAGAGCCTAAAGTCCTGTTCGGTTTGAGTTTTGAAGGAGGTTTTTTAAAATAATGAGTGAGCAGTGGTGGAGTCAGGATTTTCGATAAGTAGGGTCGAATATTTGAACTATGTGTAATTCACAAACAAAATCCTTGATTTGTTTTGAGGAACGAACAAACTAGCGCTACGTTAGAAAATTTTGTGGATGAAGATTCTATTTTGACCTCTTTTTTCTCTAAGTACAAAACCCTTATATGGGCCGGGGCAAAAATAAATTTTAAAATGGGGTCAAATTAGTAAAAATGGGGTAAAAATTATACTTATCTCTATGAAAATTTGGCAACCAGTGGGGTCGGCTGCCCACCTTTGTCTCTATGTCCCTCCGCCATTGAGCCTAAGACTTAACTACCTCTTAAGATCTCATGCAAGTTCGAAATCTCGTAGATACTATCAAATCCCTTGAGGCCCCACTTCAAACAAAGTTTTACTCTGACTTTAGTTGGGACTCCCGCAAGTAGGGCTGCAAACGAGCCGAGCTGAGCAGAGCCGAGTTTTAGGGTGCTCGAGCTCGGCTTGCCAAAAATTAGGTTGGCTCGAGCTCGTGACGAGCTGCAAGACGCGAGCTCGAGCTCGGCTCGCTTAGGCTCGAAAATGTGTTCGAGATCAGCTCGGCTCGTTTATATATAATATAATTGGGCTCGCGAGCCAATCGAGCCGAGTTTCGACTAGCTCGAGCTCGGCTCGTTTATGAAACGAGCCCAATATTTTAGCTCGAGCTTGTTCATTAGTGTCTCGAACCGAGCCGATCCGAGCCGTTGTCGAGCCGAGTTTCGAGCTGCTCGCGAGCGGCTCGGATCGTTTGCAGCCCTACCCGCAAGTAGGGTTGGGATTTGTTCTCCAAATTAGTCAATGTGCGTATAATCTGGCCCGTAGACCCGAGTTATAAAAAAAAAGGAACACATGTATGGCCGATTGGATTCATGTCCAGGTGAAGTGTTTGTTAATAGAATTATCCAACCACCGTTCCAACTTGGCAACGGAGTGTAATGTTGAGAGATTTTAACAGTAACGTACACATGAATATAATGTCACAAAGCTATACTGTATTTGGCAAGCAACCAAAGCCTAGCCATCATCGATGATTAGGATGTGAGAGCCTCTAGTTAAGTTGCTTAACCGAAAGGCGGCCGTAATCAACAGTTGAACAACTAATGCCAAACTCGATTTTCAACGTACGTAAACATTAATTGCCGATGCTATATAATTTGTTGATTGCAAGAGAGAGAGAACACAATTTTTAGGTCCCGCCTTAGGCTCACGACAATGATCCGAACTAAAAATGCGTACAAAACAATATTATTATGCAATTTGCTATTTTTTTTTGCTCGGCAAACGAAACTTTATATTAAACTCGACGGGGTACATCGAAAAGGAAACCAAAAGTACAAAGATCTATCCAACCAAAGTTGGATAAAAACACCTCACATACGCACTTTACACCTTCACTTTTCGAATCCCATCTAAATAACCTTTAAAATCCTCCACCGTATAAATCTTGATGTCAAACTTAGCCTTCATCCACATCGCAACTCTAGTTTTGACTAAATCCGCCACTTCCGAAGCCTGGGTTGTTGCTTCGTTGAAAATATAGTCATTCCTCGTTAGCCAAATGGACCAAAGTATTGCAAAAAAACATACTTCCCATATATCTTTCTCCAAGTTACGAAACCTATTCCCAAACCACCAAAGCGCTAATTCTGCTATTGAGGATGGACATGCCCACTGTAGGTTCCACCAATCCACAATTCCTGACCATACTTCCCAAGCATAATATTTGCTATTGCACCCGTCGATATTTGATCTGGTTGATTTTATACGAAGACAACATTCAGCATGAACTGTGAGATAAATTAATGACTAGCTACCATTATGAGCTCGTGATAGAGCCCACAAATGGTGGTTTAATTTGAGAAATACGGAAGGACGATATAGGGAACGTACGTAGCTGATCGATCCCTGCAAGTAAATCTAAGAGAATGAAGCTGGATAACGGCTAAAAAGTTTATGGTAACGCTGGGTAACGGCTAAAAAGTTGCAAAATTTGTAACTCGGATCCCTTATGACGTATACAATGGCGGTGAAAAATTATGCATCACTCGATAATATCTAGACATTTTTGTCATCGTGCTTATTAGGAGATAGTCACCCGATGATGATAACCCCTTTTTCTGGAGAAAACTCAATGACACAGGCAGATCGAGAGGGGTTAGCTAAACTGTCATTTTCTGGTGCCACTTAGTTTTTTCGGATTGATGGCTCAATGGATTTCTTCACTCTCATTTGCCGAAAACGAAAGCTCGATTAATTAATCCAGAGAAAGGCAACTAAATTGTACTTGACCATATATCAACGCATTATGATATTCTAATGGGGATTTAATGGGATTAGTTTTGGGGTTAAGAATGAACTGAACAAGAAATCGAAAACACAAAACGCATACATTCTTGAGGGATACTTCACTTCGCGTACGTACGTTGTGTTGGATAACACGTCACCTCGTTCCAAAAGCCAAACAAATTAAATAGTATTTTTCTGGTTGCCTAAAGACCTGAGTAAAATTGCTAACTGAGGCTGCTTGAAATTAATGACATTTTTTAAAAGACTTTTTCCTTTTGTGTATCTTTTCTATTGTCGATCGGTAGGAGAATCACAGTGAAATCACTGAAATGAATAGTTACGTACCATGGTGGTACTGAATTACGAGTGCTTTGCTGGCTGAACATAACTACGACCAGAGGTGCTGACAAGCATGTGAGGCTTGTCCTTTCTCTTGATGCTTTTGAGCAAGATGTTGATTGAAAATGGCTAGAGGAGTTGGCGCCGATCAAATAGGAACCTGATGACTCTTTCTCCGAAACGTGACAAAATAAAATTGATGAACAGTGAAAAAGTCATTTTTATTATTCATTGGTTGACTTTTTTTGACATTTTTATGCAAATGGGTTTTAAGTTTTTAACTGTAAATTATATGGGTCTTTTTTTTGAATTAACTTCGAGTGGAAGATGCTGTAGTGGACGCATCTGAATCTTCTACATCCACCTCTTGTTGTTCTTAGTCAATTAACTGGAGTCATAGAATATGACAAATTAATATATAGTGACATCTCATAAGCAGTACTATTCAAAAAGAAGGCATAAGAATGTGTATAGTTATGAAAATTAGCAAACAAGTTATCAAAGATAGAAGCAAAGCTAAATATGAATTAGGAAATTTTTCGAGCAATATGGTCTTCTCCCTGTAGCACCATCAAAAAGAAAACACAAACACAGTAAAACCAATCAAAAATATAAAAGACATTTTAATAAAGGTAAAAAATGATTCTCAAATAGTAATAAATTTTATGAAAAACCTAATTAAACACACCAGTTCAACATATATATATAAGAAGCAACTCTCCAAATCTTTATCAAGAATTATAATTGATGGATAAGTGTCAAAGGTAACACTAGGGGGATGTTAGATATAGCAAAGTTTCAGGGTACGTTTGAGGGTTATGCTGTCGGCTTTCTCTTGTCTTTTTTTGGGGGTTGGCCTCTTACTATCTTTTATCTCGGTCTGGGCGGCATATGATTGTTGGGGTGTGTATGTGTCAACTTTGTTCGGATCTATTCTCCTTGTCGTGATGCTATAGTGCTTTCGATCCTTTTAATCTTTGTATGTTCCTTTCAAAGATTAATAAAGTTTTTTAACTGTTCGAAAAAAGATAGCATAGTTTCACATTGATAAGGTATGGAATGGTGACTCTTGGGCCTAACTCAAGCGGTACGTAGCTCCCCTTTGGGAGTGAGAAGTTGTGGGTTCGACTCACCCTTTGTGGCAATTACTAACAACTAACTACTAACTCTACTGATGTATACCGTATAACAAAAAAAATAAGGTACGAAATGGTAATCACTTAATATTGTAATACTGAGATTTCTCCACCTGTTATATTAAGTTTTGGTTCGATATAAAGCTTTTGGAGATATATGTTCATTTCATTCACTACTTTCTACATAGTTTGCTCCATTAATACGTGCCTTTCTGAAAAGAGATCATTCAGGGGTGTTCCAATTTCTAAGAAAAAGAACTTTTAGAAAAGGAAGGTAATTTCAAGCTAAAAAATTATGTGTTTATGCAAATAATTTTCCTACAAATATGGATCTTGTTTGATAGATCTCATTGAGATCATTTAAACGGTGCAAAAAAAATCAAAAAATTATTTTTATTTTTCGTTATATTTGAGTTTAAAATTACCTTCTTTTTGAAAAGAAAGGTTTAGAAAGAAAGCGGAATGAGGCCTCATTGTCTCGGGCACATAGTGACTCAGGCCCCTCCTCCACCATCCCCCGGACACCGAATAGACTTTCTAGCTAAAGCCTTTTACAAGAGTGATCTATATATATATATATATATATATATATATAAATAAAGGGTGTATATTCTATCTAACACTCTTGTGTATCTATCATCCTATAGCTAATTCTTCCTAACCATGTATTCCTCATTTGGTTGAGGTAGTTAGGGCACGTGTACATTCGGCACAAAAATTGCTTTAGTACTATATAGTTTTTGGAGCATTTTAATTAGTTAATTAGCAAATGTCTTTGTATATATATTAATGGGTTGTGAATAATATTGGAGAAGCCAGAGGGTTGGATGGGAGTAGTCAAAGTTGGTTTGTTGAGGTTTTCCAGGGTTGGTTGGTGACTGCTTGTGTAGCTTAATTGGGTTTCTTGGGAAAGTGAGATGAAAGCTGATTACAATTGTTTTCGTATATAGAAATACATTGAGTAATTAAGGGATGCTTTGGTTGTTCAAGCTAACTGTAGTAAAAATGGTTTTAATTTGAATTACTGTTTGAAAGGTATTTTGAACCTTCATTCCTATTCTCACGCATAATATCTTAAATTCCCTTCAGTAATCCTGTGGCATGGTCACACGACGCGTGATCACGACCCTTAATCAATTATCACGCACTGTTAATTAATTGTAAGGTTCATATATTTAGTCTTGTGATCATCACCTGTAACATTAATTGTGCGGTGGTTAATTTTAAGAGTCTCGAGTGCCACATGACCATGTCGCTGGAGCACCTAGCCAGGTCTTCGACTCAAACAAAAAAGAGAGATACGTACGTGAGTTTGTATGATCTTTAATTAAATTTTAAATCGTGTTCTTGGCTACTCCTTAACCGTCAGCATTATACAATTGAGTCAATTTCATTCATTTTCAAGGTATACAGAGCCTGACCTAACTACTTTGTCCTTCAAAGTTATTTTTATGAAGTTGCTCCCCACAAGTTTCTGTTTTTTGGGCATAATTGAATAAAATATGAGAATGGATCAGATCTCAGCCAAAAAAAGTATTGGTACGTAAGAAAAAGTTAATTCTCGAAATGTGAATAACATACTCAATTTAGAAGTTTCTAAATTAACTGTTTTAGCAGTCTAAATTTTGAACCATCCGTTTACGAATGAGTCAAAAGGATACAGTACTATAACATTGGAGACAGCTTGTTAGGCATGCATGTGCTGTACAGGAGTAATTAGGTCATTTTTAATGTACATGGGTAATTAATACGGTATGGTTGTTTTAATATATGGGGTTGCTTTAGTCATTTAAATGTTTAATATATGTAATTGAGTTAATAAGCAGGTCGGGATTACTATGTCTAAAGTGTCTCAACACTGGGCATGAATTTTAGGGTTGGAAGCACCGAGCTTAATTCGCAATGCGTCAAATCGCCCAGTCTACGACTGGACGAACAAGTTAAGGAAATAGAGTCTCATATTGCTTGGGAGTGGAATGAGTAATCACTTAATAACATTTGAGACATCTCCATTCATTGCCAATTGGTTTTGAGATGGACATAAAGTTTCTACTGAACATGGTTGGTGTATCCGTACACCCGAGCAATCGTTCGAAATGGTTACCCATGATGACATGATTATGTTACAATTATTTTCAACGAGGACGCTGGTATATTTTGATTGGGGTGAGTATAGACTGGATTAATTTGGTCTTATGCAAAACGAAAAACCAAATCAATTTGTGCAAAACGAAAACCAATTTGATGGCCATGAAACACCTAGAATTGAACCATTCTACACTATTGAACTACAGTTCGATCCAGGTTTTGAACCACGATTCCCTTCAAGTTAAAATCGTACTTTCTTTGTCCCAATTTGTTTTCCATTTTTGAGAATCCAAGTGTTTTGTGGCATGGTGACTGGTGCTGCGTGGTGGTGGTGGTGGGGGCTTGGGTGGTGGCAAGTACCGGTTGTGGTGGTAGTGGGGTTGATTGAGATGCTTGACGGTGGCTATGCTTGAGATGCTTCAGATCTGGTTTTTAGGCCTATGTTTGTTTGTGCTGTACTATTTTATCTTGGCATTTGAGGCCTTTAAATGTTTGGGTGTCATGACCCTAGATGTTTAATTTTCGGGCTTTTGCCCATCAGATGTTTCCATCCAATCTTTGATTGGATGCTTGATGTATCCGTTGTCGAGTTTTAATAAATTTTTGCTGATCAAAAAATAAAATAAAATAAAATAAGGAACACAATTTACATTTTAAAATTTTAAACTTTCTAAAAAACGCTATTCGATCTCTTCAAATTAGACTGGTCATTTTCTTGGATCCAAAATTAGACTTTTCATTTCAACTCTTGAAATAAGGGTAACAGAGGAAATTCATATAATTTTTGCTATGATTTTCTAAAATGGATAAGTAATTTGGGACATGGAAAAGTAAAAAAAGGTAGAGCCAAACTCGTTTGGTGCCATTTATAGCAGTCTAGCATTTATAAAGCAATTAAACCAAACTTGTTTGGTGCTAGTTCATACATAGCTTTTTTTTCCCCCTCCCTCTACTTTAATTGAAGCTTAGTCTTGCAGGATATATTAATCGACATGTGCATAAGCTGGCTAGAAAACCTAAATTATCGAAAACGTTTGCTTGAAAGTTTAAACATCGATACAAAAACTTGTAATAAAATTTTCTTGCCGATCAAAAAAAAAGTACAAATATACTGAATTTTTACAAAAAGTCATGCCTTGAAGATTATTCTTATGAATTTTCGTTCATAGTTGATCATACCATACACACTCAAATGGGAAAGAAAGTATGTTTTACGGGCCATCGAAGTAGCTAGCTAGGCCTCGCGGCCGCCCTGTCGAATTCCAACAACACGCGCGGTCCAATTGGCCACAGCCACTAGAGAAACAATCCAAGTCCAAAAACAACATTAACCAACAATATATCCTTAATGCCAGACATCATAATTCCATTGCAAGATTTTTCCAAAATTCATAAACTTCCAAAAAGTATTCTCTCTCTCTCTCTCTCTCTCTCTCTCTCTCTCTCCACACACACAATATCTTGAGAGTTTGAACAAGTTGGTGGTTATTGGTTAACCATTTAACAAGAAGTACATCCAATTTCGGTTAAGTGTAAGGACATAATTCCCATATTGATTGGATGGCTGGTTTTGCTGATAGACAGGCAATACCCAAGGGGTTAAAATTTAAGACCAGATACCGAAATCACACCCACCGTTGGTGATGTCTTGTTTGCTTCATTAATGTTTGATGTTAATGGATAAGCTACATACAAAAATATTCCAATTTCCAAAACCATAAACATATATACGAAATTTTTAATTGGCAGGTTCGAAACTTCCGAGGTGTTATCAACTCCTTTGGGTTCATTCCATTGGGATGGGATTCGGCTCCGAACTGAATTGGGCTCCCAGCAAGTAGGCGGTGAAAAATTCGGCTCATAGGACTAATTCAGGTGCACCGTAAACTGGACCGGATACCCGAGTTATATAAAAAAGAAAAGACTAGCTAGCTAGCTAGGTGTTTGATTTCGTGGGTTATCAAATATCAGTCAGTTAAGAAATCAATTTTAATAATACATTGCACAAAATCTTTCAGCGTTTGTATTTGACTTGCCATCTGCATGCATGCATAAATTATATAGTATGTTCTCTTCAAAAAATTATATAGTATGTGAGTAAAACAACAGGGACCATGAGTGTAATTTTTTCCAGAATTGCGACAATAAAAATGTTTATTTGAGTGTGTACAATATACTCTCGTTTAAATAACCCTGAATTTATGATACTTTGTGTAAAAATTCATCATGTTATTCTTGGTTTCATTTTTTTTTTATACAAAGTCATAACATCAAACATTGAATTCAGATATTTGTATCTTTTATGTCTTTTTTCCTAATGATATGATTTTTTTTAAGAAATTGTTATAAATCTTTAGGCAAATATTACTATAAAATTTTATTCAAGTGTTAGGAACTTTTATACCGGCTGAGGATATAAACGATAACAGCTTCAGCTGTTAGAGAGAGTGGTAACTGTATTATTCATTTTCTCAACAATACAAATATACTGAATGTACGTTTTATGCAAAATAGTACTGTATGAGTCAATGGGGCGCATACTATATACACTATAAATAATAGGGATGTGTACGTATTTTAACAGTTTCTATTTCACAAAGGTAAATAACTAATATGTATCCCAAAAAAATGAGTCACAAGAGTGGGGAATTTGTCTTCTTAGTAGTATATACTTGTTCTTCCAACTACGACAGAAGATCGGGTTAAAAATAGGCATAAAAATATAGAGTTTAAATTGATGAAAATGAAATGAGTATCAAAATAAAAGGCCTATATATTAATATAAGTAACTTGTAATCTCGGAAACATCGATCTGCCGGATTATTCTCAACAAGGTTTTATTTTAAGTAAGAGTTATTGTTTTTTTTTTTTTCCGAATGAAGCAAAGCAAAAGCAATCTGATCACATTGATGATGACCAGCAAAAATCGACAATGGTGATTTCGAGCGTTGACAGGGATTTAAACACCTACTGGTGAAGCTTCTTGGAGGGAAAGGACTTCGTCAAGTAATTAATCCAAAATCTCAAATTTATACAATACGCATGCGTTTTAGTCCCAATAATTCATACAACAGATCACATCAAAATGGAGTACTACATTAGTATACCGTTTTTAACTTTTCCTACACCAAGTAAGGTGGCGTTCTGCCGAGCATTTTTTGGGCTTTTTCTTGTTTTGTCATTATTTTAAAATTTTTTTTTTTTTTGCGTCTGTAAATTTTGCGTTTCGTTTTTTGGGTTTTTTCGATTCGTCTAGTCAAGACGAGTCGGAAAAGCCAATTTTTTTGGGCTTTTTGGAATGTCCGATTCGTCTCGTTAAAACGTGTATGCGCCTAGCCAAATTAGTGTTTTCGGCACGATATTAACCTTAGATGAGTATGACTTTCATTCAAACGACGCATTTTGTGGTTCTTTTGCGTTCCTACATATATTCCTCGACTAATTCTGGGAACCAATTTCAGCATCGACATAAACTTGGGTGCAACTTGAAGAGGAGAGAGAGAGAGAGAGAGAGAGAGGGTTAATGGGGCAATAGCAAACTAAAGAACCAAGGGGGGTAAGTGGGTAATACATGACATGAGATGAGAAGCAAACAAAAACAAATGGACTCGCTCAAATGTTAGTGTCGTGCGAAACCAACAAAAGTGACTGCCCATCCACAACCCTAAAAACCCAACCCAACCACTTTCTTATATCCCCCACATTTTCTTCTCTCCTCCTCCCTAAATCTCTGATCCTCCCTTTAAAATCTTGCTCTCGACTTTTCTCTGTTGCATTTTGATGTTCAAGAAGAATTCTTGGCCATCGCCCTAGCTAGCTAGCTATATAAATAAGTTGGTGGCCATGGAAGAAGCCTGTGGCGGCGGATCTTGCAGTGATGTTGATGCTAGGACTTGTCCGCGTGGCCACTGGAGACCCGCCGAGGATGAAAAACTCCGGCGGCTCGTGGAGCAATATGGTCCTCAGAACTGGAATTCTATCGCTGAGAAGCTCCAAGGACGATCGGGTATGTATTTCTCCCCCAGAGCTGCCAAAAAAAAAAAAAACTTTGCGCGCGTGTGTGAGAGAGAGAGTTTCTTAATTGGATCATTCTCGATCTAACAATTAAACGTTTAGGATTGAATATTTAGTATGGGCAAATTAATCACCGATTTTCAGATGTTAATTCCTCAGAATTCCAAATTCTATTAAAGCTAGTTATCAAAGTGAACATGTGGATTGATAAAATAGTGAATATTGTATATTAGTATAATAGATGAGAAAATCACATGGGGAAGATCTTGAATCAGAAAAAATCATAAGGGAGACTCATAGATATAGAGTCACTGCATGAATACCTACATGCTCCCCACATGAAGAAAAACAAATTGAGTGGTTTTCAGGATACAGTACAATTGAAATGCTTCAGCTGTATAATTAACATATTTTTTATATCTATATGTATGCATGTATTTCATCCAGTGTAATTTATGTCCACCAAACGGGTAAATAAGTCCCAATCGAGGACAACGAACTGTGTTTTAGCTGAATAAAATGTTACTTTTGCTGACAAAAAAAATAAAATGAACTATGTTTTAGGATTTGTAACTATCACTGATCTCCGATAACGATGTGTACCAGCTTTTACATTTGGTAATATTTGAAAGTGTTCTTGTATTTGTATGCAATTGTCTTACTTATGATCTTGGTGTAATAGTTGCACCTGCATGTATACGGCGCCGTATTATACTTTCGCTATTACACTAAATTTCTGTCATTATTTGAAGAAAAAATAAACTGTTCTAGGTACAGAATGATATGGATATGGTTCCAATGGGTGAGGGTCACGTAAATGTAGGATAACCAAATCTTTTCTTCTTTCCAAAGTTAAAAATCTCAATGAAAAATCCCTCTATTCGTATGGCGAAAACGGATACATATACAAGTACGTTTGTGTGTGAGTGTGTGTATGTCTATATTATCTAATATTAAGATATGGGTTATGATATATTTCAGTTGTCTATTTAGGAAAAAGTTGCAGATTGAGGTGGTTCAACCAACTTGATCCAAGAATCAACAGAATGCCATTCACAGAGGAAGAGGAAGAAAGGCTCCTTGCAGCCCATCGCATACATGGAAACAAGTGGGCTTTGATCTCCAGGCTCTTCCCTGGTCGAACCGACAACGCCGTGAAGAACCACTGGCATGTCATCATGGCGAGGAAAGAAAGAGAGAAATCCAACTCCAAGCTGTGCGGTGGGAAGAGAAGTTTCCAATTCTCTCTCGGTGACACGGCCACCAATGCCCCTTCTTACGACTTCCGAAGAAGGAACGCCAGTCCCGCGGAGAATCACAGGTTGAAGAACGTATTCCAGAGCTTCGGATTCGTCGAGTTCCAGACTCCGAACGAAGAAAGCGCATCTACTTCTTGGACATTTACCAGACCGCCCGATTCGGGTGCGAAACATCCGTCCAAAACGGACTTGTTACGACGAGAATTAGGGGGAGATTGCTTGAACCCCAGTACGTATTACTGCACCAAAGAGAGATCGAATAGTTTTAGCCAACCTCTTTGGAGATACAATTTGAAGGATTCTTCGCACGCAGGGTTCCGCGACTTTGGTCCATTAGGGTTCCAAAATTGCAAGAGAGTTAACGTTCCAAGTTCATTAGGGTACTCTAAATTACTCGGCTGCGGCGGTGGCGGTGATGCAACAAGTGGAGTGATGATCAAGAAGGATTTGGTTAGGTTTGGTGATAATCCACACTGCCCATTTGAAAAGATGAGAGCAGCTATTTATGAGAAAAAAGATGGAGATGAATCTATCAAGCACAAGGATGTTCCATTCATAGATTTTCTTGGTGTGGGAATCTCTTCTTGATTAAGTTTTTCCAATGATATTTATCTTAGTAACATATACATTAGTATGTATATGAATATTTTCCCCTTATTTCCCTTTGTAGTTTTACATCTGAATTTTATGATGCATGCATGGCATGGGAATGCCATGCAAAATATGATTCTGTATTAGGGTTAGGGATTGGTATAGCTGTTATTGTAATAACTAGGATTTCAAAATATATACTATACCACATACACCATAGATATGTGTTAAAGAACTATCTAGTGGCATGAGTTTACAGATAGTGAAGAAGGTGGTAATGGATTCTTAGTTTTTGTAGGTTTGAGATATTGAAATTTTCAAGAGCGGGAATCTTATGATATATTGGGAATTTTTTTATGATAATCATCCGCGTTTGAAACGTATCTTAATGCCTGAAAGTTGGATAGGGTGGCCCTTACGTAAAAATTATATTGCCCCTAATTTTTATGAAATACAAGATGCTCGTTGAATGATAAGAAACTAATCTATATATACTTTGAAAATTCAAGAATTTTAGATATTAAAGGATTGTATGTTCTATTCTAGATTAAACGGAGTCATTGATAAATTAATCGAAATGGAATTTATATTAGGGTATGAATATTGGGCTAACAACAAAGGAAAATTTAGAAGAGATACTTATTTCGGATGATCCGAGTTCATAAAATGAACCAAATGAGTTCTGCATAATGAATTTTGTACTGTGCATATCACTTAGACGGGTTCCATAAATTCATCAAGTAGTAGGGAATGAAGAAATAGAATAGGAACGAAAATGAAAAGAAATGTAAAAAGAAGAGGAAATACAGTCTAAATTTTTTACCTACCTCTCTAGAATCTATTCTTTATGGCAATAGTCTACCACCTTCGACAACTCAGGTGTCCGGGCCAGTCGATCCCATGCTAATGCATGGATATAACTGCATGGCAACCGTTACAGAGAGGAAATCTCGGGGAACAGTGGAAATAATTAACGGGCTAGCTGAAGTCCGGAAGAAATGAGTTGGATCGTTAATTTATTATCCATAATTCCATAGTAGATGAGCTATTTATCTTGAACTATTTATTCGGCGTAAAACTCAATCCGTTAACGGTAATTTAGTTACATATCTAGTTTGGAGTTTTAAATGCGCGGTTTTGCTGCTTCGGTTTCTATTTGGGGTTTCGGTCTTTGTCCGTCGTTTGTGTCTTTTGGGGTTCAGGTGTGTTTGGAAGTGTTCGGTCTTGTGTGTTTCGGGTGTGGGTGTAGTTTGTGTTTTGTTCTATCTAGTCTTTATTTTGGGCTGCCTTTGCTTGTAGTCGTTTGTGGTATTTTCCTTTTTTGATCGGCTCGTTTGGTGTTTTAGGTTTTAGGTTTTCGGGTTTGCCCCTTGTGGTGTTTATGATTTTAGGTTTTTTGGTTTGGTTGGCTTCTTGCCATCTTTTGGTGTTGGTTTTCGGGTGATTTTTTTGCTGGTGTGTCCGAGATCCGTTTAATCTTTGTTATTTTCCTCAAAGATTAACGAAATCTTTTTGCTTAGCAAAATAAAAATAAAAATTACATATCTACTTTTACAGTAACCTAACAAATAAATATACTTGTGCACACCAAAATAAGGTAGTCTGTCGTAAGTAATTTTGGCATGACGTTAGTAAAATTTGTTGTGGAGTTACTGATTTTTGGTGTGACAACAACGGGTTTTGGTGTGGCGATGGTAAGTATGTTGCGGTGACAGTGAACGTACTGTGACGATGGTAATTTACGGTCTTACTATATGAAAAAAAATAATTCAGTGGTAATATTACTAACCCATTTGATTTGATTTGATTTGATTTAGCAACGCGCTAATTCGAGAATCGTTTGATAAATGTCCAAATCAATCTCATCTCTCAGTAGGTTGGATTTGCGTGGATATGGAATACTGGATTTCAAGGGCGAAGATCAAGAATTGATTCTACTCTGGGTTTACCCAAATTTTTTTAATGGGCCAAATTTAACTTCTCCATTGCATTCACCGCATCCTATACTGTATGATGACAACTGAAATTTAGTTAGACGATGAGCTAGCAATGACATGTTAGATTAATTGAAAGTCGAGTCCATATTTATGAAATACAACCCACCTACCGGTTTAACCAACCTAAGGGGCTCTCTCTCTCTCTCTCTCTCTCTCTCTCTCTCTCTCTCTCTCTCTCTCTCTCTCTCTCTCTCTCTCTCTTATAAAATTGTTATTTGGACCAGTTTATGCGCACCTCGACTACATTAATTCGGGGGGGACGAACTCACCGTCCACTATCGAGGGGTCAAGGATGGAACCAAGGGGGATCTAGTGGCAGCGGCCGCCACGACAAGAATTTTAGAAAATGCAACCTAAAAAAGTATTCCAAAACTAAATTCAATAGGCCAAAGTGAAATAATATAAATGATGTGTAATTAAGAAAAAACCGTCCACATTCTAACCCTAAAAAATTAAAGGAATTTAATTATAATGCCACTCCCCAAATTTATAATGTCACTCCCAAAAGGGAGTGTGGTTATCAATTTGTGAAATCCATATAGAGATATGGGGAGTGGCATTATCGATGCCCAAAATTAAAGTTAGTTTTTTTTTTATACTCCATGTGCAAATGACAAACATCATTTACTATAGTTTGTGTTATGTTATTTTAATTTTTTCTGGAGCTGATGACTATTAATATTGAAATGCATCTTTTTATTTTTTTAATATACATTTCGCCACTGCTAAGATAAAATCCTGATTCTGTCCCTACGAGGGGTCTAATATAAAGTTAGGACGAAGCCTAGTATGAAATGGCCGAAAAGAATTTGATAGGGCCTGATAGATATCAGTGAGGGTATAATATTTTTGAAGGCCAAGGATCGTTTTGTCATTGGTTCATGATACTTTTCCTTTTACCACATTTTCTTTTAGTACGGAGATTTTAATTTCACCAACCAATTTCTCGTTTCCGATTTGACTTACAGCATATTATAACAGCTCAATTGGTTAATATACTGGCAGATCAAAAAAAATAAAAAAATGGTCAATACTGGTTTTACTTAGTCGCGCCCCGTACGTTGCACATTCATTAACCATTTATAGTTATGCTAAATTATAAGAGTAAAAAGTAACTAAATAAAAAATTACAATTATTTGAAAAATGATTGGGGAGGTTCTAATGGATAAGAAAATTGTGCTAGGTTTTGTCTACCAATGATTTTGATATGTCTAAGTTAGGGATAGAGTTTCTGAAATATCAATATGATTGATTGGCTAGCTACTAGGGAAATATGACACCAGCGAATGGATCTTCTTTGGTTTAGAATAGAATGGATGGTCTAGTTTTGCTAGTTTTTTTTTAAAAAACGTCAATCCATTACATAATGGAGAAGCCCGAAGGTAGTACAGATTACATCGCAAAAATACAGGATTAGACCAAAACTAACACAAGCTAGACACGAGTACATGCTAACTAGACACCACTACTCTAGGCACCCCTGCCGAAGCAGGCCTGCAACTCGGTTGCCGGACTAGGAGCCCGTCGTCGAAAGTGATAGTAGAAGTCTCGAGGGACAACAGTCCAACCCCAAACTACGCTCATGATGCAATCTGGTCGGGGACGATGTCCAGAAAGCGCTCAAAACGCTGGCATACCCATATTCGAAAGCACAGCGACACTGGCGAACCACCATCACCGACAACCCACGGACACGGGTAGACCACATCGATGTGAGCCTTGCTGACACTTCAGGCTCCGGCACGCAACCGCCGGCAGCACGACGGGCTCGCGGAACCACGGCGGAGCAACCGGACACCACCCTTGAACACCAAAACCTTCAACTACAACCCAATCACGCACCAAAACCACCAGCACAACCCAGGCACGCAAAGGACATCACTGCAGCTGAAAACTCCGGCCAACAACAAACCCTAACCTAAAATTATTATCCCACCACCAACACCCACTAGATCTAAAAGGCTAGACCAGTACAGACCAGATCGGGGAGACCAGTCGGTAGAAGACCAAGCCAAACGGCTGGTACAAAAGAAAATAAAGCAAAACCCTAACCCCAAGACTCACCTTATTGCCACATCAAATGCCCGCCGCTTGCCGGACCACCACTCACCGCCTTCTAGCTCCGGTCTATACTAGCATCGCTGGACAGCAAGGACGGGAAACCCATCACGATCGAGGGCCGGACCACCGGCCAGAAAAAACGAAAGGAAGAGGATGAAAGGGGGGAAGCGGGGAGGAACGAAAGACAGGAAAGCTGGGAGGTGGGGAGAGGGGAGAACGACGTCGGGGGGAGGAGGGAGGAGGAGACGGCGGCCCCCCTCCCCCGGATCTAGATCTGGTTAGAGGAGTTTTCTAGAGAGAGTGCGCGCTCCATAAGGAGTTGTCTTGAAAAAACTAGTTTTGCTAGTTTGTTGGTTTTTTTAGGCCGATTTCGACGAACAGGTCCTGTTAGACGGTTTGGATAATCAAAGTGCATCCAAAAAGAACTCACAAACGAGCAAAAATGGACTGTCCATTCCATTTCATGGATTGGAGAAGGTCCATCTCCATTAGATTATTATTATTTTTTTTGGTCAATCGAAAATTCTATAGATTATGCTAAAAGGCCTACAGCCGAGAGATAGAGTATCAACATAGCGTAAGATATCAACATAGCGTAAGATAAAACAAGGCAAACAGATGCCAATAAAAAATTAAGTACGAAGGTGTCCCGCGCCTAAAGCGTCAGCCAAAACAAACTCCCTAGCAGCCAAGGGAACATTTGATGTAACAATGAGGTTTTCATCTTGTTGAGATCCCAGTCTTGCCAAACAATTGGCAGTTCGATTTGCTTGTCTGAAAATATGGGCCACAGTAGCGTTGGTCCTTGCCGCAATTCTTCTAGCTTCCTCCACTATGTAACATTGAGGATGATTATTGCAAAAACGCACCGCCTCACTGGAATCCGATTCGACTTTGGCATTGTACATTCCCTTCTCGAGGATAATAGTTAAACCCCTATAAATTGCCCAGATCTCAACTTCAAATCCACTAGTACTTGTGGCCTTCCCATAAAATCCAAGAATCCATTTGCCACTGCTATCTCTGAAAACTCCACCAAATCCTGCCTTCTTGTTAAATTCATAGTAGCATCCATTCATGTTGAGCTTTATTTCACCTGAAAGCGGAGGCAGCCTATGAATAAGCCTCAGGCAAGACTGCTGGCCCTTAAAAGCCCCACCAATCTCCTTAGCATGGGCTAGAGCAATCTTCAGGCACTCAGTGTCTGTTGTGTCAATATTATCATAACTTTTCCTATTTCGGGCCTTCCAAATTTGCCAAAGGGAGACAACAAACAGTAAGTTCCAAGATTGACTTGTATCCACATGATCAGTAGATTTAGATTTTAGATTGGTACGAATCCAAAATAAAATGGGCATATTGAGGCTCATATCAAACCACTGAGGATTACGGATACTATGCCAGAGCTCTTTAGCTGAATCTGGTACATCCACAAAAAATGTGAGTTAACCTACCCGAGAAGGATGATCTGGGATATTAGCGTACCTGGGTACATTAATACTAGCAACACCATTCAAAACATGAGCATCAACAATATGAGAAATAGATTCCAGATTCCAGTCACCGTTGCTATCCGATATATCTCTGACCTTAATGTTGTCAAACCCCCGCGGGCAATGGAAAGCTATCAATAAGAGGACCATTGCCATACCACCCATGTAACCAGTCTGATAGGGATAGTAGAAGACACAGATTGAATCATAGTGGTACGGCCAGCTAGATTCAAGGTGTTATTCACTCAACCAGTCAGCTTACTTTGGACCCTTTCAACAATGTTGTTAAAATGGGTTTTGTTCACACGACTATGAATAAGAGGAATGCCCAGATACTCCCCTAGATTACGAGTCGATTGAACACCAACAATCGCGCAAAGTCAATTAGCTCTTCTTCTTGAAGCATTAGGAGAAATCCATTAGATTGTTTTGAACATTATCTCGGATTTGCTTTCAGAATAGTTGGATAATTGGATTACTTTGCTAAAAAGATTTATGATCCAACAACGAGGGCATAACATTGGCAATGTTTACAATATAAGATTTATTAGTTATTCTTAGGAGCTGAGAAAGAGGGAAACAAATCCCATCGTCCACTAACGGAGTAGCCAATTAAAGTAGGGACTAAATTCCTTATGAAGTGGCCCAACACATGAGTTAATATTAAGCGGCCGGGTAGGAGTCGAACTCCAAATCAAGACCAAAAGACTTCTGAGACCACTGATTGCTAGGTGATTACCACTCGGGCAACTCCCGTGTTCGCAAAGAAGAAACTGAAAACTTGGAAACAGAGGCATCTGACTTCGTGGGGAAATTGACACTTATCAAATCTACTCAAAGTAACCTTCCAGTGTATTATATGTCCTTGTTCAAGATTCCAGTATCTGTGGCAAAAATTCTTGAAAGAATACAAAATCAATTCTTATGGGGTGACTCTGTGGAGAAGAAGAAGGTGCATCTTGTCAATTGGAGTAAAATTACAAGACATAAAAGATATGGAGGGTTGGGTATAAAGAGATTAATTGAACTCAATGCAGCTTTGCTGGCTAAGTGGTGGTGGAGATTTGGTAAAGATAAGGATGCTTTATGGGTAAAAGTGGTATCAAGGAAGTATGATCTGGGGGAGGATGAATGGCTTCCTAAAAATCCGAATGGAGGTCAACCTTCTAATATTTGGAAAGATATTTGTTCCGTTGGGAATTCGAGCAATGGGATGGGTGATTTGCTGGCACAAGGGTTTAATATCAAAGTATATTCAGGAAGGAATGACAAATTTTGGGATCACAAATGGATTGGGGAGGAACCTCTCAAAAACCAATTTTCAAGACTTTATAATCTGTCTACTCAGAAAAATGGCATGGTTGTGAAGTTTTTGGTAATCTGCAGTTTAGAAGAATTCCATTTGGTCGGGAGGCGGAGCAATATCAGCTGATGACAAATATTCTGGATAACATTCAACTGCTGGAATCTGGTACAGATTGTGTTCAATGGAAATGGAGTAATGATAAGGTTTTCTCAGTCAAATCAGCTTATTCCAAGTGGGAGCAACAACAATATATGGAAGATAAGGCATTATTTTCGGTTTGGAGGAACATATGCCCTCCCAAGGTTGAACTCTTCACATGGATGGCTATGCAAGGTAGCATTGCATCCAGAGCTGTGCTTGCCAGTAGAGGAATTCTCTCTCAAAGCTTGGATCGATCAATGCCCTCTGTGTAACTCTAACACAGAAACTCCAGATCATTTGTTGCTATTATGTGAGAAAGCTTGGGAAATCTGGTCTGACGTATTAAATTAGTGGGGTTTATCATACATTTTCTCAGATGCAACTGAATTCTCCATTTTGAAATATTTATGTTGCATTCCTGCGATTCTCTACGTTTGGCACACTATTTCTCACTACATTTGGGTGCTGGGTATGGAAACTGCTTCCTCTTCTCAACTCCTAACCATGGGAGGGCCAAGAGGCTTTTCGACGCTGTCAGTCATGGAGGGTGCCTGTTTTTTTTTTTTTCGGTTCCGTGTGCTTCCTCTTCTTGATGAATGTCAAATTTGAAGCCTATTTGGTGCATTCTTTCTGCGCTTTCATATCCTAGTAATCATGGAAGGCTAGTTGATCATGGGTTACCATTGTACTCTTAGTAACTCCTATACTTGGGAGGGCTAAGGGTGGCTGGAGTATCAGTTGGGGTATTGTGGGGCTGGAATTTCATTTTGCACCATCTCTCCTTGCTCTCTGAATTTGGTTTGGAAAGGCTGAGTTGCTTTTGGTGGTGATAGCTCTAGTTACTGCAGTGATTACTACACAAGTGAGGTTGCTGAGGTTTACATATTAAGTATGGTCTTCACATCCATTGCTCTGTGCTACTACTTGCCTTCGCTGCTTGTACACTGAGGGTGGGAGGCTAATATATTTTTTGATGCAGTTGGGGTTTCTCTCTCTTCTCAACTTCTTGTTGGAAATTTTTTGCTCAGTGAGGTTGCAAGGCCTGTCTTGTAGCTTCTGTTTGGGCTCTTTTTTTCTTTTTTCTCTCTTCTCCCTCCCTCGATGTACCCTTTCGAGTTCTCTATTAATAATATTTTGCCGTTTCAAAAAAAAACTCCCTGTGTTCTCAGAATTCGACGGTCTACAAATTATGTAATGACAATGTAAAGATTAATGCAACGTTCCATCCATATAACCAACAACATATAGGAATGAAAAGCCATAGCATGATCCAACTGTATGAAAACTTCCTATGTGAAAAACCAATCCCTACGATCGATCGTCAATCTTTCTCCCACACACTCTCACAATCCCAAACTCTTACTCATTTTTTAAGGCTTGGAATACTTCTTTTCAAGCTCCAAACAGGACTCCAAACCCAGCAACTGATTAAACTCCTGAAAAGAAGTCACCATTTCCAGGTGATCTCTGGTGGTCCCATTCTCCTTCAGAGCCTTGAGAGCATCGAGCATTGCGCGAGCAGAAGCATAGATGGAAGTGAAGGGGTACACAATCAGATGGAAACCCATTGCTTTAAGCTCCTCGGCGTGTGCAGAGGCGTGACCCCGCCTTCTAGCATTGTGCAAGCTTTTAAACCGTTGATCTTGCCTCCGATTTCCTTCAGATCATCGTCGCTTCTTGGCCCGCCACAAATATGGCATCGGCTCCGGCCTAGCAACAAAATCACTAACAAATTACTCTGCCATAACCTGTTGGGGAAATTTGGTTCGAGTTTGTCTGACAAAGAAAATTGTTCTGAGAGTGAGTCTAAAAGATAACGGCAAACGAAAATGCTATCTGTCAAATGTTACTCGAAGACTACTCAGAATTCAAGTGTATGGTACATGCTACAGATTCAACTTTGACGTGTTGCGAACTACGCTTAGTTAGCGTCGTAACTTGTAAATTTGTAATGAAATCAAGTCAACTTTTAAGTATAATTTTGTTTGTCGCACAATTGGGATTAACATTCTTAACCACGAGTTTTCTACGGCCTGATAAACTAGTATCTACGGTTAAAAATGAAGATACTGTAGGATACTCTTGGTCTCAAGAAATTAGACCTTCAACTTTAAAATGTGCTAGATCCCGTGAGATTGCATTTCCATCGTAATATGCAACACCTAGCGGAGGACTAAATCACAATCCGTGGGACAATCAATCCCACAAAATACGAAACATAAAGAGCCATTGGAGACGTGGTATTATGTGAAATGTGAATACCTCCAAGTAGAGATTGGCCCTCGAAATGGCTTCAGAGAGACCATGTTCTACTGAAGTTGAACGCGCATCCGTCCTAGCCTACCAGAAAGAAGTCTGAGTCGCCGATCGCATCTCTTGCTGATGCTATTTTTGCAGCATGCTCCTCTGCCGGTATCACCTAAAAAAACCAAATATACAGAACCCGTAAACCAGATCCCTTGAAAAGCATTTACTCCATGAGAAGTGCATAAGGATTCTATTGTGAGCAAGAATCAAAATAAGTGTCTAGCTTTAGTACCTTTTTGCCCATCATATGCCCTTGTTGTATATTCCAGATTAAACAGAAACAGGGAAATTGTTAAGTACCATATGAATAGAAATAGACCGCGAAAGAAAAAGACACCATTTGTAGTATTAAGAAGTTGTGTTTAATAAAGTCCTACCACACTTCTTTGGCCATGCCTGATCCTGTGAGGGAAATAAAACCATGGTCAGAAAACTTGGGAAGCATCTTATTTCAAATTGAAATGGAGTGTTCTGATTATAGTTGGTCCAGTTAAATTATCTTTGAAAACTAAGCAGAAGATTTAAGAAGCCGATTCACTTTTCGGGGCTTTTTTCCCCCTTAGGTTTCGTCTGCGTGCAACAATGAAGGTCGGAACACATGTCTGTTGGACAATACAACACATAAAAAACGAGCAATATTCTATGCTGCAAAAGAGTTGCTATACTGCTAATTCAGTGTCGTGCGATTAAAATGTGACTACGTATCCCACAACATTACGTATCCCCTCGAAATAGCTAGTCGCATAAATTAAACAGGATGCACAAAAGGAACATCTACTTTTCCGTCTGACATTCAATCTTTGGTGAGTATGTGGTTTGCAAACAATTACTCAAACCTGGAAAAGTATTGCTGGGAAGCAACCCTTTTTGCACCTCTCTGGACTCTGGTCTATCAGGCTTGCTAAGAAACAATCTAATCTGTAACAATTCTATTCCATGCAAGAATGAGACCGGAGATTTGGTGAAAATCAGGGTTGCTCTATGGATGAAATCCAAGTTCAAGATTAGTGCCTACTCAGTGGAAGATTTCAGAAGCAACTTGGATGGAATTCGACGCATCAAAATATGAGGACTGCGATTACAATGGGATGGAGGAGTGGTGATTGGAACAGGATTTACCAGATGGATGATGACTGGAACATGATTTAGTTAGTTTTGTTTTATTTTGCTCCTGGTTGGTTTCCTTCGAGGCATGTGATTGTCGAGGGCTGAGGTGCCAACCTTGCTGGGATGTCAGTTTTTCCTCGTCGTGATGCCATTATTCTTCGGATCCTTTTAATCGTTGTAACTTGTCTCATTGATTAATAAAAAATTTGTTTGCCGATAGGGAAAAAAAAAAACTTGTACTTTTCCCTTTTCTATGGCGCATGATTCTCTCGATGCAAGATTGTCTATGTCATAAAAAGGACCTAACAAAGTTACAAGTGAATACCTCCAGAAAGCAACCAGCAGCACCTGCAGATATCAGATCCTTGATGGTTCTTTGAACATTCAGAGCATTGCCACCCCCAGTATCTGTAATCAAAGTGAACATGCCGTAAATATGACACATTTTAGAGATATGTTCTGTGAATTATATGTACATGAACAGGGGCCTAGTTAGTTTCATATGCTAGAGTATCTAACAACATGAGTTAGACATTGGATACTTTCCTGCATCGGCGATGAAGGGTATGAGTGGAGCGGCTGCACAGACCGACCGAGCAGTTTCTGCCATCTCAGGTTGCCTGTATTCCAAAATTGATTCGCATAATGAGCGAGCAGCCAATGAAATTATCACGATGCGAGTAGTCGCACATCAAAAAAGAACTTATTGTACTTGTCTTAACATTGATCAAAACTAGCAAAATAAAAGACAGTTTCGAATACAATCGATGTCATTCTGGAATCCCTTATAGTATCTTGTGGTACCAACAAAGATTTTTCAGGCCAGGATCAGAGCAATTTTATCCTGAGTCCCACTTTTGCGAAATTCATGGATCTACCATTAGGTTGGGTAAACGAGCTGATTTTTTGGTGCGCAAACTTCAAACAGGCTTTAACAAAGCCGGTCTTGAGTTGCTTGAATTTTCTTGACATCATCAATCAAACGGGCCGAATAGTAGCTTAATCAGCTTGGGCAGAAATGCCCCTACTCGAAATGTCCCTACTTAACTGTACCATTTCACCTTCCCCGAAACGAATCTCAGGAAATCATCCGCAAGGGCTTATACCAAGGAAACAATTGAAATCCCTTACCATTTTTTTTTAATCATTCATATTAAATAAATTGAAATTTTGCACAAAAAATCCAACAATTTCTGGACAGATTAATAAAATTGAGGCTGAGTTTTCCTATAAAAAATCAACTTGGGTTTTGTTTTGTTTTTATTCAAATTTTTTTCGTATTTGTTGATTTTGTGTCAAGTTGTTGGGAATAATTGGTTCATCTTGATTAGAAGAATTGAAAATGCAAAAAAATATGACCGAAACCAATTTTTTTTGGAAAAATCCAAAAAAGTCCTAAAGAAAAACTACCAAACGTGAGAAAAAATTTAAATAAAGACAAAATAAAAAGTCAATTTGGCTTTTTTAGGAAAACTCAACCTTAGCGAACACAACGTTGGCATAAAACACATATCTCATTCAAACTCTCCAGCTCCTATGTGTGCGATAACAAAAGCCTAATAAATATTACTCCGTAAAACATGCATTTCATCATTTTATTAAGTATATTAATGGAGGCAGGAATTCTTATGCCAAAGGGTTTTCTGGCCATTAATTGGATTTAAAACATTAAAAAACTCACACAATCCAATGGCCAGAAAATCCCTCGACACAGAGGGACATGAGTTTTTCGGGACAGAGAAGATTGGACCCCATTTAAATGTGCTTATTAGGTGATGACTTGTTTGTAATTGCTTGTATCACATGGAAATCAGGTGCTGTCGTATTAATTATTTTTCTTACTCTTTTTTTTGGGTCAAAATTATTATTTTTACTCTACCAATGCATTGATCACAACATCATAGGAACCATGGTCACTAATATGCTCAAATTAGCATTGTTCAGAAATGAAATGGAAGAGCAAAAGAAGAACAGCGTGCGGGCACAGAGAGAGAGGGGGCCTACGTCAACAAGCCGATATCGGGTTTGCCAAGGAGAGAAGCCGAGAGGGCAGAGCCAGATATGAAGCCGGCGGTGAAGCCGGTTTTCTCCACAATAGCGGCTGAGAGTGCGTCATAGCAGCCGGGTATCAGCACAGCCCCTTGATCTTCGATCAGACGGTGTATGCGCGTTTGAATCCTCGCGGCTAGATAAGTCGACTTTTGCCCAGCAGCTTTCACCATCAAAGTCATTTTTCAAATCAATTTCAGAGTAGTTGGTTGTGTATATACCTATAAATCTAATTACGTTTATTTGGTTTTTTACACAATCATATAACAGCCTTTGCTCTATCAACAGAGACACAACCAGTGCTAAATCTACATGCACCTATCTCTTTCTCTCCCCTGCTTTGCAAACATACAAATTAAGTGACCAAACGTTTTTTTCCACCTACTGCTTTTCGGCCATCACCTTTCATATAGTTGGTGAGTTTGATTTGCTGCACCGAAGAGCTAGAACTTGATGGTTGTTGTATCTTGGGGAAAGAACGCCATCCAACTCCATGCAGAAGGGGGTGTATCATTCCTTAAGAGAGTGCCATCACGTGTCTCAACCACCCCACATGCTATTCTTAGTTTTTCTCGTTAATATTTATTTGCCGTACTTGGTTGTTATTATTCTTGTTTAGACATTTAATTTGTAGCAGAAATATCCTAATCATATAATTTTCCCAACATAGCCACCACTACCGCCATTATTACCCCACTGCCACCGTCATCACCATGACCACTACACCATCCTTGCCACCGCCATTACCACTCCATGATTGCTATAATTTCTACCACCACCACTCGAGTGCCATCACCACTATCACTCGCTACCACTATCATTATCATTACCACCACTACCGTGGTGACCAAATTTTTATTAATCTTCATTAAAATTTCAAATATAGTTAAACAATTTTTGAGATATTGATATGGAATGAAATAAATTTTGCGAAGAAGCTAAGGTGGATTAACCAAGTAACTAAAATTCTAGGGCACCAGAGTCCATTACATACATCCTATATATAATATTTATGTCTCTTAATTGTCCAATTTATCAGCACAATAAGTTGGCGACAAAGCTTTTTTATATTCTAGACAATCCTTTTTCAGTAACTTTAGAAAAAAAAATAGTTCTTCTTCAGTCAAATGAATGGATAAAATCAAATCATTCACCGAATCTATCAAAACACAACTTCTATCTGCTTTTCACAAATCATAACAACAAAAACAAAATCCAATTCTAACGTTAGAATGAAAAATAAGGAAATGAATGAACAAGAAAAACTTAAATCAATCGAAAACGAGTCCGGCTCCTCTCCAATCCTCCTAAAATTGGAGGATCCTCCAATCTAGATTCAACGGCTGGATTTAACACTACACCTAAAAAGCCACAGCACATGAAATAACAATCCTCTCTCTGTCCCTCAAAATCGGCCTGTAAAAAGAGGATATTTTGTCGCCGGATTGTTTCATCGCCGTCGAACTCCATTACTTAGCTGGTTCTTTAATCACGTTTGGTAAAACAACTTCAAATCCTAGCAATTAAAGTTGGATTAGGGATTGGTTAGGTTTTGGAGAGGATACGAGAAATAGAAGTACGTGGAAGGAGATGAAGAAGGCAACAAACCTCTCCTCCTGTATTTCAAAAATTCAAGAGATGTTCATAGAAAATTTGATGGGTCTAACTTTTTTTTTTTGACGGGACTAATGGTGAGTTTGGGTTTTTCATATTAGTCTGGGTCTGTGGAGGGGGACGAATTAGATTAGCTACAAGAATGGGGATGGACGTGGCTATGAATAAGAGAGGGGTTAGAGGGCGCAGTAGCCATTAATGGCGATGGCTGAGGGAAGAAGGGGAGAGATTGACAGTGGTCCGGTGATGGTGGTAGATGGAAGAAAAGAAAGAAAGTTATCAGGTGTTCTTGGTATGAAGAAGATATTTTGTTTTCTTGATTGTTGGATGCAATGGTCACCACGTGTCACATTATCAATAAGATTGGAGGATCCTCCAATTTAGGAGGATTGGAGAGGAGCCGGACTCATCGAAAACTTGCTTTTTATATGGAAAAATTAAGTCACATAAATAAAACAAATATTTAAACATGTAATTTCATCCTAGTCCTAGCAATTAATTTAGCCTTCCCTATCTAAGCATGAAATGAAAAGAATGAATTAAGGAAACTTACTTGACTCCATTGAGTAGAACAAGCTCACTAACAAAACAATGAAAAAACTTGTACAAAATGAAAGAAAATGAAGATGAAATAATGGAGAGGGAAGAACCCTTTTCTAGCTAAATCCTACTCCTGATGCCTCGGAGTTGGGGGAGCTGTTGTCCCTTTACAACCTGTTGTCTCGGCTAGGGGGCCGTGCTCCGGTCTCGCTCCAATGATCGAAAACGTTCACTTCATAGAGCTCGTCGAGTTGAACAAGTATGTAAGAAATCAACTCGATTGAATATCACTAAGTGCCTAATTGAAACCTTTTTGTCTTGAAAAGAATGGATCTGAAACACTAGATCAAATCTACTAGAACCCATTATTGGCAAGTTATATGTGTTCCGATCAGACACTTAATGATATCCGATCAAACTGATTTTTGGCATACTTGTTCAACTCGAGGAGCTCTACGAAGAGAATATTTTCGATCATCGAAACAAGACTGGAACGGGAGCCCTTCGGCCAGGACATCACGCTGCTGTCCCTTCAGCTCCCCCAGTCCTGATGGGTCCTAGCTCTAGCTCCCAACTTTTCTTTTGTAGGACCATTTTACACGTGCGCAAAAATAAAAGACAAAGGATCTGGCCTAGCTACCACTTGTTTGAACCAAATTCCATTTAGAATTCTCCCAAGAGTACAGAACCCACGTTTTTAATCACAAAAATCTATTTAGAGAAACTTATTTACGGAGCTCCGTGAACGAACAATCTCACTCATCTATTTTTGCAATTAATGGTTCAGATTTTAAACAAACTCATTCACGGAAGTTTTTCTCTGACTCTATTATACCTGATGAACAGAAAGTTAAATAGAATAAGACAAGAATAAAATATAAAAAGTCTGACATTCGATAAGCTAGATATGAAAAATATACACTATTATAACCTGTACATCAACCATTAAGCATAACATATTAGGAGTGATTATCCAATGCCACGATGCTACAAAACCCTTTCCCACCGCATATTAATTGGTTTAAGAGTCACACATTTAATGGCGGAGTTTAAACTAATGTGTGGTAGAGAAAAAGGTCCGGATATGCTCCGACACGCCACGTGAACACATGGTGTTGAATCTGTTGATTCTCCCTCCTCCCAAAAGAGGGGCCATCAAAAGTAAAGGTTGAGCAAGTTATGTCTCTTCCTTTTATTGCTTGGGTTTGGTCCTTAAAGGCAACTCTGATATAGATGTATTCCAGTAATGGTCACATCTATGGTTTCCATAAATCAAATAAAGCCATCTGTATCAGAGTTTTTTTTTTTTTGAAGGATCTGTATATAAAAGTACTTAAACCAAGCAGTTTTCGCATTACAAATGCCACACAAGCCAACAAATGTTAGTAATTAGTTTCTACTATAGGGCTTACAACTTCTCAAGAAGTAACAAACACTTTGGCATATCAAATAGGAAACATGACCCACTTTGAAACAAAACGACAGGGACAATTAATTCATAGGAGCATTAACGCCGATGCGAATTCGCAGTTTTCGTACTAAAAAATATGGTATCTTTGGATATCGTGCGTTCTTGTAAACTGATAGGTTTGATATGGTTGTTACGTACATGTGTTTGTTATATTTCGTCCAAACTCACGGGTTTCTTGAATTCACAAGTAAACATAAATCACCTAGGATAACCAAGAAATATAGAGAGAAATTTGAAAAGATCAATTGATTGGAGAAATTTGAAAAGATTAATTGATTGGATTAACTAATCGTCATATGCCGGCAAACTTAAATCCCTACTCATATAAATAATAAACACGTAGTTCTGATGCTAGAAGAGCTCAATAAGAGATAAGAAAATTACCAAGAATAAAATTCTAATTCTTGTAGATCATGAATCCAAATAAAATAGGAAGACGAAACCAACCTAATTCGGGAACAGAACTAGTCTAAACTAAAAATAATTTTCCTAATCAAAAACAAAATTTTATTTATTAAAAAGTAAAAAAATGAAACTCCTGAATCTTGTCTTACATTAAAAAAAAAAAAAAATCAAATTGTAGTCAAACACAATCTTGATGAAAGAAAGATACGGAGTATTAATTTTGTGGCTAAAGTTGAATTCGTGAAGATCATCCATTCGTAGTAGAAAGCGTCATAACCATCGATCCATACATTCTTTCTTTCTTGAATAATTACCTATGGATTTCCATTGGGATATTCCTGTACTAGTAGTACAACCTCAAGTAGCACACACTTTAATATTCTATTTAATTTCAATTTTTTTTTTAATCGGCAAAATCAATCGACAACCTTCATGTTGATGCAAAACTTAGGTCCGAATTTCGAACTGTTCGACCTGAGCCGAAGCGTAAGCCCCAGCCGTACCACCATAGTGCAAATATGTCACACTCAATTCTATATCAAATTTTGGTAATTGTTTCCAATTTTGAGCATAAGAAGTTCGATCATATAGTGGCCTTTGTCTTTGACATGTAGTAGCTTTTTGTAGTTATAATCTTGAAATTTGATGTGAATACTATTCTCAAATCAAATCAGTTATTTTATGAAGATAGGAGAGCTAAATATTCATGACGTTCATTTTTTACAGGAAGAAATTTCTTGACATTTTAGCCACGGTTGGTTGTCGCATAAAATACCAAGATTATAATTTGCAATATTTGCCGTACAATTTATAGGAAGAAATTTCTTGACATTTTAGCCACGGTTGGTTGTTAGACTGGACCTCATTTTTTACAGCAACGAGATTAAGGAATACTTGACCTCAGTACCTCTGTTTTTTTTTTTTTTGGTGGTGGTTTTAGCATATATAAATTATAAAGAGGCACATGGGTATTGCTGTAATTTTGCGGTGACAATAGTACTTGCAAATTAAATGGACAACAGCGTGGACTCATGTAAGGGATAAATTTTTAGGTGCCGGCAGGTACCACACATGTCGTACCCCTTCGGGGATTCGGACCGTCAAATGTCTTTTGAACGGTTTGAATTTTAGAGAGAGAAAGTGGTGGGATGAGAGGAGAAAGAGGGCATAAATTGGACCATTTAAAATATATTTGGATAGTCCTAATCACCGAGAGATACTGCCATATGGTCGGTACCCGCTCGGCACTTAAAAATTTCTGAGCCCCCTGAGGGGAGACCTGTGAAAATGACGCCCCACTTTTAAACTTCCTCAGAAACTTCACCTCGTAGCCATCTTCCAAGGTTTTCTTCAAAAACACCCCAGCACATTCTAGCAACTACGATTATGCCCTTTCCTCGATAAATATATGTCCATCTTTTTTGCATCCCAGTCCTCCTATTTTTTTTTTCCCTCACCCCCTTTTTTTGACGAACAAACTATAAGTACAATTATGCACGTTATCTCGAATCGTTGGAAGAAAAAGATAAGTACATTAATAATAGGCAGAATATTAGAAAAGATACAAAAAGAATTATCTTTACATTGTTGAGGTGTGGCGTGTAAGTTTAGCATTCTAGAGCTAGCAACTCATTTAGATGTATTTCAAGTACTTTGATTCCCGTCGTCACCATTTGATTGGGGGTTGCTTCGCTGGTTCAATCCAACGCAATCTATTTAAAAAAAGATTCTCATATATCACCGTATCGCTGTGCTGAAGGATTCGTAAATAAAATCTAAGTAATACTCCTGACAATTAGTTTTAAAACAAAAGCAAGAAGGATTATGCTTGGATTCATAGTTAAAAAATGAAAGGTCAGTTTCTTATTCCAATAGTCTTAAACACAAAATACTAAAATAGATAATAAAAAAATATATATAGAAAGTATAGTCGTTGTTGACTTTGTAGTTTCATTGAAGACCAAGGGTAATTCACTACACAAAACTCCAAAACCGATCTCCCGAATTCTAAATAAAATCCTCCCAACAACTCCCCTACCTCTCCCCACTTCATCTCCCCTTGCTTCATCTTCACTCATCATCCCTCCAAGCCAAACACCATGGATAGAGAACAAGAAGACATGCAATTCCTAGGCCTCTTTGGCATCTACCTAGAGTCATGCAAGATCATCTTCAACTTCAGAACAATCTTTAGCAAGATATCCCTAGCCTTCATCCTCCCCCTGTCCCTCATCTTCCTTGCCAACATCGCGATATCCGACAGCCCATCCTCCGAAGGAGCCGCGTACTGGCTCGTCGAGTTCGTCTACTTAACCTTCTTCCTCGTTTTCTCTGTCCTCTCCACCTCTGCAGTGGTCTACACCGTGGCCAGCGTCTTCACTGGCACTGGCTGCGATGTGACGTTTGGAAAAGTCATGAGAGTGGTTCCCATGGTCTGGAAAAGGCTCACCGTGACTTTCTTGTGTGCTTTTCTATCTATCTTCCTCTACGTCGTGGTCCTTCGGGTACCCATAGTCCTTTGGATTGTCACCACTAAGCATGTTGACATAGCTAATTTAGTTTATTTCCTTGCCACCGTGATCTTGTACGTCATGGGGCTTGTTTACATGACTCTGGTCTGGCAGCTGGCGGGCGTCATATCGGTGTTGGAAGACATCAAAGGGATCAAAGCCATGACCAAGAGCAGAAACTTGATACAGGGCAAGATGTGGATCGCCATAGTTATCTTGTTGATGTTTGATGTCGCTATCTTTGGGATAAAAGTACTTTTCAAGAGCCAAGTCGTGCATACCGGGTCGTTCGGCGTTGCGGGCAGGTTAGCATTCGGATTCCTGTGCTTGTTGATGATCTTCAGCGTGTTTTTGTTCGCATTCGTTATCGAGACGGTGATCTACTTCGTGTGCAAATCATACCACCATGAGAACATCGACAAATCGTCGCTATCGGATCTTCTTGAGGTTTATCAGGGCGAGTATATTCCTACCAAGGCCAACGATGACCAGCTTGAAAAACTTGATGTGTGATATTCCACTCTTTGTTTTTGTGTAAGAGCCAAACCAATATGTGGTAGAGAAAGGCTTGGATATACTCCAACACATCATGTGAACATATATATGGTGTTGATTCTCTGTCTTCCCAAAAAAAGGGCCCGTCAAAAGTAAACGTTCAACAAGTTTTTTTTTTTTTCTTTCATGATGTCAGTTATATCTTTTATTTCAACCTCGTGGGATGTAATCCTTATTTCTTCGGCCTTGGTTCTCTCTCCTTTTTTTTTTTTTTTTTTTGTACTTTTCTCATCTCTGTAATGATATTTCTTCTTTGCTGATAAAAAAAGAAAGAAAGTGATTTTGTTTGGTTTATATTTTAGAAAGTTATTTTTGAGAGTTGGAGTGGTAATGAGTAGAGAGAGATAGAGAGAAAGATTTATTGAAAACTATGCCGAGAGTTAAAAGTTACTCTCAAAAAGTTAAACCAAAAGGAGCGAATGTCTCTCGTTTTTACGGCTTGGGTTTTGGGCCTTAAAGGCAACCAGAGAAAATTGTGTAGCTATTCAGGTAGTGTCAGGCAAGTAGTCCTTGTAATGATCGATCACAACAATGGTCTCCTAATACTAATTAAAGCCATCGGTGTAAACGTTTTTTTCTTTCTTTTTTCCCTCTACTAAGGCAAGTTGTCCTAATCTACGTACTAAGGCAAGTTGTCCTTTGAAACAAAAGATAGGGACAATTAATTCACAGGAGAAACACGGCGAAGATTTTCGTAGCAATTTGTATGGTATTTTTGGATATCGTTCTAGTATATTGATAGGTTAGATGCGGTTGTTACATATATATGTGTGTTTGCTACATTTCGTCCAAAATTACGGGCTGTTAAAGTTCCAAGAAAACATAAATCACCCAGGATAACAACTAAATATATGGAGAAATTTGAAAAATTAATTGATTGGATCAAATCGTCATATGCCCACAATCTTAAATCCCTATTCATATATAAGGCTATCCACAATGGCATAATCAAAAGTAACAGGTTTCTGGAGTTAAAAATGTTGGTGCAAAATATGACTCACAATGGTATAATCAAACTTAGCAATCTTCTTAAAAATAATCAAATTTTAGGCTTTGGATAACCAAAACTAGTAACCTATTGCCAATAATCAAATTAGTGGAACCCACATATTTTCAATCAAATAAACCCATCATTACACAAAAACGTTCTCTCTTCACTTTTTTTTCTCTTTCTTTTTCAATAATTTTTTTAAAAAAACATTAAAAAACATTTTAATAAAAAACTGTTTTTAAAAAACATTGTTTTATTTTTTTTCCTAAAATTGTTTGTAACTATTTTTATACAAAAACATACAATTCTTTTTTTGAAAAACTGTTTTGTTTTTAAAACTCTTTTTTTTCAAAAACCTTTTCTTATATAAAGGGAAATGATATTGACACTCCAAAAATTGATATAGGCACTCTAAAAAACAAAGGAAAGTGGCTTTGGAGTTACACTAATTTTGGAGTGCCTGCATAAATTTTTGGAGTGCCAATATCATTTCCCTATATAAAAACTATTTTTCCAAAAGCTGTAGTTACCCCAAAAATATTTTTTTTCCTAATTCTAATAAATACTAGTAGTTTTTATTAGTTTCAAAACTATTTTTAGAAAAAACTCAATTTTTAGTTTTTTTAAGTTTGAAAAGGTGATGTGACAAGTTTTGGTTATCAAATTTTAATTATACCATTGTGGACCTTTATATTGCTAACTTGAGCAATCTCTTAAATGGATAATGAAAAGCTAATGTAACAACTTAATTTTGATTATTCATTTTTTATTATGCCATTGTGTATAGCCTAATAGTAAACATGTAATTCTGATGCTAGTAGAGATTGGTCAAATCAGAGAGAAGAAAATTACCATAATAAAATTTCTTTTGCTGAGCAAAATTATTATTATTATTTTTGCATTTGTTAGTTTTATGGCAAACTTTTATGTGATATAGGTTCGTTTCGACGAGAAGAATCGGGCAAAGTAAAAAATTATGACTTTTACACAAGTATTTTGGGAAATATCCAAAGAAAGTTCAAAAAAGTCAATTTTTGATTTTTTCTTGGATATTTCCCAAAATACTTGTGGAAAAGTCATAATTGTTTACTTTTCCGGTTCCTTTCGTCGAGACGAACCTATATTACATAAAAGTTTAGCGTAAAACTAACAAATGCGAAAATAATTTGAATAAAAACAAAACAAAAAAGTTATGGTGGATAAGTTAATCACTAGCGTGAACACCCCAAAATAAGCGACAACCTAGTCATACCCGTCTTTCAAGGTTTTCTTCACAAACATCCCAGCATGTTCGAGTAACAAAGATTATGCCCTTTCCTCAATAAATTTTTGTCCCTCTTTTTTGTGTCCCACTCCTCTTTTTTTAGCTCAATTATTTACTTCGTTCGGATACAGATTGGATCTTACACCAGACGTGGACCGCCCCTGTAGGACACCTGTGCTGTGGGCGCAGGTTTCTCAATCCAATCTTTCAATGAGCTAGGGAGCTTGCTAAAGAGACTAGAAGCAGTACATTTCGGAATTGAATTCAACTAACGACAGATGATCTACGTACAGAGAGAGCGTCGAAAGAAAGGTTGTTCTCGCCGGATAGGCGAAACTCTGCTCTGTTAGGACCACGAGTCATGGTCTCTCTGTGTTGGCAAATTTCAAGACAAAAACACACATTTAATTGTATCCCTAATTATCGAGTTGTAATTTCTTTTTATCTTTTCTAAGCATAGCGAGTCTGAATAGGATTAGAGTGGAAGAATTTTTTTTTATGTAATTGAGAGTGAGTGTTTCGTATGGATAGATAAGGAAAGAATTATTATTGGGAGGAAAGGAATTGGTGCTCACGGAAAGATTTGCGACGCATGGTAAGATTGAATTACCATTCATCAGTAACTATATTGGAAGACTTTTTTTTAAGTCTCGGCATCTCCAAGGGTATATAGAAGGCTTGTTTCCATGTGAGGATATGTGGACATCTAAGGTTATAAATAGGGAGGTGTTTTCATCCCTAGGGTTTATCACGAAGAAGAAGAAAAAAGCTGCACTTTTTATTTGGAGCAAAGAAACTTTTCAGAGGGGCTCTTGCTTTTGTATCTTGGAGTACATATTGATCTATGGATCATTGAGCGCAAAATTCATCTCCAAGAGGTTTCAATATCATCTCCAACCTATTTCAGAAAAGCCCTAGGTGGATTCCTAGGCAAGTCAAAGTCCTTCGGTGGATTTTCGGGAGGCAAACGGAAGGCTTGTGGATTCAAGGCAGCGGCGATCAAGCACTGGGTGTGGTGAACGTGGATTCAGCAAGTAGGTCTTAGACTCGATTGTGAGGATTCAAATCGTAGGGTAAGATTACTTGTAACTATACAATGTTTATAGTGTTCGATTCCTTCCCGTGGTTTTTTCCCATTTAGGGTTTTTTCACGTATATCGTTGCGTTCATTGTTTGGTTGCTTTCGTTTGTGTGATTTGTTTAGTTATTGATTGGTGAATCGTTGATTGAGATTTAAAAATAGCAAATCTATAAACCTAGGCGAGCTAGGATTTTTCATGCTCCCAAGCACTCCCGGGGTTTGTAGTGGGCGCTCCTTGACCCGCGTAGATTAATTGGAACCAGATAGAAAGAGAATATTTTCTTCTTCTTTTTTCTCACCCCCTTTTCTTGACGAACAAACTATAAGTAGAATTATGCACGTTATCTTGAATCGTTCGAAGAAAAAGATAAGTACATTAATAATAGGCAAAATATTAGAAAAGATTAAAAAAAGAAGAAGAATTATCTTTACGTTGTTGAGGTAGAAAAGATAAAACAAAGAAAAATTATCTTTACGTTGTTGAGGTGTGGCGTGTAAGTTTAGCATTAGCAACTCATTTAGATGTATTTCAAGTACTTTGATTCCCGTCGTCACCAATTGATTGGGGGTATGTTGCTGCGTTGGTTCAATACAATGCTCTATTAAAAAGAAGATTCCCATCTATCACTGTATCGCTGTGCTGAAGGATTCAATTCGTAAATAAAATCTAAGTAATACTCCTACCAATCATTTTTAAAACAAAAGCAAGAAGGATTATGCTTGGAATTCATAGTTAAAAAAAATGAAAGGTAAATTTCTTGGTCCAATAGTTTTAAACACAAAATACTAAAATAGATAATAATAATAATAATAAAATACTATAGAAGAGAAACAAGGAGTACAGTCGGTGTTGAATTTGTAGTTTCATTGAAGACTAAGGGTAATTCACTACGCAAAACTCCAAAACCAATCTCTAAAATTCTAAATATATAGTAAAATCCTCTCAACAACCCACCTATCTCTCCCCATTTCATGATCTCCCCTTGCCTCTTCTTCACTCCTCATCTCTCCAAGCCAAACACCATGGATAGAGAACAAGAAGACATGCAATTCCTAGGCCTCCTTGGCATCTACCTAGAGTCCTACAAGATCATCTTCAACTTCAGAAGAATCTTCAGCAAGATAACCCTAGCTTCATCCTCCCCCTCTCCCTCATCTTCCTCGCCAACATCTGGGTATCCGACTTCCACCTCTCTAAGATCAACAAGACGGCATACAATAGACACCGATTCCAAAGGGCACGTACGGCTACGCTAAGCTCTCCGCCAGCATAGCCTCGGAATGGGACGCGTTTTGGCTCGTCGAGTTCGTCTACTTAACCTTCTTCCTCGTTTTCGCCGTCCTCTCCGCCTCCGCGGTGGTCTACACAGTGGCAAGTGTCTTCACTGGCACTGGCCACGATGTGACGTTTGGAAAAGTCATGAGAGTGGTTCCCAAGGTCTCGAAAAGGCTCATGGTGACTTTCTTGTGTGCTTTTCTAGCTATCTTACTCTACAGCGTGGTTGTGGTACCCACAATCCTTTGGAGTGTCACCATTAAGCATGTTAACATAGCTGGTTCAGTTTTTTTTCATGCCATCGTGATCTTGTACGTCGTGGGGTTTGTTTACATGACCGTGGTCTGGCAGCTGGCGAGCGTCCTATCAGTGTTGGAAGACATCAAAGGGATCAAGGCCATGAACAAGAGCAAAAACTTGATACAGGGCAAGATGTGGATCGCCATAATTATCTGGTTCAAGCTGAATTTCGCTGTGTTCGGGATACGAATACTTTTCAAGAGCCAAGTCGTGCATAAAGGGACGTTCGGCGTTGCGGGCAGGTTCGCATTCGGATTCCTGTGCTTGTTGATGCTCTTCAGTGTGCTCTTGTTCGCACTCGTTATCGAGACGATGATCTACTTCGTGTGCAAATCGTACCACCATGAGTACATCAACAAGTTGTCACTGTCGGATCATATTGATGAGGTTTATGTGGGCGAGTATATTCCTATCATGGCCAAGGATGACCAGCTTGAAAATTTCGATGTGTGATAGTTGACTCTTTATTCTTGTGTGAGTGCCAAACTAATATATCTGTGGTAGAGAAAGGCTTGGATACACTACAACACATCATGTTAACATATATATATATGGTGTTGATTTTCCGTCCTCCCAAAAAAATGGGCCCGTCAAAAGTAAACGTTCAGCAAGGGTTTTTTTTTTTTTAATCATAATGTTCAGCCAGTTATATATGTCTCTTATTTCATCCTCGTGCATGGGATGTAATCCTTATTTCTTCAGCCTCGGGCTTTTTTCGTACTTTTCTCTTCTCTGTAATGATATTTCTTCTCTGCTGATAAAAAAAAAAAGGGTTATGTCTCTTACTTTTATGGCTTGGGTTTGGGCTTAAAGGCAACCAGAGAAAATTGTGAAGCTATTCAGGTAGTATAAGGCAAGTTGTCCTTTGTAATGTTCACAACAATGGTCTCCTATTCTACTAAAGCCATCTGTATAATTTTTTTTTATTTTTTATTCCCTCTTTCTGATGAGGATCTGTATAAATTAAAAGTTAAAATAAGAATTTCACCCGAGCCAAAAAAAAAAAGTATTTACTCTTTACTCTATGACCCACTTTGAAACAAAACGACTGGGACAATTCACAGGAGCAACACAGCGAAGATCTTTTGTAGCAATTTGTATGGTATTTTTGGATATTGTTATTGATAGGTTAGATGCAGCTGTTACATATGTGCGTTTGCTACATTTCGTCCAAAATTGCGGGCTCTTAAAGTCCCAAGAAAACATAAATCACCTAGGATAGCATTGTTGTGCTCCTTGCCTCCCCCTCGATGTAACTCGGTCGAGTTTTTTAAGAGTTTGTTTTGCCGATCAATATATATGAAAAATTAATTGATTGGATCAAATCGTCATATGCCCGTAAGCTTAAATCCCTATTCATATATAATAGTAAATTCGTAATTCTAATGCTAGTAGAGATTGGTAAAATTAGAGTGAAGAAAATTACCAGAATAAAATTTTGATTCTTGTAGATCATGAATCCAAATAAAATAGGAGAACAAAATCAACCCGATTTTGGAGCAAATCTATTCTAGACTAGAAATAATTTTCCTAATCAAAATCTACTTTTAAAATATGAGGAAAAGTTCTCTCCGGATGAGACGGAGAACCTCCACTGTTTGGATCACCAATAAGCTTAAGCCACGTAACTCACTAATAAATGCTGCAGCTTTGACCGGGAAAAGATCACCATTCCCTCCTGATTTGTAAGAGCATCTCCTACCCATACTCTATATCTCTATTTGAGAGTATCAAACCCCTCCAACCCATCCTCTCAACCCTCCTCCATTTGAGAGTATTAGATTTTGATCCTCTATATATAGAGGATAGAGAAAATATAGAGGATCACCTCTAAAATACTATTCACCTTTTTAAAATATATTTTTGTCCTTGTTTGTTTTTCTTATTAAATTTTTATACCAACTATATTCTCATGAGAGTATAAAAAAAAGGTTTTTTTAGGTAAAGTGATTTTAAAGACAAAAATAGAGTGTTTGTGGTTGGTGTAAACATGAATAGTAATTTCCTCTATAATCACTTTATGAGTAAAAAACATTATTTTGATACTCTCAAATGGAGTATTGGATTGGAGATGCTCTAAGAGGCTTGGTGCGTCCCACAGTTAATCTTAGTTACTCCCTCCGTTCCAAATTAATAGTCCGGTTCGGTCTTCAATGCATTTTTTAAAATGTTAATATCTTTCAATCTATAATAAATTTTATGTGCAATATGGATCTCATATGATAGATCTCAATTAGTTCTATTATACAAAGTTTTTAAAATCTTTTAAGACATTATAGATTGAAAGATATTAACAATTTAAAAGTTGCGTTGGAGACCGAACCGGACTATTAATTTGGAACGGAGGGAGTACCATTCCTCCACCCAGCCAACCTAAAGAGACATAATCAAATTTTGTCTTCAGGGATTTCATAATCACGTTTCTGCTCCACAGGATTACAAATTGATGGTAAGAATTTTTTTAAACCAAAACGTTGCCGTTTGGGCTGTGTAGGGGCTGCTGTACCCATGGGGACAGCAGAGCCCCCGGGTCCTTAAAAATGCATTTAAAAAAATTAAGTGACTCCAACCATTTGTGTGAACTGGATCTGGATCTTTTACCATGTGATGTGTATCCATAGTTTTATTATTTTCCCAAAAAATTTATCGATTGCCCCATAATTCACTTCAATGGTGTTAGCACTACATCCAAACTCACACACAAACACACACCCACCACTCACATGAGTGGTGGGCCCCACTGGTATGTGAGTTTGGCTGTGTCACTAGAATTATTGAATTCTCTTTACTCCTTTTTTTAACTATGGGACCCACCAAAACTCTTACCAGAGGAATGGTTTGTTTTTACCCGGCAAAGCTGCAACAACAGTCATTAGTGGGTGATGTGGCTTTAGCCTATTGGTGATCCGGACAATGGAGGTTCTTCGGCTCATCCGGAGAGAACTTTTTCTCTTAAAGATACTAAAAGTAAAACTATGATACTCCTAAATCAAAATGTAGTAAAAAAAAAAACGATCTATTTTTTTTAATAGCAAGGAAAGTTTATTAATATTTGGAAACAAATTACAAAGATTAAAAAGATTCAAAGCACGAGGCAACAAGCAGAGCAAAAAAGAACTTGGACAATCATATGCCGCTAGGAACTAGAAGGAAAAATAACCACCTTTAGATGGCAAAAAGCCAACCAAGGCCTAAAAACCCAAAGAAGAGACAATACAATCAAGACCCAACCAAAATCAAAAGGCACCTAAAAGAAGACCTACTGCACTCCTGAGATGACCAAGGATCAATCGTTTTTTTTTTTTTGATAGGCAACAAAAATTTATTAAGAACACTTGACAAATGGTACATCAAGTGGGGGAGATGGGAGTGGAATCCAACCAAGGGTTGGATGAAAGAAAAGAAAATGATGGATCAAAGCCCACCAATACCTAAAAGGCCAGACCCCAAAGATAAATCAAGAAATCACATGGGCCTGGCCCAAAAGAGCCAAAACAAACCCTAAACCCAAAACTCTTCCAAACACCAGCAAGAAATACGCACAGCCGCTGCCGCAAACACACCGCCTCCACCGTCAACAACCTACTGAAACCCCAGCCCCTCAAAACACACAGCCACCTCCAACCACATCACCACCTGTAGAAACCATCACCAGCTACCTCCGCAAGCTTTCACGGCCACCATCGCAACCTATGACCGCCACCACCCACCAAATAGACAACAATCTAATGATCCGACGCCGATGCGAACCCCGCAAGCAACTGGAACCCGAGAATAACCGTTAAGGAGCCGGCGATTCGGTCCTCACAAACGATTTGGGAAACCAGAAACTGAGCACTTCCATACATCAACACCGAAATCACCGTCGTGTCGAGTTCGCCGACCACCATCTCCCCCAAACTTTCACGGCCAACCTCCGGCCGAAAAACCCACAGAGCCGTTAAGCCAAAATCCACGCTTGTCCAGCAACAAAAACGTGGTGGGATCCATTCTACCTCAACCCTCCGGCCGCCGCTGGACCCTAGCCGATAGGACAACCGAAAACTCCCAGATGTGGTGATCGGCGGGCACCAGAGCGGCAAGCAGGAGAGGTGAGGTAGGGAAGTCGAACTGGCGGTAAGAAAATTGGTGAGAGGAAGAGAAATTGGGCTTGGGTTTGGGGGAAAAAAGAAAGGAGGGAAGAGGAGAGGGATAGAGAGAGAGAAGGAAGGAGAAGCCCGGGGGGAGGAGGGAGGAGGGCACCTCCCCCCAGGCGGTGGCGGCGGCAAGTTTAGGTCAGGGGCTCTGGTTTTCTATAGAGAGAGAGAGCGACCCGATAGTTTTGATCCAAGGATCAATCGTTTTACTGAGAACCCTGAACTTTGGCCCATGCATCATTTTTTAAATCCTTAATCATGTATTTACTTGAAACTTTCTCATCAACACCCAAATAAACTTCGCCCAAGATTTTCTCAATAGATCGAGCAGCCTTTGCATTATCAAAGTGAAACCTGTTAGTGCCTTCAGAAAAAGCACATAAAGCCGCAGCAACAACCGCAGATCTAAACACAACGCATTTTCCTTTCTTTCTTCCCACTAATTTCTTCTTAGATTTAGGAATGCCAACATTTTCTCCACCGACTTCCGCTTCCAATTTCCTCAACCCGTTCCATTAGCCTTATCAAATTTTGGTAATAGTTTCCAATTTTAAGCATAAGAAGTCCAATCATATAGTGGCCTTTGTCTTTAACATGTAGTAGCTTTTTGTAGTTATAATCTTGAAATTTGATGCGAATAATGTTCTCACATCAAATCAGTTATTTTGTAGTGACAATAGTACTTGCAAATTAAATGGACGACCGTCTGGACTCATCTAAGGGAGAAATTTTTGGGTGCCGGTAGGGTACAAAACATGTGGTACTCTGTTAGTGATCCAGACCGTCAAACGTGTTTTGAATGATCTAAATTTTAGAGAGAGAAAATGAAAAGAGAAAGTGATGGGATGAGGGGAGAGAAAGGGAATACACTGGACCGTTCAACACATATTTGGATAGTCCATATCACTGACAAATACTACCACTTGATACCCACTCCGCACTTAAAAATTTCTCCATCTGAGCCCTGAGAGGAGACTTGTGAAAATGACGCCCAGTCGTAGCCGTCTTTCAAGGTTTTCTTCAAAAACACACCAGCACATTCAAGCAACTACGATTATGCCCTTTCCTCAATAAATTTATGTCCCTCTTTTTTGTGTCCCACTCCTTCTCTCTTTCTTTTCTTTTTCTTTTCCCTCACCCCCTTTTCTTGACTCGAACAAAAATTATAAGTAGAATTATGCACGTTATCTCGAATCATTCGAAGAAAAAGATAAGTACGTTAATAATAGGCAGAATATTAGAAAAGATAAAAAAGAATTATCTTTACATTGTTTAGGTGTGACGTGCAAGTTTAGCATTCTGGAACTAGCAACTCATTTCGATGTATTTCAAGTACTTTGATTTTCGTCGTCACCAGTTGATTGGGGGTTGCTGCGCCGGTTCAATTCAATGCAATTTATTAATAAAAAAAAAGATTCACATCTATCACCGTATCGCTGTGATAAAGGATTCGTAAATAAAATATAAGTAATACTCCTAACAATCATTTTTAAAAACAAAAGCAAGAAGGATTATGCTTGGAATTCATAGTTAAAAAATAAAAGGTCAGTTTCTTATTCCAATAATCTTAAACACAAAATACTAAAATAGATAATAAAGAAATATATAAGAGAAACAAGGAGTACAGTCGTTGACTTTGTAGTTTCATTGAAGATTAAGGGTAATTCATTACACAAAACTCCAAAACCAATCTCCCGAATTCTAAATAAAACCCTCCCAACAACTCCCCTATCTCTCCTCACTTCATCTCCCCTTGCCTCATCTTCACTCATCATCTTTCCAAGCCAAACACCATGGATAGAGAACAAAAAGACATGCAATTCCTAGGCGTCTTTGGCATCTACCTAGAGTCCTACAAGATCATCTTCAACTTCAGAAGAATTTTTAGCAAGATATCCCTAGCCTTCATCCTCCCCCTCTCCCTCATCTTCCTTGCCAACATCGCGGTATGTGACAGCCTATCCTCCGAAGGAGCCGCGCTTTGGCTCGTCGAGTTAGTCTACTTAACCTTCTTCCTCGTTTTCTCTGTCCTCTCCACCTCTGCAGTGGTCTACACCGTGGCCAGTGTTTACACTGGCTACGATGTGACCTTTGGAAAAGTCATGAGTGTGATTCCCAAGGTCTGGAAAAGGCTCATGGTGACTTTCTTGTGTGCTTTTCTAGCTATCTTCCTCTGCAACTTGGTACTTGTGGTACCCATAATCCTTTGGATTGTCACCAATAAGCATGTTCACATAGCTGGTATAGTTTTTTTCCTTGCCATCGCGATCTTGAACGTCGTGGTGATCGTTTACATGACCGTGGTCTGGTGGCTGGCGGGTGTCATATCGGTGTTGGAAGACATCAAAGGGATGAAGGCCATGACCAAGAGCAGAAACTTGATACAGGGCAAGATGTGGATCGCCATAGTTATCTTGTTGAAGCTGGAAGTCGCTATCTTCGGGATACAGAAACTTTTCGAGAGCCAAGTCGTGCATACCGGGTTGTTCGGTGTTGCGGGCAGGTTAGCATTCGGATTCATATGCTTGTTGATGCTCTTCAGTGTGTTTTTGTTCGCACTCGTTATCGAGACGGTGATCTACTTCGTGTGCAAATCGTACCACCATGAGTACATCAACAAGTTGTCGCTGTCGGATCATATTGATGAGGTTTATCAGGGTGAGTATATTCCTACCAAGGCCAACGATGACCAGCTGGTTTATCAGGGCGAGTATATTCCTACCAAGGCCAACGATGACCAGCTTGAAAAAATCGATGTGTGATAGTTGACTCTTTATTCTTGTGTGAGTGCCAAACTAATATATCTGTGGTAGAGAAAGGCTTGGATATACTCCAACACTTCATGTAAACACATATAAGGTGTTGATTCTCCGTCCTTCCAAAAAAAAAAGGGGCCCGTCAAAAGTAAACAATCAGCAAGTGTTTTTTTTTTTTAAATGTTCAGCAAATTATGTCTCTTATTTGCCAACGTCGTGGGATGTAATCCTTATTTGTTCGGCCTCGGGCTTTTTTGGTACTTTTCTCTTCTCTGTAATGATGTTTCTTCTTTGCTGATAAAAAAAAAGGGTTATGTCTCTTACTTTTATGGCTTGGGTTTGGGCTTAAAGGCAACCAGAGAAAATTGTGAAGCTATTCAGGTAGTATAAGGCAAGTTGTCCTTTGTAATGTTCACAACAATGGTCTCCTATTCTACTAAAGCCATCTGTATAAAAGTTTTTCCTTTTTCTTTTTTTTCCTCTTTCTGATGAGGTTCTGTATAAATTAAAAGTTAAAATAAGATTGTCACCTGAGCCAAAAAAAAAAAAAAGGGAAGTGCTAGAGGCACATCGGTGTGGCACACTTGTGCCACACCCCTCTCACATACAGGTGTGACCCGTTTCACTGGGACCCACCTGTATGTGAGAGGGGTGTGGCACAAGTGTGCCACACCGATGTGCCTCTAGCATTTTCGAAAAAGTAATTACTCTTTACTCTATGACCCACTTTGAAACAAAACCATAGGGACAATTCACAGGAGCAACATGGCAAAGATCTTTTGTAGCAATTTGTATAGTATTTTTGGATATCGTTCTAGTAAATTGATAGGTTGGATGCGGTTGTTACATATGTGTGTTTGCTACATTTCCTCCAAAATTACGGGCTCTTAAAGTCCCAAGAAAACAATAAATCACCTAGGATAACTACTAAATATATGGAGAAATTTGAAAAATTAATTGATTGGATCAAATCATCGACATATGCCCGCAAGCTTAAATCCCTATTCATATATAATAGTAAACACGTAGTTCTAACAAATGCGAAAATAATGTGAATAAAGACAAAACAAAAAAGTTGTGGTGGATAAGGTAATCACTAGCGTGAACACCCCAAAATAAACGACGACCTAGTCATACCCGTCTTTCAAGGTTTTCTTCAAAAACATCTCAGCATGTTCGAGTAACAAAGATTATGCCCTTTCCTCAATAAATTTTTGTCCCTCTTTTTTGTGTCCCACTCCTCTTTTTTAAGCTCAATTATTTTCTTCGTTCAGTCACAGATTGGATCTTACACCAGACGTGGACCGCCCCCCAGTAGGACACCTGTCCTGTGGGTGCAGGTTTCTCAATCCAATCTTTCAATGAGGGAGCTTGCTAAAGAGACTAGAAGCAGTACATTTTGGAATTGAATTCAACTAACGACAGACGATCTACGTACAGAGAGAGCGTCGAAAGAAAGGTTGTTCTCGCTGGATAGGCAAAACTCCGCTCCCAAGCACTCCCGGGGTTTGTAGTGGGCGCTCCTTGACCCGCGTAGATTAATTGGAACCAGATAGAAAGAGAATATTTTCTTCTTCTTTTTTTCTCACCCCCTTTTCTTGACGAACAAACTATATGTAGAATTATGCACATTATCTTGAATCGTTCGAAGAAAAAGATAAGTACATTAATAATAGGCAAAATATTAGAAAAGATTAAAAAAAGAAGAATTATCTTTACGTTGTTGAGGTAGAAAAGATAAAAAAAAGAAGAAGAATTATCTTTACATTGTTGAGGTGTGGCGTGTAAGTTTAGCATTCTAGAGCTAGCAACTCATTTAGATGTATTTCAAGTACTTTGATTCCCGTCATCACCAATTGATTGGGGAGTACGTTGCTGCGTTGGTTCAATACAACGCTCTATTAAAAAAGAAGATTCTCATCTATCACCGTATCGCTGTGCTGAAGGATTCAATTTGTAAATAAAATCTAAGTAATACTCCTAACAATCATTTTTAAAACAAAAGCAAGAAGGATTATGCTTGGAATTCATAGTTAAAAAAAATGAAAGGTCAATTTCTTGGTCCAATAGTCTTAAACACAAAATACTAAAATAGATAATTAAAAAAAAATACTATAGAAGAGAAACAAGGAGTACAGTCTGTGTTTTTTTTTTTGCTCGGCAAAGGAAAATTTTATTAGACTCGAAGAGGGTACATCGAGTAAAAGGGAAGAGAGAACCAGAGAGTTCATCACAATCCCTAAGGAAAAGAAAATAAAACAAAAAACAAAGTTACACCCAAAAGTACACCTAAATCATGAGCCTTCTAACACCGTCAAGGTTCCTTTTGAAGTCTTCCACCGAATACACCTTTACATCAAATCTGACTTTGACCCACAGAGCTGCCCTTGTTTTGATTAATTCTACCACTTGGTTGAGATCAGCAGTTTTGTTGTTGAAGACAACATCATTCCTTGTAATCCAAATAGACCACAACGTTGCAAAAAAACAGCATTCCCAAAAGTATTTTTCCAGATTTCTAAACCGAAGAGAAAACCACCAAGAAGATAAGCCCAGCAGATTCGGAGGAATCACCCAATCTATATTCCACCACTTTGCTATTTCCAACCAGATTTGCCTAGAAAACGGGCACGATAGTAGAACATGCTCTGGCGTTTCCACTTCCAGTAGACAAAATGGACATGCCAAAGCCTGTTCATCCATTCCCAACAAAATGTTTCTGCTATTCAAGAAAGATCTAGTTGCAATCCTGTTTTGACACGCCAACCAAACAAAAATCTCTACCTTTGGAGGACTAAGATTTCTCCACAAAGATCCAAGTCCAGTATTGGGGGTAAAAGCATGTGTTTCCCAAAGATCATACACTGACTTTACAGAAAACATATTATTAGAATTACCTATCCAAAGCATTGCATCCATTCTTGTCGGCTCCAGAACTACATTTTGTAGTCTCACTACTAACTCGTCATACTGTGCTCTTTCCCTTTGAAATATTCTCCTCCGAAATAACAAAGTCCTATCCCCACTGCCCTCTGTACTGATCACATTACAGACCAACTCCTCTTTCTGCGTCGATGCCAGATAAAGTCTAGGATATTCCTCTTGCAACGTTTGATCCCCCAGCCATTTGTGCTTCCAGAACAGTGTATTACTACCTGAGTTAACTTGAATTCTGAAATTTGCTTGGATTATGTTTCCCATCTCATTGGCCGAATTTCCAATTTCACAGATGTCTTTCCAGATTGTTGACGTTCGGCCTGAAGATGGTAATTTGGGGAGCCAATCTTGGTGTGATAACCCGAGTACAGTCTGTGTTGAATTTGTAGTTTCATTGAAGACTACGCAAAACTCCAAAACCAATCTCTAAAATTCTAAATATGTAGTAAAATCCTCTCAACAACCCACCTATCTCTCCCCATTTCATCTCCCCTTGCCTCTTCTTCACTCCTCATCTCTCCAAGCCAAACAACATGGATAGAGAACAAGAAGACATGCAATTCCTAGGCCTCCTTGGCATCTACCTAGAGTCATACAAGATCATCTTCAACTTCAGAAGAATCTTCAGCAAGATAACCCTAGCCTTGATCCTCCCCCTCTCCCTCATCTTCCTCGCCAACATCTGGGTATCCGACTTCCACCTCTCTAAGATCAACGACACGGCGTACAGTAGACACCGATTCCGAAAGGGCACGTACGGCTACGCTGAGCTCTCCGCCAGCCTATCCTCGGAATGGGCCACATTCTGGCTCGTTGAGTTCGTCTACTTAACCTTCTTCCTCGTTTTTGCCATCCTCTCCACCTCCGCGATGTGACGTTTGGAAAAGTCATGAGAGTGGTTCCCAAGGTCTGGAAAAGGCTCATGGTGACTTTCTTGTGTGCTTTTCTAGCTATCTTCCTCTACAACGTGGTTGTGGTACCCACAATCCTTTGGAGTGTCACCATTAAGCATGTTAACATAGCTGGTTCAGTTTTTTTTCTTGCCATCGTGATCTTGTACGTCGTGGGGCTTGTTTACATGACCGTGGTCTGGCAGCTGGCGGGTATCGTATCAGTGTTGGAAGACATCAAAGGGATCAAGGCCATGAACAAGAGCAAAAACTTGATACAGGGCAAGATGTGGATCGCCATAATTATCTGGTTCAAGCTGAATTTCGCTGTGTTCGGGATACGAATACTTTTCAATAGCCAAGTCGTGCATAACGGGACGTTCGGCGTTACGGGCAGGTTCGCATTCGGATTCATGTGCTTGTTGATGCTCTTCAGTGTGCTCTTGTTCGCACTTGTTATCGAGACGGTAATCTACTTCGTGTGCAAATCGTACCACCATGAGTACATCAACAAGTTGTCACTGTCGGATCATATTGATGAGGTTTATGTGGGCGAGTATATTCCTATCATGGCCAAGGATGACACCAGCTTGAAAATTTCGATGTGTGATATTCAACTTTTTGTTTTTGTGTGAGAGACAAACCAATATGTGGTAGAGAAAGGCTTGGAAATACTCCAACACATCATGTGAACATATATATGGTGTTGATTTTCTTCCGTCCTCCCAAAAAATGGGCCCGTCAAAAGTAAACGTTCAACAAGGGTTTTTTTTTTTTTCTTTTCATAATGTTCTGCCAGTTATGTCTCTTTCAACCTCGTGGGATGTAATCCTTATTTCTTCGGCCTCGGGCTTTTTTCATACTTTTCTCTTTTCTGTAATGATATTTCTTCTCAGCTGGGAAAAAAAAAAAAAAAGGGTTATGTCTCTTACTTTTATGGCTTGGGTTTGGGCTTAAAGGCAACCAGAGAAAATTGTGAAGCTATTCAGGTAAGTGTAAGGCAAGTACTTGTCCTTTGTAATTTTCACAACAATGGTCTCCTATTCTACTAAAGCCATCTGTATAAAAAAAAATTCATTTTTTTTGCCCTCTTTCTGATGTGGATCTGTATAAATTAAAAGTTAAAATAAGAATGTCACCCGAGCCCAAAAAGAAGAAGTAATTACTCTTTACTCTATGACCCACTTTGAAACAAAACGATTGGGACAATTCACAGGAGCAACGTGGCGAAGATCTTTCGTAGCAATTTGTGTGATATTTTTGGATATCGTTCTAGTAAATTGATAGGTCAGATGCAGTTGTTACATATGTGTGTTTGCTACATTTCCTCCAAAATTACAGGCTCTTAAAGTCCCAAGAAAACAATAAATCACCTAGGATAACTACTAAACATATGGAGAAATCTGAAAAATTAATTGATTAGATCAAATCGTCATATGCCTGCAAGCTTAAATCCCTATTCATATATAATAGTAAACACGTAGTTCTGATGCTAATAGAGATTGGTCAAATTAGAAGAAGAAAATTACCAGAATAAAATTTTAATTCTTGTAGATCATAAATCCAAATAAAATAGGAGAACAAAATCAACCCAATTTCGGAGCAAATCTATTCTAAACTGGAAATAATTTTCCTAATCAAAATCTACTTTTAAAAGACTAAAAGTAAAACTATGATACTCCTAAATCAAAATATATGTAGTCAAACACAATCTTGCATGTACTAGACTACTAGTAGGGCTGTAAGTGAGCCGAGCTACTCGCGAGCTCGGCTCGGCTCGGCTCATTAAGACTCGGCTCGACTCGGCTCGTTTAGTAAACGAGCCGAGCTCGACTATTCGGCTCGTTAACTAAACGATCGACAAAAGCTTGGCTCGTTAAGGAAGGCTCGTTTAGTAAATGACTAAGTTCGGCTTGTTAAGGCTCGAGCCGAGCTCGAGCTCGCCGAAACTCGGCTCGGCTCGGCTCATTTACACCCCTAACTACTAGTAGTACCACCTCAAGTAGCACACTTTATTCTATTTTCAAACTTGCAATCAACCACTACACCACCATAGTGCAAATTTGTCACACCCAATTGTCTATCAAGTTTTGGTAATAGTTTCCAATTTTGAGCATAAGAGAAGTCCAATCATATAGTGGCCTTTGTTTTTAACATGATGTAGCTTTTTGCAGTTATAATCTTGAAATTTAATGCGACTATTAAGAAAGACTTCTCTAACTCTGCGTACTGAGGTCTATTTAGTATTTTCTCTCATAATCGTGGGGTGGATATTGTGCAGAGATACGTCTGATTCTCTTACATTTTTTTTTCTTCATTCTACCTCTCATGTGGAATCAATTTCTAATATTGCAAATGCCGTCTTTAAATTGTACGGCAAACATTGCAAATTATAATCTTGCATGGTATCTTACACAACAACCAACCGTGGCAAAAATGTCAAGAAATTTCTTCGAGTAAAAAATTCAAGAAAGTTCTTCGTTAAATAATTGATTTGATGTGAGAATATTGAGATTTTAATCTTTTTGTTATGTTTTTGGTGGTGGTTTTAGCATATATAAATTATAAAGAGGCACGGGTATTGCTGTAATTTTGCAGTGACGTCACAATAGTACTTTTATTTTGATAATCAAAAGGGTGAGAGGGGGCTACCAGCATAGCAACTTCCATTGGGCGTGACCATAGGAGCTTCCTACCCGTCAATGGAATGTCCGGTTTGAGTCATAGCTACCGTCCGGAAGGACGGACCGTCACCACGGCACCACTCTAGTGCACAACTAATGAAAATTCCTCCCTTTGTTCTGCAGACGAGGATCAAATACTTGCCGGCCGGGACTCAAACTCCCACCTGCGTCAAGGGATGTTATGAGCCTCACCAACTGTGCTACCACCTTAGTGGTTCACAATATATAGTACTTTGCAAATTAAACGGACGGCCGTGTGGACTCGTCTAAGGGGAGACTTTATGAAAGTGACGGCCCAATTTTAAACTTCCTCGGAAACTTTGCCTCCGCTTTAAAATAGACGACGGCCTAGTCGTTGCCGTCTTTCAAAGTTTTCCTCAAAACACACCAGCATGCTCGAGTAACTACGCCCTTTCCTCAATAAATTTGTCCCTTTTTTTCGTCTTGTGTTTTTTTTTCTTTCTCTCACACCCTTTTCTTGACGAACAAACTCTACGTAAAATTATGCACGTTGTCTCGCATCATTTGAAGAAAAAGATGAGTACATTAGTAATAGGCAGTATATTAGAAAAGATACGAAAAGAATTATCTTTACATTGTTGAGGCGAGACATGTAAGTTTTGGCATTTTGGAGCAATTTAGATGTATTTCAAGTACTTTGATTCCCGTCGATCGTCACCAATTGATTGAGGATTGCTGCGTCGAAACAGTCTATTAAAAAAGAAGATTCTCATCAATCACCATATCTCTGTATTGAAAGATTCACAAATAAACTCTAACTAATACTCCCAACAATTAGTTTAAAACAAAAGCAAGAAGGATTATGCTTGGAATTCATAGTTTTTTTAAAAAAATGTCAATTTCTTGGTCCAATAGTACTCTTAAACACAATATAGATAAAGAATATAGAAGAGAAACAAGGAGTCGTAATTATGATAAATAAATAAAAAAACAAACAAACAAGGAGTCATTGTTGACTTTGTAATTTCATTGAAGACCAAGGGTAATTCACTGCACAAAAGTCCAAAACTGATCTCCCGAATTCTAAATAAAATCCTCCCAACAACTCCCCTATCTCTCCCCATTTCATCTTCCCTTGCCTCTTCTTCAGTCCTCATCTCTCCAAGCCAAACACCATGGATAGAGAACAAGAAGAGATGCAATTCCTAGGCCTCTTTGGCATCTACCTAGAGTCCTACAAGATCATCTTCAACTTCAGAAGAATCTTCAGCAAGATAACCCTAGCCTTCATCCTCCCCCTCTCCCTCATCTTCCTCTCCCACATCGAGGTATCTGAGTTCATACTCTCCAAGATCATCGACACGGAGCGCTATAGGGACCGATTCCGAGAGGGCTCATACCAATACAGTAAGCTCTCTGAGCACCTATCGTCCGAGATGGTCGCGTTCCGGCTCGTCAACTTCGTCTACTTCACCTTCTTCCTCGTCTTCTCCCTCCTCTCCACCTCCGCGGTGGTCTACACCGTGGCCAGTGTCTACACTCGCCGTGATGTGACCTTTAGAAAAGTCATGAGTGTGGTTCCCAAGGTCTGGAAAAGGCTCATGGTGACTTTCTTGTGTGTTTTCCTAGCGTTCATCGTCTACAACGTGGTCTTCTTTGTGCTAACCATAATTGTGCTAACGATAATCCTTTGGATTGTCTCCTTTAGGCATGTTGACTTCGTTGGGCTACTTTTTTTACTTGCCATCATGATCTCGTACATCGTGGGGTTCGTGTACATGGCCGTGGTTTGGGAGCTGGCGAGCGTCGTATCAGTTTTGGAAGACATCAAAGGGTTCAAGGCCATGACCAAAAGCAGGAACTTGATACAGGGCAATATGTGGATTGCCGTAGTTATCTTCTTCAAGCTGTATTTCGCTATGTCAGTGATACATATACTTTTCGAGAGAATTGTTGTGGATACTGAGTCATCGTTCGGCATTGCGGGCAGGTTAGGAATCGGATTCCTGTGCTTGTTGATGCTCTTCAAGACGTTTTTATTCGGACTCGTTATCCAGACGGTGATCTACTTCGTGTGCAAATCGTACCACCATGAGAACATCGACATGTCATTGTTGTCGGATCATCTTGAGGTTTATCTGGGCGAGTATGTTCCTCTCATGGCAATGGATGTCCAGCTTGAACAATTCGATGTGTGATATTTAACTCTATGTTTTTTGTGTGAGAGCCAAACCAATATGTGATAGAGAAAGACTTGGATATGCTCCAATACATTATGTGAACACATAGTGTTGATTCTTTGTCCTCCCAAAAAAATGGCCCGTCAAAAGTAAAGGTTCAGCAAGTTATGTCTCTTACTTGCCAACCTCGTTGGGATGTAATCCTTATTTCTTCTTCATCGGGCTCTCTTTTGTACTTTTCTCTTCTCTCTAATAATATTTCTTCTTTGCTGATTAAAAAAAATAAATATGTTATATATGTCTCACTTTTATGGCTTGGATTTGGGCCTTAAAGTCAACCATAGAAAATTGTGAAGCTATTCAGGTATTGTAAGGCAAGTGGTCCTTTGTAATGTTCACAACAATGGTCTCCTAATTATCTAATAAAGCCATCTGTAGGAAAGTTTTTTCGTTTTTTTCTTTTTGAGAGGATCTGTATAAAGGTTAAAACAAGCATTGAAATGTCACACAAGCCAAAGAATAATACTCCCTCCGTCCCATTTTTATTGTTCATTTTCGTTTTTCGTGCCGTTCTTTCAATGCTTATATCTTCCAATATGAATCTTCAAAACTATGCAATATGGATCTTGTTTGATAGTTCTCGATTAGATCTATAATAAAAAAAATTCAAAATTATGAAAAACAATATGAATCTTCAAAACTATGCAATATGAATCTTGTTTGATAGTTCTCGATTAGATCTATAATAATAAAATTTCAAAATTATGAAAAACATTGTAGATTGGGAGATATAAGTATTGAAAGAACGGCACGAAAAACGAAAATGGACAATAAAAATGGGACGGAGGGAGTAGTTGGGGTACTTTTTACTCTATGACCCACTTTGAAACAAAACGATAGGGACAATCCATATATAGGAGCAACGCAGCGAAGGTCTTTTGTTGTAATTTGTATGGTATTTTTGGATATCGTTCTAGTAGATTGATAGGTCAGATGCGGTTGTTACATATGTGTGTTTTGCTACATTTCGTCCAAACTTATGGGTTCTTGAAGTTCCAAGAGAACATAAATCACCTATCTAGGATAACCACTAAATATATAGAGAAATTCGAAAAGTTAATTGATTGGATCAAATTACTCATCATATGCCCGCAAACTTAAATTCCTATTTTTATATAGTAGTAAACACGTAATTCTGATGCTAATAGAGATTAGTCAAATAAGAGAGAAGAAAGAAAAAATTACCATAATAAAATTTTAATTCTGGTAGAGCATGAATCCAAATAAAATAGGAGAACGAAATCAACCCGATTTCGGAACGTAACTATTCTAAACTAGAAAAAAAAAATCCCAATCAAAATCTACTTTTAAAATACTAAAAGTGAAACTATGAAACTCTTTAATCTTGTGCTATATCTATAAATTCAAAAGGTAATCAAACACACACTATTCAAGGTTTTGGATATACTTTCTTTCTTGAATTATACCTATGGATTTCCATTGGAATATTCCTATACTTGTAGGGTAGTACCAGAATGGGCGAAGTATATCCCAGTAGAGCGGTGCAGAGCGGCCAATCCAACCACTCATCTCGGCAATTGACGACTCGGATCTTAACCAAACAATGGACGGTTCAGATTTTATGCAATTTGTATGTCCTCAGATTTGATCTGAGCTATCCATGCCGAGATGAAGGTCGGATCGGCCGCTCTACACCCGTTCGGCAAGGAGCTGCTCGACAGCATCCCGGGTTACCACCTCAAGTAGCACACACTTTATTCGATTTTCAAACTTGCAATTAATCAACCACTACAACGTAGAGTCAGTGACAATTACTAGACCACCAATAGTGCAAATTTTGTCACACTTATTAATTTTTCTATCAAGTTTTGGTAAACTGTTTCTAGTTTTGGGCATAAGAGGACGACGTACGGCACCAGACTTAGGGCTGTTACGAACCCGATCGGACCGAAAAAGACCGAAAAAACCGACCGATCGGTTCGGTCTTCGGTCGGTCCAGGGGAGTTTTATGGCGGTTCGGGGTGGACCGAACCGAACCGAACCTAGGTCGGTTCGGTCTCGGTTTTCTGGAAATCTATACGGACCGAACCGAACCGAACCGAATGCGGACCGAACCGACCGAACCGATGTAGACCGAACCGACCGAACCATATATTATTATATATATTTATATAAATCGTTTTAATCTTGACCGTCAATCCATTTGGTGTTTTAATCTTGACCGTCCACTCCCAAACCCTACCCTATCTATCTTTTCCTCTTCCCACTCCAGAGTCCAGACCTGGCGCAGCCATTCCTTATTTCCCTCAGTTCTCTCCCTTCTCTCTAACCTCCACGAAACCTCCACAATCTACGCCGCCTTCCTCCACCAGCGCCGTCCTCGTCTCCGTCGCCCCCACCACGTACGCCGCCTTGTCCACCATCTCCGATTATCAACATCGGCATTGCAATCGAGTTCCTGAAACCCTAGATCTCCATTTCCGAGCTATACAGAATCGCATGTAAGTTAATTTTTATTCCTTTCATGTTTCAGTCTCTAGGTTTAATTGTACATCTTCTCTGGCAATATCTACGGGTTAATATTTACTGTTCGTGTAGTGCGACTAATATGTCGAACTTCTGCCAAACAGATCCTTTTGAGTTCGAGAAGCATTTATTCAAATCTCTCAAAGCTTGCTCTAGCACTCGAAAAGGTACTTTGGTCAACATTTAACTTTTTGGCCCATTCAAATTTCAAAGTGGTATCTTCAATATTTTTCCAGTTTTTAAGCAGTCAGTTATGAAATTTCTCAGCTTTCTTGAATTTCTTTGTCAGTTCCGAAGGTTTTCCGCTATCCATTTGCGATGTCTCGTGTTCTTTGGAAAATGTTCATTAATTTGATGCTATGATATCCATTTCTATTAGTCAAATGTAGAAGTTCATGTTTCCCCGGTTCTGGTTTTGAATTAACACAAACCCGTGGAGGTGCTATCTGCTTTGCTTGCTGTTCTCGCAGTCAGTAAGGGAAGGGATGTGGATCTGGGTTTTTTTGTAACTGGTTTCAAGTTTCAAGTTGGGTTTCATTTCGCGTTCTATCTTGATATATCTCTGTCTCGTTTGTGTATGCAGAGAGGCTAGCGTGAGGAAGGGGGGAAATCGCTATCAGAATCACGTCACAAATGTCTGACCATGAGCATGAGGTATGCAATCTCAAAACCCTATATTGGCTTGAAAATCAGATTTTTGTTGAATATAGTTCACGAGTTTAATGGGTTTAGTGTTTACAATTTATCTACTACTTAAATTTTGCATGAACATTTTACAGGTGATGGACTGAAAAATCAGATTAGTGTACGAACAATATGAAAATCACATTAGGTTTTTTTTTTTGTTTTTTTTCCCTTGGCAAGGTGTTGATGGATGCTACTGATTTGGTACTGAGATTATTCTCTAATTTGGTTTATCTTTGCCTCCTTTTTTATGCTAAGTAATTTGCCTTCTTCTTACAAGTTAAAACTAAAGTTCCTCTCATTATTTGATTGTATCATTTTCATTCTTTTGCAGTTTTGCTACAACAGGAACATGAGAGTAGAAGCCTAGAAGGTGTAGCTTGGGCATTTTGTTTTCTTTGGCTGTGGAACTTGGTGGGAATTGAACAATATGTTGGTTTAATTAGGAGTCTTTCATTTTCTGATGGAGACTTTAACTTGAAGTATTGTTGGTATTCTGTGTTTTCTGTTGGAGACTTTAACTCGAAGGGAAAGTGTAATCTTGTAGTATTTTTTATCCTTGTATGCTACTGCTACTGGATTCTGGGTGTAAGTGGAGCACCCTGTTTTCATTTTCTTTGTTTTGTTTTTTTGTAAACCGAGGCCGGATTTTTGTCGAAACTGATGGGCAAGTTCTCATGGTAAGTAACTAAGTATGTTTGGCTTGCAGTGTATCTTTGAGAATGTGTATTCAGTTTGGGAAAAATTCAAAAAACCCCCTGAACTTTGAACCCAATGTCAAATAGGCACCTGAACTTAAATAAATTTCAATTGAACACCTGAACTTTCATTCCGTTATTCAATTTACCCCCTGCCATCTCAATCTGTGACTTTCCTAACGGCAACCGCTGAGCTGGACACTAACAGACAAAACAAAACGTTAGAGGGAGAAATTGGAGGGAAACAACAGTGATCTGGCACCTTTTTAAGGCCCCGTTCGGCTAAATAAGCCTATTGGCTTATTTTTTGCTCTTATTCAAATTTTTTTGTATTTTTTATGCCTTGTTCTCTTTACAATTCAAAAAGAATTTTTACAAAAAATTCTCTCTAGATTCTCCATACTTTCAACATTTCACTCTCTATATCTCTTCACTTATTACCCCTACTATTTTTCAAAAATATTTCAAACACCAATCCAAACATAGCAAGTTTTTCGTTATTTTTTTGGGGATTATTGCATCGTCATGACAAGAGGAATCTAAAAAAAAACAAATTACGATCGAAACCTATTTTTTTTGAATAAAGACAAAAATAAGCCAATAAGCCAATTTTTTCGTCTTTATTAAAAAAAAATAGATTTCGATCATAATTTTTTACTTTTTAGATTCCTCTCGTTATGACGATGCAATAATCCCCAAAAAATTGACGAAAAACTAACGAATATGAAAAAAAAAATTGAATAAGGACAAAAAGTAAGCCAATAGGCTTATTTAGCCGAATGGGGCCTTAAAAAGGTGTCAGATCACTATTGTTTCCCTCCAATTTCTCTCTCTAACGTTTTGTTCTTTCTTTTAGTGTCCAGCTCAGCGGTTGCCATTAGGAAAGTCACGGATTGAGACGGCAGGGGGTAAATTGAATAACGGAGTGAAAGTTCAGGTGTTCAATTGAAGTTTATTTAAGTTCAGGTGCCTATTTGACATTGAGTTCAAAGTTCAGGGATTTTTTTGAATTTTTCCCATTCAGTTTCTTTCTTCTTCATTTTTTTGTGTGTGTTTCTTCTGGGGGTTTTCATTTTCTTGTTGTGGGTATTTTGAGGATTTGACCTGCTACAATTATGTTAGATAGAACTTGATGAATGTGTGGATGTGCTGTTTGTGACCGAATAAAGAGAGGTTGGCCAATAGGCCTATGAAATGAAGGATTTTTTGTATTTGTGGATCAGTGGATCTGCACAGGAGATTGGGCCATGTGGGCCAAAAAACTTCTTTTGCCATATAAATGAAATTGGCCCACTATCAAAAAAACACTTTTATAAAAATAAAAAAAACAGGTGGAATGGGCCTATTTTTGGCCCACTATTAAGTTTTTTTAAATTGGCCCATTTTTAATTTTGGCCCAACTAGGCCCAATTCGGTCAGACCGAATTCCCCGACCGGACCGAATCCACCCCAAACCGAACCGAACCGAAATTAATACCGGTCGGGATCGGTCCCCGAAGTACATACCCCAAACCCGATCGGTTTCCGGCAAAACCACCCCGAACCGAACCGACCGAATAACACCCCTAACCAGACTCATCTTCTTATATATAATAGCCTTTGTCTTTAACACGTAGTTATAATCTTTAGATTTAACTTTGAAACGAGGATTAAGAAAATATCTATACCTCCGCGTAGTGATGTGTTGAGTATTCCTAATCTTATTCCGGATTTTAAAAAAATTCTTCCATCTTTTTCTTGGAAGAGTTCTTTTAAAATCCGGACCATTGATTACCGAGATGGATAGTGAGATAGAGTGCTACTGAATGTTGTTGTCTCCCCAAGTCCTTGTCTCATAATTATACGTGAATATTATAAAATAAAATAAAAAGAGCATGATTTTCCCCCAAATTGATTTTCAGTTGAGTACTGCTACACACACAAACAATCTGTGCACAGATTTCGTTGTGGGGTCCACCACGGGTCCCACACAAATCATCCGAGCCGTTCATTAAATGTAAAACATTTTTTTGAGGGTCCCATGGAAAAAATAAGCTCAATCCGATATCTATAGGTGCTTCATCCAACCATCTAACTTTTCATTCAGATTTTCGGATAATGAAAAGTTATATGGTTGGATCGAGCACCTATAGGTATCGGATTGAGCTTATTTTTTCCATGGGACCCTTGAAAAAATGTTTTACATTTAATGAACGGCTCAGATGATTTGTGTGGGACCCGTGGTGGGCCCCACAACGAAATCTGTACACAATCTGTGCACAACAGGGACAATTTGCAGAGATCCACGCAAAGACAAATGCGTTTGGCCCTATTTGGGGTCCCAAAAAAATCTAGAAAAATATCCATAAATTTTTGAATATTATTTTTCGCACATATGAATCCAAAAGTAATACTTACTGATATCCGCAGGAACTGATTTTTTACAGGGCCCCATAAAATAATATTCAAAAATTTATGGATATTTTTCTAAATTTTTTTGGGACCCGAAATAGGGCCAAACGCGTTTGTCTCTTCCTGGATCTCTGCAAATTATCCCTGCTGTTAGAATTTTTGCGTACAGAAAGGATATCAACACAGATTTGAAATCGGTACACGTGGGTACAGATTTGTTTTGAACCCATTTCGTGTTCCAAAAGAATGATCGGGGCTGCTTATCTTGTTTAACATATTTTGTTTAGGGCTCCGGTAAAAAATAAGTTTCATTGGATTCCGGTAAGGGATTTCAAGATGCATCCAACTTTTCTCTAAAATTCAAGCATATATGAATTCTGGGACAAAGTTGGATGTATCGTAAATATTCCCAAACGGTACCCAAATAAACTTATTTTTTACGGGAACCCTAAATAATGTATTTTAAAAAAGATGAGCGGCTCCGATCATTTATCTTTGGGACCCGAGATGGGTCTCCAAACCCATCCGTATGCGGGGTCTGTGTTCCTACATCGATACTGGTAGAATCTCTCTTAAGTGGACGACCGTAATGAGAGTAGACTTGTGAAAATGACGTCCCACTCGAACTTCATCAGAAACTTCGCCTCCGCGTGAAAATAACCGATCGACGACCAAGTCGTTGCCGTCTTTTGTGGGTTTTTTTTTTTCAAAAACACCCCCAGCATGTTCGAGCAACTACGATTATGCCCTTAACTCAGTTAAATTTCCCCCATCTTTTTCGTGTCGCACCCTTTTTTTTCTTTGCTCACACCCTTTTCTTGACAAACAAAATATAAGTAGAATTTATCTTATACACGTTATCTGGAATCATTTGAAAAAAAAAAAGATAAATAAATACATTAATAATAGGCAGAATATTACAAAAGGTACAAAAGAAAAATATGTTTACATTGGTGAGGTGTGACGTGTAAGTTTAGCATCTACAGCGAATTAAGTCAGTTTCGCCGCAGGAAAGGTTTCTAACAGAGTAAGTAAGCTACCGCAGGCTTCGAGGAGTTAAACTAATGGGAAATTTAGCATGTCTCCTCCTGCGATGGGAGTGCCCGAGTGAGTTCTCGAGTTCGAAGTGAGAGATCTCCTCTTGTTATGCCTGGACTCTTGCTACTAGTGCCTGCCGTGAGAGACTAGAGCTAAGCCAGCCTGATTGAGTTAGAGCATCTAGTCAAGAAGCGAGTGGTAGCGCGCTATGAATGAAAGCCTAAGAGATATCTTCTATCAATTCCGAATCCTCTGCGTCATAATCTACTTCCCGAAAGTACGAATCCACTTCCGAGTTCAAGAAGAAAGGTTCCTTGAGCAGATCTTGCTTTTCGAAAAGATAAATACATTAATAATTGGCAGAATATTTGAAAAGATACGAAAGAAAAAATATTTTTACATTGCCGAGGTGTGGCGTACGTGTAAGTTTAACATGGAGCTATCAACTCATTTAGATGTCGATCTTTCCATACTTTGATTGTCATCATAACCAGATAATTGGAGAGATTGCTACGCTTGTTCAATCCAGTCCATCCTCATAGAGAATTAAAAAAGAAATCCCCATTATCGCCATATCAATGTTCTAAAAGAGCTAGCCATACTATAAATAAATAAATAAAAACTATAAATAATACTCCTAGTTTGGAGTACTAGTTTTAAAACAAGAGCAACAAGGATTAAAGTTTGGAATTCATAGTTAAAAGATGAAAGGTCAATTTTTTGTTTTCTTGGTCCAAAAGTCTTAGAACCAGAATAAATAAAATATGGAAGAGAAACACGGAGTCATTGTTGACTTGTAGTTTCATCGAAGACCAAGGACAATTATTCACTACAAATCTCCAAACCAGTCTTCCAAACTTGTAAATAAAATCCTTCCAACAACTCCCCAATCCCCATTTCATCTCTCTCCCCTTACCCTCTTCTCCATCCACCCATCAGAGCCAAACCACCATGGACAGAGAACAAGAAGACATGCAATTCCTGGGCCTCTTCGGCATCTACCGCGAGTCCTACAAGATCATCGTCAACTTCAGAAGAACCTTCAGCAAGATAACCCTTGCCCTGATCCTCCCTCTCGCCCTCATCTTCCTCGCCCACATCGAGGTATCCGATTTCATCCTCTCCAAGATCATCCGCACGGAGTACTATAGATACCGATTCCGAGAGGGCACGTACCAGTACGCTAAGCTCTCCGACCGCCTGTCCTCCGAGTGGGCCGCGTTCTGGCTCGTCAAGTTCGCCTACTTCTCCTTCTTCCTCGTCTTCTCCCTCCTCTCCACCTCCGCGGTGGTCTACACCGTGGCCAGTATCTACACCGGCCGCGACGTGACCTTCGGGAAAGTCATGAGCGTCGTTCCCAAGGTCTGGAAGCGGCTCATGGTGACTTTCCTGTGCACTTTTCTGGCCTTCTTCCTCTACAACGTGGTTGCTGTGCTAACCATATTTATTTGGATCTTCACAATTGGGAATGTTGACATAGTTGGTCCAATTTTTTTGGTTGCCATCAAGATCTTGTACGCCGTGGGGTTCGTGTACATGACCTTGGTCTGGCATCTGGCGAGCGTCGTATCGGTGTTGGAAGACATCAAAGGGTTCAAGGCCATGACCAAGAGCATAAACTTGATCAAGGGCAAGATGTGGATCGCCATAGTCATCTTTTTCAAGCTGATTCTCGCTATGATCGGGATACAGATACTTTTCGAGAGCGTCGTTGTGGAGAGAGGAACGTTCGGCATCGCGGGCAGGTTGGGGATCGGATTCCTGTGCCTGTTGATGCTCTTCAAGTTGTTCTTGTTCGGGCTCGTTATCCAGACGGTGATCTATTTCGTGTGCAAATCATACCACCATGAGAACATCGACAAGTCTTCGCTGTCGGATCATCTCGAGGTTTACCTCGGCGAGTATGTTCCTCTTAAGGCCAAGGATGTTCAGCTTGAACAATTTGAAGTGTGATATTTGACTATTTTGTTTTCGCTGGGTATAATTACTTGTTTGTAATGGTTTTTCTGGTTGATTATATGACGACCAGCATATGAAATATTAATACCAGATTATATACGTAATTAAACTTCTACAGAAATATATAGGGAAAAAAATTAAAATGGTCCTTGTAGATTAGTCTTTGTGTCAACTTGGTCCCTGTAGTTCGAATTGACTCGATGCCCTAATATACCTCTGAACCAAAACACATAGTCTCATTGTTTCATTCTCCATTTTTTTTCACAGCTTCCATTCTCCATTTGTCGCGCCCGGGATTTTACCTTCGACCGAAACGTGTCTCGTTCGCCTTCGGGGGAAGGAGCGAGAGGGATTAGGGCCTAGATAAGTGATCCGATTCCTATGAATTGAGACGTGGTTCTTGAAAAGAAAGGAAAAATGAGGAGTTTTGTGTTCTATAAAAGGGATTCGGATATTTTTTTTAAATGTTTGAATTTTAGAAAATGAAGTGGGTTTTATTTTAAAAAAGGACCGGGCTTTCATCAAGCTGCCTACATATCTCTGGGTAAAGGAGAATCTGGTCCGACTGTGGTTCGGGCCACAAAAGGGGTTTAGAAAAAAATTTAGAGTCTCCACCGGGTATAGAGTTTAGATGTGTCTGGTCACCTCTTGAATATCGGAAGAATAGTTCAAATATTTTAGAAAAAAGAATATGGGCCAGAGAATCCGATTTTTAGAAAAGATTAACTCCGTTTTGCTTTTTAGGAAAATGCTTTAGGTCTGCGAGGTTAGAGAAGAAAGAGTTCGGTAATTCACTAGAAAAGGGACCCACTTGTGTTTGGAGTTAACAGAGATTAACGGCAGTTAGTAATTGGACCAAGTTGGAACAAAATGAAAACTACAGAGTGTAAATCGAGCCAATTCAAACTACAGGGACCAAGTTGACACAAACACTAAACTACATGGACCATTTCGTTTTTTTCTCCAAATATATATGTTTATCAATGAATGCCTAATGGCAGAGTCTGTCTATTTCTTAATGTGGTCTGTTATTGACACCTGATATGAATTAATTAGTAATTGGGATTAGGTAGCTGAAAGTCATGGTTTATGGAGATAGGGATACCAGTTCTAGCCGTTTTCTTTTTGTTGGTCGACAATTGGCATATCCGGGCCAAAATTCGTGTTGTTACCATATCAAAAAAAATTAATTAATAAAACAAAATAATTACTACTACTCAAACAAATAGTAGTAAGTATTTCGAATATCGCCTCACAAGGATTATAGGGCTGATTTTGAGCTTGAAATTGCCTTCTTAAAAAATAAGTACTTATTTTTGTTTCCGGAACGAAGCCTCAGTGTAATTCCAATTAAATTCGAGGAAAGGATTGATTGATTGTTGATTTTCTAAAATTATTAATTACTAATTAATAATTTTAGACAAACAAAATATAAGTAGAATTTATCTTATACATGTTATCTGGAATCATTTGAAAAAAAAAAGGTAAATAAATACATTAATAATAGGCAGAATATTACAAAAGGTACAAAAGAAAAATATGTTTACATTGGTGAAGTGTGACGTGTAAGTTTAGCATCTACAGCGAATTAAGTCGGTTTCGCCGCAGGAAAGGTTTCTAACAGAGTAAGTAAGCTACCGCAGGCTTCGAGGAGTTAAACTAATGGGAAATTTAGCATGTCTTCTCCTGCGATGGGAGTGCCCGAGTGACTTCTCGAGTTCGCGCGAAGTGAGAGATCTCCTCTTGTTATGCCTGGACTCTTGCTACTAGTGCCTGCCGTGAGAGACTAGAGCTAAGCCAGCCTGATTGAGTTAGAGTATCTAGTCAAGAAGCGAGTGGTAGCGTGCTCTGAATGAAAGCTTAGCCTTGTTCTCTTTCCTTTTCAAAAAGTATTTTTCAAAAAATTCCCCCTAAATTCTCTCTACTTTCAACATTTCTTTCTCTATCTCTTTCCACTTATTACTCCTACTTTTTTCAAAAAACTTTTCAAATACCAAACCAAACACAGCATAAGAGATATCTTCTATCAATTCCGAATCCTCTGCGTCATAATCTACTTCCCGAAAGTACGAATCCACTTCCGAGTTCAAGAAGAACGGTTCCTTGAGCAGATCTTGCTTTTCGAAAAGATAAATACATTAATAATTGGCAGAATATTCAAAAAAGATACGGAAGAAAAAATATTTTTACATTGCCGAGGTGTGGCGTACGTGTAAGTTTAACATGGAGCTATCAACTCATTTAGATGTCGATCTTTCCGTACTTTGATTGTCATCATAACCAGATAATTGGGGGGGGGGAGATTGCTACGCTTGTTCAATCCAGTCCATCCTCATAGAGAATTAAAAAAGAAATCCCCTTCATCGCCATATCAATGTTCTAAAAGAGCTAGCCATACTATAAAATAAAATAAAATAAAAAACTATAAATAATACTCCTATTTTATTTTTATTTTTATCCGCAATAATACTCCTAGTTTGGAGTACTAGTTTTAAAACAAGAGCAACAAGGATTGAAAGGTCAATTTTTGTTAAAAGATGAAAAGTCAATTTTTTGTTTTCTTGGTCCAAAACACGGAGTCATTGTTGACTTGTAGTTTCATCGAAGACCAAGGGCAATTATTTACCACACAAAACTCCAAACCAGTCTTCCTAACTTGTAAATAAAATCCTTACAACAACTCCCCAATCCCCATTTCATCTCTCTCCCCTTACCCTCTTCTCCATCCACTCATCAGAGCCAAACCACCACCATGGACAGAGAACAAGAAGACATGCAATTCCTGGGCCTCTTCGGCATCTACCTCGAGTCCTACAAGATCATCTTCAACTTCAGAAGAACCTTCAGCAAGATAACCCTGGCCCTGATCCTCCCTCTCGCCCTCATCTTCCTCGCCCACATCGAGGTATCCGAGTTCATCTTCTCCAAGATCATCCGCACGGAGTACCAAAGAGACCGATTCCGAGAGGGCTCGTACCGGTACGCTAAGCTCTCCGACGTCCTCTCCTACGAGTGGGCCGCGTTCTTGCTCGTCAAGTTCGCCTACTTAACCTTCTTCCTCGTCTTCTCCCTCCTCTCCACCTCCGCGGTGGTCTACACCGTGGCCAGTATCTACACCGGCCGCGACGTGACCTTCGGGAAAGTCATGAGCGTCGTTCCCAAGGTCTGGAAGCGGCTCATGGTGACTTTCCTGTGCGCTTTTCTAGCCTTCTTCCTCTACCACGTGGTCCTTGTGCTAACCATAATTATTTGGAGCTTCACAATTTGGAATGTTGACATAGTTGGTCCAATTTCTTTCGTTGCCATCTTGATCTTGTACGCCGTGGGGTTCGTGTACATGACCTTGGTATGGCAACTGGCGAGCGTCGTATCGGTGTTGGAAGACATCAGAGGGTTCAAGGCCATGATCAAGAGCAGAAACTTGATCAAGGGCAAGATGTGGTTCGCCATAGCCATCTTTTTCAAGTTGAATCTCGCTATGGTGGGGATACAGATACTTTTCGAGAGCGTCGTTGTGGAGAGAGGAACGTTCGGCATCGCGGGCAGGTTGGGGATCGGATTCCTGTGCCTGTTGATGCTCTTCAAGTTGTTCTTGTTCGGGCTCGTTATCCAGACGGTGATCTACTTCGTGTGCAAATCGTACCACCATGAGAACATCGACAAGTCGTCTCTGTCGGATCATCTCGAGGTTTATCTGGGCGAGTATGTTCCTCTTAAGACCAAGGATGTTCAGCTTGAACAATTCGAAGTGTGATATTTGACTATTTGGTTTTCGCTTGGTATAATTACTTGTTCGTAATGGGTTTTCTGGATGATTATATAGACGATCTGCATATGAAATTTAATACCAGATTATATACGTAATTGAATTTCTAAAGAAATATAGATGTTTGTCAATGAATGCCTATTGGCAGAGTCTGTCTATTTCTTAATGTGGTCTGTTATTGACACCTGATATGAATTAATTAGTAATTGGGATTAGGTAGCTGAAAGTCATGGTTTATGGAGATAGGGATACCAGTTCTAGCCGTTTTATTTTTGTTGGTCGACAATTGGCATATTCGGGCCAAAATTCGTATTGTTACCGTATCAAAAATAATTAATTAATAAAACAAAATAATTACTACTATTCAAACGAATGGTAGTACGTATTCCGAGTATCGCCTCACAAGGATTATAAGACTGAGTCAGTGTAATTCCAATTAATTCGAGCAAATGATTGATTGATTGTTGATTTTTAAAATTAAGCGATTAAAAATGTAGAAAAGAGTTAGATGGTAAAAGACTCAAAATGTAGAAAAGAGTTAGATGGTAAAAGACTCAGGTTTCGAATCTACTCTTTTGCTCCTAATTTTACTATGTTTCGAAATGAGAGGTTCAAACTAGGGCCCTAACTTCGCAGAAGGAACATAAGTAATTTTTTTTGGTTTTTTGGATAAATACTTTATTTTATTAAAAAGCTCAAACTTAAGGTACAACACTTTAGGGGGCATACTCCATATTTTTCGAAAGGTAAAGGTACAAAGAGTATTTGTTTTTGTTCTTGTTATGAGTTCTCCTAAACTTATCTTAAAATAAGTTAGTTTGGTCATTATTGAAATTTTTTTCGTATTTGTTAATTTTGCGCCAAATTTTACCTTTACCCAAATATTTTGAAAAATAACCACTTTTTAGAGAAAAAAACCTTACGTGGGATAGAGACAAATTTCTATACTTGATTTATAGTCCCATTCATTGATTAACTTGTGCATTTCCACATTGTTGTTTCTTTATGAACGGCAAAAAGAAGATTTTTATTAATCAAATGTAATGGATATAAGAGATTAAAGGGACATGAGAAAGTGGCATCACAACGAGAAAATAACATCCCAACTAGATTGACATCATAACCCCCGACAATCACATGCCTCTCGTGACCAAAGAGAACAAAAGATTGGCAAGAGATCAACCAAAAGAGAACAAAATATACAGGGATAGCAAAACAACAAAACCTTAGCATCTTAAGCACCCTCATGATCTTAAGCACCTAGCTAATAATCTGTCCATTAGCATGTGGCATGTGCAAACCCATAATCTATTCCATAGATTCCATCATAGACCAATATCAGCAAAACTGCAACATGGCAGCATAGAGAAACGTGGATGAAGTAGCCAAGCCATATTGGATGGAATCGATGGATGGACACCTTAACAGCAGCAGGCACATAGGAGTAGACCAAAATCACAGCAGCAAATTGTCTGATCAATATCAACAGACATCATCAGCTGGTTTTGGATACCTTAGAAAAAACAGAGAGTTTGAGCCAAATTTGTGAAGCAGAGACATCAGCTAGCTGGTCTTTGCTTGGATTCTTGAATAAATAACATCTCCACCCTCCCTTTCTTTAACCAAATCCAACGATTTTCCTCCCTTGTCATATTTACCCAGACCCCTGATATTCCAAGAAGGGCACTTCATTGTCTCACCAAACTTATCACCCCTTCCTTGGATTACAGTTTTCGGAATGATTACGCCGTATGAGCAATTACTCTTGCCTCATCTCCAGCTTCCATTAATGCGATTTTGGCTTAGAACAAGGTGTTCCTCATCACAATATTGTATCCGATGCCCATGATTTTGTTGACTGCTTGAGCTTCATTCAATAGAATTCTAATTTCGATTGGCGATTACATCAGAAGATCTGAGAGGCCCACAGCAGCAGCTGCAGCACAACCCACCACTCCTTTTTGCTTCTTCTTGCCTCCACAGGGATTCGGATGAGTAGAATTTGGCCAGCCCCCAATGGCCGTCTCCTTCTTTCTTTTCTTCCCTTTGGACCTTTGTCGAGTTCCAATGTTGCTGCTCGAGATAACATCTAAATCATTGCCTTTCGAAAGCCCTGCGAGTGAAGGCATCTAGGCCGGCATTGAACAAAATAGATAAACAACAGCAAAAGAAGTCGCTGTTTACTTGTTTTATTGGTCCAATAGTCTTAAAAACAAAATACTACTAGATAAACAATAGCACTATCTAGTATTATATGGTAGAAGACAAACAAGGAGTCTACAAACACAACTCCCCCTCCCCATTTCATCTCTCTCCCCTTGGCCTCTCCCTCCTTCACTCCCTTATCTCTCCTTCCACTCATCAAACCCAACCACCATGGACAGAGAACAAGAAGACATGCAATTCCTAGGCCTCTTTGGCATCTACCTGGAATCCTTCAAGATCATCTTCAACTTCAGAAGAACCTTCACCAAGATAACCCTAGCCCTCATCCTCCCCCTCTCCTTCATCTTCCTCGCCCACATCGACTTATCCGAATTCCTCCTCCACAAAATCATCCGCACGGAGAACCAAAGAGACCGATTCCAAGAGGGCTCGTACCGGTACACTAAGCTCTCCGATGTCCTCTCCTCCGAGTGGGCCGCGTTCTGGCTCGTCAAGTTCATCTACTTCACTTTCTTCCTAGTCTTCTCTCTCCTCTCCACCTCCGCAGTGGTCTACACTGTGGCCAGTATCTACACTGGCCGCGACGTGACCTTCAGAAAAGTGATGAGCGTCGTTCCCAAGGTTTGGAAACGGCTCATGGTGACTTTCTTGTGCGCTTTTCTAGCGTTCTTCCTCTACAACGTGGTTGCTGTGCTAACCATAATTGTGCTATCCATAATTATTTTGAGCTTCCCAACTGAGTATATTGACAAAATTGGTCAATTTTTTTCTTTTGTCATCATGATCTTGTACACCGTGGGGTTCGTGTACATGAACGTGGTCTGGCAGCTAGCGAGCGTGATATCGGTGTTGGAAGACATGAAAGGGTTCAAGGCCATGACCAAGAGCAGAAACTTGATCAAGGGCAAGATGTGGATTGCCATGGTCATCTTTTTCAAGCTGAATCTCGCTATGATTGGGATACAGATACTTTTCGAGAGAGTTGTTGTGAGGAGAGGATCGTTCGGCGTCACGGGCAGGTTGGGGTTCGGATTCCTGTGCTTGTTGATGCTCTTCAAGGTGTTCTTGTTCGGGCTTGTTATCCAGACGGTGATCTACTTCGTGTGCAAATCGTACCACCATGAGAACATCGACAAGTCGTCGCTGTCGGATCATCTCGAGGTTTATCTAGGCGAGTATGTTCCTCTTAAGTCCAAGGATGTTCAGCTTGAACAATTCGAAGTGTGATATTTGACTACTATTTTGTTTTTGTTGGGTATAATTATATGTTTGTATTAATGGTTTTTCTGGATGATTATATGACATCAGCATATGAAATACCAGGTTATATACGTAATTAAACTTCTAAAGAAATATGGGTATGGAGCAATGAATACGTAATGGCAGAGTTTTGCTACTTACTTTACATTTGTGGTCTATTATGGACACTGGAGATGAGGTAGTTTTAATTGAGATGGGAATAGCATTTCTAGACGTTCATTTTTTTTTTCTTCCGTTCAACGGTCAGGTGTCTAGACCAGCTTACGCGTATCTTGACCGTTCCCCTCTGCAGTCCGGTCAAAGACATGTCATCCATATCAGGACTAAGAACATAAGCTCTTTTTTTTTTTTTTTTTGGGGGGGGGGGGGGGGGGGGAATACTTTTTTTTGATCATCAAAAAGGGCTGGAGGGGGCAACCAGCGTAGCAACTCCCCTTGGGCGTGACCATAGGAGCTCCAAACCCGCCTGTGGAATGTCCGGTTCGAGCCATAGCTACCGTCCGGGAGGACGGGCCGTCACCACGGCACCACCTTAGTGCACAGTTGGCAAAGAAGCCCCCTCCCTGGTCCACAAAGTGGGTTCGAAATTAAGCCATGGGGCACCACCGGAAATTTGCACAAAGTGCCTCCGGGGCCTCGAACCTGGGCCTGCGTTGGGGAGAGGTGACGCCCTTTGCCACCTGGGCTACCACCTCGGTGGTGGGGGGGAATACTTTATTTTATTAAAAGCTCAAACTTAAGATACAATACTTTAATTAGGGAGCATTCTCCATATTTTTCGAAAGGTAAAGTTACTAAGGCAAAGAGTATTTCTTTTTTCTATCCTTCCAACGAAACATATAAAAAACAGAGTCTCATTTTTGCTTTGTTGTCGAGTTGGCCGTATTTAAGAAAAGAAAAAAAAAAACCTCACGTTGTACCAGATAGAGACAAATTTCTATACTTGATTTATATAGTCCCATTCATTGATTAACTTGTGCATTTCCGCATTGTTGTTTCTTTTTGAACGGCAAAACAAATATTGTATTAATCAAATGTAATGGATACAAGAGATTAAAGGGACATGAGAAAGCGGCATCACAATGAGAAAATAACATCCCAACTAGATTGGCATTCTAACCCCCGACAATCACATGCCTCTCATGACCAAAGAGAACAAAAGGACGTTGGCAAGAGATCAACCAAAAGAGAACAAAATATACAAGGGATAACAAAACAACAAAACCTTAGCATCTTAAGCACCCTCACCTGAAACACTTGTCCATTAGCATGTGCAAACCTTAATCTTTAGCATAGATCCATCATAGACCAACATCAGCAAAACAGCAAAAGCAGCATAGAGAAACATGGATAAAGTAGCCACTCTGGCTCGCGCTTAGGATCTAGACACTTAATTTGCGTCTCTTTGTCCTTGTATTTTTGTGTATTTTTCTGAGTCGGGTTGGTTGTAGTCTCCCTTTCATTGTATTCAGATGGATTCGTTGTAAGTGCCGTTTGGCATTTTAATGAAATGTGTTTCGGATAAAAAAAAAAGTAGCCAAGCCATATTGGATGGAGTAGACCAAAATCACAGCAGCAAAACCTTATTGTAGGATCAATATCAGCAGACATCAGCTCGTCTTGGATACCCTTGGAAAAACAGAGAGTTCGAACCAAAATTTCTTGGCCCTAAAAAAAAAACTAGTAGGAGTATTATACAGAAGACAAACCAGGAGTCGTTTTTGTTGACTTTGTAGTTTCATTGAAGACCAACGGTAATTCAATACACAAAACCCCAAACCAATCTCCTAGGAAAAGTCTACAAACACAACTCGCCCTCCCATTTCATATCCCCATTGGCCTCTTCTTCACCACTCCATCTCTCCATCCACCCAACAGAGCCAACCACCATGGATAGAGAACAAGAAGACATGCAATTCCTGGGCCTTTTTGGCATCTACCTGGAGTCCTACAAGATCATCTTCAACTTCAGAAGAATCTTCACCAAGATAACCCTAGCCTTCATCCTCCCCCTCTCCCTCATCTTCCTCACCCACATCGAGGTGTGCGAGCTCCTCCTCAACAAGATCATCCACACGGAACACGAAAGAGACCGAGTCCAAGAGGGCACGTACCGTTACGCTAAGCTCTCCGGCGTCCTCTCCTCCGAGTGGACCGTGTTTAGGTGTGTCAACTTCGTCTACATCTATTTCTTCCTGGGCTTCTCTCTCCTCTCCACCTCCGCAATGGTCTACACCGTGGCCAGTATCTACACTGGCCGTGACGTGACCTTCAGAAAAGTCATGAGCGTGGTTCCCAAGGTCTGGAAACGGTTCATGGTGACTCTCTATTGCGCTTTTCTAGCGTTCCTCCTCTACAACGTCGTTGCCGTGCTAACCTTAGTTCTTTGGAGCTTCACGATTGAGTCTGTTAACAAGGTTGGTCCAGTTTTTCTCGTTGTCATCGTGGTCTTGTACATCGTGGGGTTCTTGTACATGACCGTGGTCTGGCAGCTCGCGAGCGTTATATCGGTGTTGGAAGACATGAAAGGGTTCAAGGCCATGACCAAGAGCAGAAACTTGATAAAGGGCAAGATGTGGATCGCCATAGTCATCTTTTTCAAGTTGAATTTGGCTATGGTAGGGATATGGATACTTTTCGAGAGCCAAGTCGTGCGTACCGGGTCGTTTGGCGTCGTGGGCAGGTTGGGGTTCGGATTCCTATGCCTGTTGTTTCTATTCACGGTGTTTTTGTTCGGACTCGTTATCCAGACGGTTATCTACTTCGTGTGCAAATCGTACCACCATGAGAACATCGACAAATCGTCGTTGTCGGATCATCTCAAGGTTTATCTGGGCGAGTATGTTCCTCTAAAGGCTAAGGATGTCCAGCTTGAACAATTCCATGTGTGACAAATTTGACTCTTTGTTTTTGTTGGGTATTACTCGTTTGTAATGGTTGATTTATATGATGATCAGCATATGTTACTGTACCAGATAATATATGTGATTAAAACTTCTAAAGAAATATAGATATCTAACAATGAACGGCTAATGGCAGAGTTTGGCTATTACTTTTGTAGTTTTGTGGTCTATTATTGACACCTGATTTGAGTTAATTATTTGGGATAAGGTAGCTGAAAGTCATGGAAAAAATTGAAAATGGGAATACCAGTTCTTGACGGTTTTTTTTTTTTTTTTTTTGACGGTCAATGTGTCTGGGCCATCATATAGCGCACTTGAACTATTTTCCTCCCTGATGACAAGCCCATTTCGACTTCGACTTTATACGATTAGCTAGCTGGGAAGCAAGGCATATATATGGCTTGTCTTCCTTTTTAGTTTATTTTTCGAATTTAGAAAGAAATAATTGCACCGATCGACCGCAATCATAGGTTGTTTGGCCGTTGCCTAAATTGTAACTTTCTGCCATTTTGCACAAGCTGGTAGTCGGTCTTATCGCTGCAAATTGCACTTTCTCGCACCTTTTCGTCAAATTCTCCCTCTTGCAATTAGGAAAACTAAAACTAATTAGGAATTAGCAGTTAAAGAACAAATGAGTAGACAAAAACAAAGCATGTGTGTAAGAAAAAAAAGACAAAAAGACAAAAACAAAGGAATTTTCGGTTGGGTGAAAAGGAAGTTCAAAAACCTTACGTTGTAGTACCAGCGGTAGAGACAAACTTATATGTTTGATTTATAGGTCCATTCATTGTTTAAATTGTGCATCTCCACATCGTTGTTGTTGTCGTCGTATATGGCTATAGCCAGGGACGGATCCAGGAATATAGTCAAGTGGGGGCAGCTGTTAATCATAATAGAGAAAGTTCATTTTTTTTTAGTCAACCACAATAAGATCATATAAAATTAAGTCATATATTACTAACTACAAAAGTTTATAACGCATACTTCAAGTTAAATTAGATAAAAATGAGAATAAATCTCAGACGAAATTTTAAAGTTTATTTTAAATGAACATTGAAAAGTTCTAGAATGATCGAGCTAGTTTTGTTAATGACTTTATTTTTAATTATTTCTCCTAGACAGTTAAAAATAAAGAGAATCAAGAAAGAATAGTTCCTAATAGACGAACAGCTCGTAAAACAACCAATATAAATGTATCATATGATGCAATTCAAGCATAAAACTAATTCTACATATGTATTTTCAAGATATATGCAAGTGTGTATGTTTATATATTAGCACACTTTTATAATTATGCTAATTTATACAAAAATATTTACAAAATATTTTAATTTCGAATGGGGGCACATGCCCTCGCATGCCCCCCCTTTGTGTCCGTCCCTAGCTATAGCAGTATCAAATACTACATACGGAAAGGCTGCAAACGTGACAAAGCTCAACTCGGCTCAGCTCGTTTAGTGAAACAAGCCAAAAACTTGAGTTTGAGCTCAGCTCGAGCCTTAACGAGTTGACCCCTTAACGAGTCAAGTTTAGTCATTTATTAAACGAGCCTCTTTAATCGAGCCGAACCTCCCATAACGAGCTGAGTTTTTTTAGAACGAGCCAAGTCGAGTGGATCGACTCATTTAACTAAACGAGCAAAAAATTCGAGCTCAAGCTCGGCTCGTTTACTATATAAGTCGAGCCGAGCCGAGCTCGCGTGAGCTGCTTGGTTCATTTGCAGCCCAGTATTTTATAAATCATTTCTTCATAGAATGTGGTTGGGTTTTTATTTCCGAGGTTCTTCTCCTATCCTTTTTTTTTTTTCCTGGCCCCTTCTTTCTCTTATGTCATCCGTGGTTATTATATTGGGCAAGTACTACACAATGTGTGAAATTATGTCAAAAAGCTATTGAGATAATGGTAGACAAAAGGTAGCACAAAAAAAATAAAAAATTGCTAGACTAAAAAGGTGCCAACTGCTCCTGTACATATGAAATGTTTGGTGCCCATCAATTCTAGAATGGTCTATTACTTAACCATCAATCCATTTTTTAGGAGCTCATTCGAATCAATTTACACGCATCTCTTCACTAAAGCTAACTACTTATTACCATGTGACTTTACAATTGGGTCCTCGTATAACTCTGTACTGGATTATTGATAAGTTAAATACAAAGGACAAAAAAAAAAAAAAAACACTAATGCACATTTACCCTTCTTAATATACTTTTTATATATTTCTATACACTAGTCTTCACACTTTTAACATAACTTTCCAACTTTAATACTCTCAATTTAATGGACCAACCGTGCTACTGGCACAGATTTTAGTGCACATATAATGCACATACATTTTTGTGGGGCCCATTTCGGGTCTCACAAAGATGATCCAAACAGCTTATCTTTTTTAAAATATTATTTCAAGAGTTTCTGTAAAAAATCTACTCCAACAGATATTAGTAAAAGCTTTTTCAAAAATCGTAGAGCAAAACAGAATAATTCGCCCTACGATTTCTGAGAAAGCTCTTACCGATATCCATTGAAGCTGATTTTTTATAAGATCCCTCCAAAAAATATTTTAAAAAATGAACGGTTCGAATCATTTTGTGGGATTTCAATATGGGCTTCACAAAAATGTATGTACATTATATGTGCACAAAAATCTGTGTGGGAATTATTACTGTTAATGGACTAACTTTAGCATTTTGCTTTAGAATTTAGGGTTCTTTTCGCCCTTCTCTTTAATTCCCAGGTGTACTATCAATCGTGCCAAGGGTCACTATTTTTGGGTGTGGCGGTCAGGAGTGTTCGGGACAACTTACACACATCTCGACTAACTCTCCTTCATGTCTGGTCTAAGGCACCGTTCAGTGGTCGGGAATGTTATGTGAAAAATTGATTTTCAAGAAAAGTGAAGTAAAAGAAAATGAGTTTTGACAAGAAATCTTGTATGTGTTCTCTTGACAAGAAAATCTTGCAAGAAAAAAGAATTCTTATTTTTCGCAAGACCTACTTTGCAGGAAAGTGTTATCCAGTGGAAAAGTTGAAGCTGTGGGTTCTATAACTTTTCTGGTAACTGAACACACAGAAAGTTAAAGGAAAATTGATTTTCTCATACTTTCACATCCTTTCCGTGCAACTAATCGAGAGGTAAGAGTCAAACCTAGACAATTGTGTGGAAATGAGCACATACTTTGACAAACAAATGGGGAAGGAAATTTGATCCAGTGCCCCGCGATGGTTTGAAAGTTTTTTGGTAGCCTACTCAATTGTTGTAGCTAGATGTGAGTTTTAGCCCATGTGATTGTACTTCTTGGCTTTCCAGTGCTCCGTCTGGGCTTCGAGTGAATAGAGAGATGTGAATCCCCTTTGGTTGTTCACTTATTAATTTTTCTCTTAATCCCAATTCATGATGAATACAACATTGATAAAAAGAAACTATTGTAGCTCGAATATTGGAATAACAATGATCTAAAAGTACCAAAATATATAGAGTACGTTCACAAAACCATAATTATTTTGAGCTTCCCAACATTCTTCCTCTACAACGTGGTTGCTGTGCTAACCATAATTTTGCTAACCATAATTATTTTGAGCTTCCCAATTGAGTATGCTGACAAAATTGGTCAATTTTTTTTCCGTTGTACGCTATGGGGTTCGTGTACATGAACGTGGTCTAGCAGCTGGCTAGCGTGGTATCAGTGTTGGTCCTGTTGGAAGAAATGAAAGGGTTCAAGGCCATGACCCAAGAGCAGAAACTTGATCAAGGGCATGATGTGGATCACCGTAATCATCTATTTCAAGCGGAATCTCGCTATGATGGGGATACAGATACTTTTAACGCGAGAGCGTCGTTGTGATGAAAGTATCGTTTGGCCTCGCGAGCAATTTGGGGTTCGGATTCATGTGCTTGTTGATGCTCTTCAAGGTGTTCTTGTTCGGGCTCATTATCCAGACGGTGATCTACTTCGTGTTCAAATCGTACCACCAAGAGAACATCGACAAGTCGTCGTTGTCGAATCATCTCGAGTTTTATCTGGGCGAGTATGTTCCTCTTAAGGCCAAGGATGTTCAGCTTGAACAATTCGAAGTGTGATATTTGACTACTATATATTTTGTTTTTGTTGGGTATAATTACTTGTTTGTATTAATGATTTTTCTAGATGAATATGACGATCAGCATATGAAATACCAGATTTTATACGTAATTAAACTTCTAAAGAAATATGAATATGGAGCAATGAATAGCTAATGGCAGAACTTTGCTAACTATACCTATTATCGAAAGTCATGGTACCGTTTATTCATGAGATGGGAATAGTAGTTCTAGATGTTCTTTTTTTTTTCCCTTCGACGGTCAGGTGTCCGGGCCAACTTATGCGTATCTCTATTGTTCTCCTCTGCGGTCCGGTCAAAGACAGATCATCCATATTAGGACTAGATGATTCACGAGAAATGTTTGTGAATCAACTGGACAATCAACTACCGTATTAATTTCAACTTTCCTGCAAGATTCTAGTAACAAATGAACGCGTACGGAAAGAGACCTGCGTTTTGTCCTGTTGACTGTCAGTCTCATTCCTGTTCCACTCAGTAAGCTTGAACGAAAACAATTCCAACCTTTCTGACTCGAGTGGTTGATGCGCAATCCAATCTACTAACTCAAAAAGCCCGGGGCAGCGGGTCGCATCTCGGTAAACCTCTGCACGCCTCGCAGTAAGCCCTTTTAACGAGATAACTTCCGTTTTCATCTTCAACTCATTTTAATTTCCCAGGACTAACTTTCTCACATACATTTCATGCTAATAAGTACTGAACCGAGCCTCAAATATCATCTCTTGGGATAAACTTCACAAATTGATGAACGGATTTTGTATTTCTACACTTGATTTTTTTTTTTTTTGGTAAATGTTTCATTTTATAGCCAACCTAGCAAAAACTCAGGGGAGGAAAACCCCATTACAATCAAACTTTACATAGAAAGCCTACAACAAACTACTAAGCATCAAAACCCCTAAGGGACAGAATTCCCCAACATTTTAGAAGTGATTTGCCAAAGATTACAAATACTTTGGTTCTCAACTGTGTTAGGGATATTCCTCCAAGTACATATTCTAAGCCTCAGGTTTTCTTGTATGCTGGCAAAGATTTCAGCTGGACTCTTAGAGCCCCCACCAAACACTCGTGAGTTCCTTTCGAGCCAAATAAAGTACACCCCGGCGGCAAAAGCTAGCTTGAATGTAAGAGCCCGAAAAGTTGTCCCTTTACTGAAATTGAGAGTCCAGTCCAATTCATCCTCCCATTTACCAGCTGACCTATGAATCTGAAACTTGTTAAGAATAGACTCCAAAATCTACCTAGAAAAATGGCAGTCAAAGAAAAGATGAGCTACAGATTCCTCAGTCTGAGAGCAGAGAATGCATAGGGAATCAATTTGCATACTCTTGAGCCTATCTCTAGTAGCAAGCCTCTTAAGGCAAACAACCCAAAGAATAAAAGCCCATTTTGGAACATTTTGGGAATACCAGACAACGGAAGAGCATCGTACCTTTGGGCTTTTGTTCCTTATAGCTTCCCATGTATTTTTGGTAGGGTAAAGACCAGTAGAAGAGATGGACCAAGTAATCAGATCATCTCCATCCCCCAAAGTTAAAGTAGGGGTTGAGGCTTGAATCTGCTGAATTGTCCTGTTTCTGGCCCTAGGCTAGTGCCACTCACCGTTCACAATATAAGAACTAGCTTTATCATATAAAGAGGAACCAAGTCTAGATAAAGACCTGTCATCGAAGAGTTTGTAGAGGGGACCATTTGGATGCCAATTATATATCAAGCCAAATGAAGGTGGCTTGCCCGTTTCCGATAGAATGTTTAACAAAGTTCTGCACCAAATTCCTTAGTTTCATCAGTTTTCTAACTGTCCAAGAACAATCATTTGGGATAGGCATATGCCAGAAGTTGCGGCCTTTAATAATGTAACTATGAATCCATTGGACCCAAAGAGTTTCCTCCTTTTTGCTCAAGGCCCACAAGTGTCTCAGCAGTGTAGTCTTGTTCCATAACTTCAAGGATGTGAAACCTAGTCCACCTTCATATTTTGGGGTACAGACTTCCAACCACTTTACTTTACTTGATTTATATTCCATTCATTCATTAACTTGTGTAATATTTCCACATCGTTGTTGTGGTCCTATACGAGTACCAAATACTACTAAAGTTGAGTATTTTCTAATGATCATTTCTTCGTAGAACGTATATAAGTAGTTGGTTTTCATTTCCCAGGTTCTTCACCAATTAATCTTCCTTATTTTTTTCCTGATCATACCCACTGATGACATACATAGTTATTATTATATTTGGATAAATACCACATAATGTGTGAAACTATATATATCAAAAAGCTATTAGAGATAACGGTAGACAAAAGTTGTCAACAGCACCTATACACACGAAATACTTCACTAGATAAACAATACTAGTGGAGTATTAAATAGAAGACAAACAAGGAGTCGTTGACTTTGTAGTTTCACTGAAGACCAAGGGTAATTCAATACACGAAACCCCAACCTAGTAAATTCTAAATAAAAGGAAAAGTCTACAAACACAACTCCCCCCTCCCCATTTCATCCCCCCACCCCCCGGCCTTCACTCCTTATCTCTCCTTCCACTCATGCATCAAAGCCAACCACCATGGATAGAGAACAAGAAGACATGCAATTCCTAGGCCTCTTAGGCATCTACCTAGAGTCCTACAAGATCATCTTCAACTTCAGAAGAACCTTCACCAAGATAACCCTAGCCTTGATCCTCCCCCTCTCCCTCATCTTCCTCACCTACATCGAGGTGTGTGAGTTCTTCCTCTCCAAGATCACCCACACGGAAAACGAAATAGACCGAGTCCAAGAGGGCACGTACCGATACGCTAAGCTCTCCCGAATACTCACCTTTGGGTGGACCATGTTTAATTCTGTCAACATGGTCTACATCCACTTCTTCCTAGGCTTGTATCTCCTCTCCACCTCTGCAGTGGTTTACACCGTGGCCAGTATCTACATTAGCCGTGACGTGACCATCAAAATACTGATGATCGTCGTTTCCAAGATCAAGAAACGGCTCGCGGTGACTTTCACTTGCTTTGTTCTATTGTTCTCCCTCTACACCGTGGTTGTAGTTGCCGTGCCAGCCTTAGTTGTTTGGTGCTTCTCAATTGAGTATGTTAACAAAGTTGGTCTAGTTTTTTTCGTTGTCAACGTGATCTTGTACACTGTGGGGTTCGTGTACATGACCCTGGTCTGGCAGCTGGCGAGCATCATATCGGTGTTGGAAGACATGGAAGGGCTGAAGGCCATGATCAAGAGCAGAAACTTGATCAAGGGCAAGATGTGGATCGCCGGAGTCGTCTTTTTCAAGTTGAATTTCGCTATGGTAGGGATTGGGATACTTTTTGAGAGCCAAGTCGTGCATACCGGGTCGTTTGGTGTCGTGGGCAGGTTGGGGTTCGGATTCTTGTGCCTCTTGTTTCTCTTCAAGGTGTATTTGTTCGGATTCGTTATCCAGACGGTGATCTACTTCGTGTGCAAATCGTACCACCATGAGAATATCGACAAGTCGTTACTGTCAGATCATCTCGAGGTTTATCTAAGCGAGGATGTTCCTCTTACGGCCAAGGATGTTCAACCTTGAACAATTCGATGTGTGGATATTTCACTATTTTGTTTTTGTTGGGTATAATTACTTGTTTGTAATGGTTTTTCTGGATGATTATATATATATGACGATCAGCTTATGAAATACCAGATTATGTACGTAATTAAACTTCTAAAGAAATATGGATATGGAGCAATGAATACCTAACGGAAGAGTTTTGCTACTTACTTTACTTTTGTGGTCTAGTATCGACATCGGAGATGAGGTAGTTTTTTTTTTTTTTTTAATAACCAGATGTTCGGATCAGCTTGCACACAACTCGACTAATTTCGGGACCCTGAAGGTAACAATCGAGCATAATCCCAGTGGCCCCAAGGTAGTTAATTGGGATAAGGTAGCTGAAAGTCATGGTTTGTTGAGGTGGGGATAGTAGTTCTAGACGTTCATTTTTTTTTTCTTCGTTTCGACGGTCAGGTGTCCGGACTGGTTTACGCGTACCTCGACTATTTTCTTTTGCGGTATAGCTCATCTATATAACCATATTAGAATTAGAGGATTCACGAAAGATGTTTGTGAATCAACTGGACGAGCCCATTTCAACTTTGACTTGATAAGATCAGCTAGCTAGGAAGCAAGGCAAATGGCTTGTCTTAATTTTTAGTTTAATTTTCTAATTAAGAAATGGTTCCACCAATCGCAATCTTAAGTCGTTTGACCGCTTCGTAAATTGAAACTTTCTGCATATATTTTGCACAAGCTGGTTATTTGTCTTATCGCTGCAAATTGCACTTTCTTGCTCCTTTTTGTCAATTCTCCTTCTTGCAATTAGGAAAATAAAGTAATTAGGAATTAGCAGTTAAAGAACACAGGAGTAGACAAAAATAAAAAAAGAAAGAGCATGTGGATCAAAAAACATAGGAAAGGATGAGAAAATCTGTGCTTTTTGTATTTTTTGTTCACTTATCCGAAAAGTTTTTATTAGGAAAGTCGTGAGAACTTATTCATAACTTTTTCAGTACGATTTATTTTCCCTCAAACTTCATCTTGCAAAAAAACACTAGATATCCTTATTTTTCAACTAATTTCATTTGCAATCCAACTATCATATTTCAACTTTCCTGCAAACAAATGAACACATACGGAAAGATAAATTTTATTTTCATCTTCAATTTACGTTAATTTCCCAGGACTATATATCTTTCTCACATACTTTTCATGCTACCTGAACCGAGCCTCAAATATCATCTCTTGGAATAATAAACTTCACAAAAAGGAACACAAGGGTTTTTTTTTTTTTTTGGATAAAAATACTTTACTATAGGGAAAAGTTCAAACTAAAGATCCAACACTTTAGAGCATATATACTCAATATTTTTCAAGAGGTAAAGTTATTAAGCCAATGAATATTCCTTCTTCTTTTTTACCCTTCGAACGAAACCGAAACATAGCTATGAACACCACCAGATCTCTCTCTCTCTCTCTCTCTCTCTCTCTCTCTCTCTCTCTCTCTCTCTCTCTCTCTCTCTCTCTCTCTCTCTCTCTCTCTCTCTCTCTCAAGTTTCAAGTAAAAACTATGACTTTCGATTCCTTTTATTTATTTTTTGACAAACTTATCCCGCTATGTATGATTAAATCTAATTATATTAGGTTTTGATCATTTGGTTAGCTAGTTGAATTACTTTCTGTATATGTACAAGAATAAGGATTTTCATGCGTTTTCGATTTTACGCTTTTGATGAGCCATACCTTGTTAATCAAAATGGTCTATCATTCTGCAAACTGCTGTGTTTACAACAGTATATTTAAGTGTAGTATCATTATGTTTTTTTTTGAACAAGCAATCGATTCATTTCACAAAAGCCGAAGGTAAAAACCCGAGGGCTACAATGATTTCATCAGAAAATACAAGAAAAAATCAAAACTACTAAAGCCTAGACACTGGAGCACATCCACTAAGAGGCTCCTAAGCACATATTGCCAAGGGAGACCATACATAAATGCAGGGCATCAGGCCCGTCTCTGATTTTAGTAGTAGAGCTCAAAGGGACACCCAGCTCAAACCTTAACCATAAACACAGATGAAATTCATTAATATCAAACCAGAACAAACAACCTAAATAGGCTAAAAACTTATTCACCCATCTATCACGGCCACCGGATCTGAGAAAACCAGACCGGTACAGTCACGGGAGACCAGCCGAGAGAAATTGAACCAAAGACGAACCACCCTAACATCATCTCTTCGTCAGATCTATCCCCAAAAACACCCGAACCAGAGGGAGGCGGCTGAGGAGGAGGCAATGGTGGCAGCAGCGAAGAGAAAGGCGAAAGAGAATTTGGGTTAAAAATAAGTACATATTTTGTTAGCGGAACAGGTAAATTTACTACTACAAAACTTGTGCCATCAACTCTGAGGACTTTCATTGGAACCCCAAAAATATCCCGGAATTAGTCGTGGTACGCGTAAATTAGCCCGAATACAACAAAATGAAAATGGGGATAACAAACAACCACTAAAAAACCGACGGATGTGATGCCAGCACCAACTAAAAACCGCACAGGTCCCCCGCATCACCGAATCCTAACCCATCTCCAACACGTTAACGAAAAGCAAAACACGGTGCTGACTCACTGCTCGACCACCATTAAAAAGAAGGCACCTCGTAGAGCTTTCTTCCTCCTTTTCTCCTCCAAGAGGAAAAAAATATCAATCAAAAATCTGACTTCAATCAGACGAATCGTCACACTGTTCAGATCTGAACCACCCCCCCTGCGCATCGAATTATCAGGTAATTCCCTGCTCCTTTTTCTCTCTCTCTCTCTCTTTTTCTCGATTTCAATTTGTATTCTTTTTGTTGTGAAGTCGTGTTCCGATTGCGTGATTTCTAGGGTTTGGAATTTCATGCTTGGCGGAGGTTGCGGGTTTTGATTTTTGGAAATTCGGAATTGTTTTTGGGGAAATGGACGCGTCGTCGAGCCAGCCGGAGTTTGATTACTTGTTCAAGTTGTTGTTGATCGGAGACTCTGGCGTGGGGAAGAGTAGTCTCCTTCTGAGTTTCACGTCCGACACTTTTGAGGATCTCTCTCCTACCATTGGTGAGCACTGAATTTCCACACAAAACTTCTTGTGTTAATTCTTTCACGAATGGGTGTAGTTGAATTTGGATTGTTTCATCTCTGGATGGGCAATCATGGTCTAAATTCTAATCGGTGTAGACTTAACTCTCAAGTGTTTGAAAGGAAATTTTCCTTTAATTGTTATGTTTATTGTCGGCTATCGATTTGGCTTGTATTCCAACTTTTGAATCTTTCATTTTCCCTCATATGTTAACTGCGTGGAGTTTATTGCTCAATCCAGGGTTCAAGTCTCTATAGCTTCCTGGTGGGGCTTAGCATACTCATTAATACTTATAACATGTCGTGGGATCATACCTTCGGCCCCGACATTGGCTTAATAGCCCCCCTGCAGATGACCAATGGCAAGATTCCCCAAAGGATATGTGGAGTAGCTTATAGACATATTCATTGTATGTACCCAAAAAGAAATGATAATACACTCACCCTGTGATAATGCTTGTGGCGCTAAATATTCAACAAAGTTAAGTTGTGAGTCTTGGGACATTTGCTTGTGCAGTAGGGTGTTTGCGGCTGCGATTGGTGTGGCTTTTGTGCAGTTGGTGTGGTTTTTGTGCAATTATACCTGACTGTTGGAGAAAAATTTGTAACCAAACCCAACTATTGGAACCGATCTAACCGCATTTACCAACCATAGATTAACTTTCAGTCTGGTGAAACCCTCATAGAATATTCTTATCATCATAACTTATTTGAAGAAGGCACATGTTATCGCATAAAAATCGGATAGAATCGTAAGCTTGTAACCTTTGGGCCATTTTCATTCTTATACATGTGTAAAGGAAAACCTGTCAAAAGTGACGAAGGATGACAAACCATTCATAATCAGCTGGAAGACGACGAATTCTAGGCTATGTAGCACGGATATAGACACGAGTACAGTCGCAACGGGGACACGGCATTTTTTTGTTATGATTTTTAAATTATGCATACCTACATTATAACACTAAATATATAGGTTACGGCTCCTGTTGAATGCGTTATCTGCCTACGATGTATGCCCATAAAATATACACGTGTTTTATAGTACACTTTTGGCCCAATATCTTTGAAGTTATAAATATTTTCTCCCAGAAAAGCTTTTAAAATTTATAGTAGCCACCCATTGTGCCCCATGTGTGTCCTTGCCTTATCCCTCCGTATCTCAATCGTGTGCCTGGCGTTTCCCACCATGAAAGATATTATAGTTTAATGGACTTGCCACATGGCATGTCCATGTGGTTTGTTGTGTCCTCCCGGCGTATCCAACACGGCTACTGCGACTTAGGTGTGTCGGTGCTCCATAGATGCTAGGTAAGTGAATGGCACATTCTGACAGAGTCTGCATATCTTTAGCAACGTAAAATCCATGCACATCTATAAATGTGTGATGCTGGTTCCTTTCAGTATAGCATAGATTCATGAGCTCAAGAGCATAAATGGAACTTAACCCCTGCACTTTTCCATTTTGTGAACCAAGACCAAGTTGGTCTTGAATGAAACCACACAGCTTGGTTCAGTCTTGACAGTTTCATACTTCGTGCGTTCTTTTTACAACCCTCCCTTTCTACACAGCATTATATGCCACAATGGTTTTTTCAACCCTCAGCTGCCTTTTTTCATGCAATGGGTACTCTGTGATGTTAACAGTTTATCGTCGGTAAATCTTGGAATTGTCGTTTGTTTTCCCTAATGGGCTTCGAAAATGGAAATGTTCTCAATTCAACAAGAGGGGAGAGATGATTTGCTTATTAAAAAAGAGAGAGGATAGAAGCAATAAATTTCTTTATAATGAAAAAATAAGGAAAGGATAGAGCATGCAAAGTAATTATAGCTGTTAGGTGGATTGTCAATGACTCAATATTAGTTTCTAATTGCCTTTCATATTATTAGTTTCTTTATAATGGGATTGTGTCATCTTTGTTTTTTCTGATAATTCATAACTCATAAGTTCTTCATTTGCTGATTGTAATGCTTAAGTTCGTGCTAAGTGTTCAATAATGAAAGTAGTGTTATGAAATCATTGGATAGCACATGACAAAAATATCACTAATCTTTGCGGGCTATGCTAAAAGATTAGATCATTGGGGTAGCTGTACGAATTGTTCTTCTGATCAGTTGTGCATGATTTATCTTCATTTCATGTTTTGGCTAATTAATTCTCTCTTTTTGTAGGGGTGGATTTTAAAGTAAAACATGTTACCATGGGGGGTAAAAAGTTGAAGCTTGCAATTTGGGACACAGGTAATGCTTCTCATAAGCCCTCTTCTTCCAAACCCGGGGGAGAAAAAGAAATAGGAAAAGAGAAAGAAAAAGAAAAAGGGTAAAAAAAAAAGGGGAAGATAGTTCCAAAATGAACCGTTGGCATATTCAGACACGAACTCTTCCATGTAGTTTCTCTTCAGGAAATGTTACATTGTGTGCTTTTTTTTGAAGGATGCAAACATATTTGAATTGTTTTGGTTCTTTGTTTTCGGCATTTCTGTTGATCTGAATGCAAGCATGGTGCCTGTATTGGTATGAAATGGATTTTTACTTATGTTTAGTCATGAGTATGATGTAGCTTTCGATGTTGAATACTTTTGAATAAGTCAATAAACTCATGAAAATGTATAATGCCACTAATATACTTATAAATTTGTTGAACGTATCCAATTAACTAACTGCAAGTATTGAACCGTCTACATTGGCTGCGATAATGAAAGTCTTAAGTTGTATTGCATTTTTTTCAACAAGCTTTATTCAAAGAAAGAGATGAGAAGAAGTATCACTCGCCCATGGGACATGATATTGCGTGGCAATTTGCATCTTAGGCATGGGTTATTAATTTATTGAAAGGAACTCTATACCGTATTGGGCTTGAGTATGTATGTTTGACCTTTTGGCAAGGACAACAAAGGCTTTGGATAAAGATTATGATTTTACTTGGATTAGAAATTTGAATTAATTTGGTGTGTAGTATCTTTAGGATTCCACCTGTTCCTTAATCTCCTTATTTCATTATTGGATTGTTCCTTTATTGCTTGCAATGGAAGTAGATAATGTAATAGGGTTTTTAGATTTATGATAGGACAACTGAATATCAACTTACCCGGGAAAAAAAGATATGTGAACTAAATATTGGACATTGTTGGGGATCATCCTCTGGTTTTCTCTTCCTCAATGTTCTCTCTTCTGTGATTCTTTCCTTCTTGTTCTTCTCTTGTTCCCCCGTTTTCCTCCCCTCTCTTCTGGTTTTACGCCAGCTTTCTTTGAGGCTCTTAACTGCAAGTCTACAAGAGACTTCATGGAGTTGTCTTGGAATACAGGAATGAAGATTGTGCCTGGATAAGATCTTGTCAACCCTAATGGCTAATACCTTGAGAATTGCTTCTTCATGGGAGTTGTGCGTAATACGTATTGTGTAAATTATACAATTTAACTGTATATTATTTCTGCTTAAGTAAACTAGGTCGGGTAAGTGGGAGGAAGATCTAGAAACTTTGAAGGAAGTAAGTTTCTTTCTTCCTGCAAGCCAGCAGGGGCAACTGTAACCATTAGAGCAGAAGCAGATACTTGAGTGTTGTTGGTGGCCGTTAGGTTGTGGTTTTGATTAGTCTGGGCTTTCATGGGGGAAGAGTGGGTTGGTGGGCTAAAGGTCAACTCTTTGTTGTTGCTCCAATGCAGAACTTTTTTAGATCTTAAAAATGTTTATCTCCTTTTCTGTAGTCACCGTAATGTATTCACAATTTAGTTACCGTGGAGGCATACGTTTTTTACCTTGTGCAAACTATTCTAGGTTGCTGAGAGAGCATTTCCGCCTTTTATCGGGAGTCGAGGACTTTACTTGGCACTGTGGTGCAGAGGAAGAGAGAGGAGGAAAGAAATAGAGGGATTATGCATTTGCTTGTTACTATTACTGTTATTACATGCTGTAAAGTACTGAAAACATCAATTTCACCAAAAGAAGGCTTGTTTGTTAGGATTTCCTCCCTTGCTTTGGGTTCTCCTATTTTAGGGTAATGCTCAGCTCAATGCAAGAGTTCGATTTGGCTCTTTTGCATTTGCATGTTGCAGTGTTTGATACTCTGGATTTGACTACTGTTAAAAGGTTTTATCTTGTATGTGAAAACTTCTCGTATTTCTCATTCTGCAGCTGGGCAGGAACGATTCAGGACATTAACCAGTTCATATTATAGAGGAGCTCAAGGAATAATAATGGGTAAGTTGTCCCATTTATTTCGTATTTTGTCGTATTTGTATCATTTCTATTAAGTCCCTCAAGTTGACATGAGCTGTTTGGTGGTGGTTTGAGAATCAGTTTTGCAGGATACTATTCTGAATACAAGAACCTAGTAGATTTGGATGTTAATATTTTTCAGCAGAAATTATCTTCGAAAACTTGTGAACATCTTTTTAGGGCTTTGTTGAAAATGCTTGTGAACTATAAAGTCTTAGAAAAGCTTTATTATTTTAGAAACATCAACCAAACAGAAAAGTGGTGTTTTCTTTGATGACCAGTAGTGTAGCTTTCAATTGGCATAAATCTCTTCATGGCACTCGTGTTTTTGTTCGTCCTGAAATACTGATTGACTTCTATTTGTCTGGATTCTAAGTGTCTTTACTTAAGTTTAAGTTCTTGTGTATTTTTGTTTAAGGTAATCTAGGATAGGAGTTAATTAGTAATTTTATTGGTGTAGCGCACTTGTATATTTTCCCACTAAGTAGCAGTGTGAGATTGATGTTGTTATTACCTGATCTTTGCAAGTGTTTTTTAGTTCTCTCTCCAAGATGCTGTCTCCTGTTCTCATTTGCTATTGATTCTTAATATATATTATATCCAGTAAACCTGATTGTGAGTGGAATTGGAACAGTTTATGACGTAACACGGCGAGAGACCTTTACAAATCTATCTGATGTGTGGGGTAAAGAAATTGATTTGTATTCAACAAATCAAGATTGCATCAAGATGCTTGTCGGCAACAAAGTTGATAAGGTATAAACCAAGTTCATGCTAATAGTTAGGTGCTGCAGTGTTAATCTAGTTGTTCCTTAGAACTGGGTTCAGATTTGCTTTATGCCATAAATTTATCTATCCTTGTCTTATTGGAGATTATGAATGAAGTTTGTGATTTAAAGTCTTTCCTATTTCTTTGCCAGGAAAGCGAAAGGGTTGTTACTAAAAAAGAGGGAATTGACTTTGCTAGGGAGTATGGATGCCTTTTCAGTGAATGTAGTGCAAAAACTCGGGTCAATGTGGAACAGTGCTTTGAGGAATTAGTTCTAAAGGTAAGCATAATATTAGCATCTTTTCTTGCATATTTTTTTGAAGTGTTGAATTATACCTTGTATATGAAGAAGCCTAAAGTTGTTACATAGTCACATGGATATCTTGAAATGTTGCATAGGAGCTGTATTTATCAGAAACCAAGCATTCCCCACATAGTTCTTGTGGATGTTATTCTTGTTTAACGATATCGTCAATATGGAGTTTGATAGTGTACAGTAATTATGGAAACTGCAGGCATTTCTTAGGATATTATAGAATTATGACTTAAGGTACTCTGAGCACGGGCAAACGTTCATACGAATGGGCTTCAGCATTGCTTAGTAAACTTGGGGTTACAATTGCCAAGTTCTCAGTTACATATATGTAAGAAATGTTTGTTAACGAGTGCCCTCCACATGAAAGTGCGCCTTAAAGAATGGACAACAATATAAATGGTTATTATAAGGCATGTATTTTATTTATTTTTGTTATGTACCCAAAAGAAAAAAAATAAGGCATGTTTTTGTTAATTCAGTTAAATTGCTATCTAGTTATCCATTAATTCCATGATAATCAACTGTGTTGTTAACATGATAACCTTGTTGACCTGCAGATTTTGGAAACACCAAGCCTCTTGGCTGAGGGCGCAACCGGTGGCAAAAGGAACATCTTCAAACAAAAACCTCCCGAGCCTGATGCTTCAACTAGTGGGTGTTGCTGAAGGTGACCGTTATCCCTACACTTTGGCAATTCCCTTTTGCCCCATGTATTTTTTCGATTCACTTCCCCTGTTTGATCCCAAAACAATCTAATCTACCATGACACGAAATTATGTATTTAGTCCCAAATATGAAGGTTTGTTTACCTGTGCTTTTCTTCAATCTTGTCATTTCCTTTTACTTACTGTGGATAGCTTTCAAGGTGTTTCCTCTACGATTTCTGGTGGTTTTCAATGAATATGGATGGGGCTTTCAATTACAGTGATTTATTGATTTCCCTAGAGTTGGATTTTATGTACCAAATATAAAATTGTGTTTTGAGCTTTTGTGATTATCCTCGACCTGGAAGAACTCAAGCATGTCTCGATGGGTAGGAATGGCGGTAGACATACCTCAGAAGCACCTTTTCACCGACATTATCTTCGTTTCTGCCAATTCTGCTTCATGTAAGGGTTAAGCTGCAAGTGAACTGCTTGTTAGTTGTTAGCTTAATCAAAGGATCTTTGAATCTAGGTACTCTCTGCAATACGGGTTGCGAAAACAAGCATGTCGTCTCTCTTGTTAGTCTGATCAAATGGATCAAGGGTGGTGGGTCACTGGGTGCTGTCGTGAACCACCGTGCTTTGGCACATCTCCCGCCCATGCCCTCTACTCTATTATCCTTCCCGATTGTCATTTTGTGAGTTCATCTCGGATTCTTCTCAAAAAAAAAAAAAAAGAGTTCATCTCGGGTTTACAATCATGACCCAAACCAGTAGAACTTGTAAAGAAGAATATATCAGCAAAAGTAAATTTAATCAAATATTGATAAGTTGCTGAAGAAGTTGAACTTCATTATGTGAAGTGTATTTCAATTTATTTAAACTTAAATTAAAACTGGTTATTATTTCAAATTATTTTAAACTAAAACTGTTTATTTTATAGTCCGCAATAGTACAACACTTGGTAGAAGGAAATCTACACAAGATTTTGCCAGTGACTGCTTTTGTGGTTCTACGGTTCTACCGTTCTATATTGAAGAAGAACAATGACTCTAAACTACAAAACGCAAATTTCTCTTCATTCACCCAAAAAAAGAAAAAGAAAACTTGCGCTCACCCCTCTTCACCCGTGTCGCCGCCCGTCCGCTGGCTACCACCGCAGTCACACCACCTCTCTCTGCCTTCACCCCAACCTCTTGTTATGGTTGTCGCCCCTCCTCCGATCCTCGCCACCACCGCTAACGGCTAACCTCTCTGGCCTGCCACAACCTCCTTGCCACCACCCACAGTTCTCATTCCCTTTGTCCCACTCACATACTCTCCTCTAGTGGCATATTCACAGCATGCCCACTGAGGACTCTTCGACTAATATCAGTTTAATTTACCCCTTGCCTTAACAGATGAAGACAATTTTTTCCCTAAAATTACTTGTAGCTCCTATTTATTGGGAAAAAAAACTTTGCGGTGAAGTCATCTATAGATTTGGTCTAATTGATCATTTGGTGATTTTTTTTTTAATCAGCAATAATTTGGTGATTGTATTTTATGATCATATAAGGTGTCATTAGTGTACTAATAGTACATGACAAGTGAAGTATGTTATATCACACAGTCATATAATACCCAAAATTTAGTCGACATAGGCACCATAACATTAGTGGTGTGTTTTTACCTCATGAAATGGAAGAAAATGAAGAAAGAGAAGACAAAATGATTTACAAACCCTCGCCAAACAAGCCTTAAGAGAAAATGAGGAAAGAGAAGAGAAAATAATTAACAAGGAAAACATGAGAAAACTTTAAGGAAAATTCACTTGCCTAACACTTTAATATGTCATTTTATCAACTCTTTCTTTCCGAACCAAACAATAAAAGAGAGTTATTTTTCAGGACAAAATTTTCTCTCTAATTTTCTCACACTTTCCTTCTTCATTATTTTTCTTTCCGTTTCTTTCTCTCATGTTTCACAAATTCCAAACAGGCCCTATAAAAAATTGCTCCTATCCCCTTTTTTTTTCCCAACTTCCAAACAAGCCCTTGGGTACAGATAGACGAACACCCTGTCTCATACCTATGGAAAAGAAAAGAAAGAAAAAGAGAAGAAAAATTTAGAATTTTTTTTACTGTTTATGAGCCTTTGTTTGATTATTTTCTTCTATTTTTCCTCTCAAACCAAACAAAGGAAGAGGAAAACTTTTGATTTTCCTTTCCTTTCTTTTCTTTTCCGCAGCTACCAAATAAACCCAATGAAATCTGGAATTTTATTTGTTTGGAGAGAGACAAAAGAGGGGTGTTGTTAGAAGCTCCCCTCAACTCAACTGAACGGGGAGTTCCTTCATTAGCTCAATAATCTGAAATCCGGTCGGAAACCGGAGTGAAATCGACAAGGGATCGAACGTCGGCGGTTCAACCGGCGGCGTAAGAATTGGGTGAACTTCAGCCGCAGGGGTTTTGTTACATAGATACAGTCTATAGACGGATATATTATATATACACACAGCAACGTATACGAAAAGTGGAAATGCGGTGGTGAGCATGAACGTCGAAGATCCTCCCCCCTCCGCCTCCTCCTCTTCTACCTCTCCGTCGTCTAACTCTTCTTCTCCTCCCGATGTCCCGCCCTTCATCGTCCAGGTCGATCCACAACCAACGCCGCTGACTGCGGCGGAGCCACCGCCACAGCATCAACAACACCAACAACAGCCAGGGATCCTAATTCAAGCTAGGGATCCCGATGCCCTCTTTAGCGGCGGCGGTATCAGGTCCGTGCCTCCTCTCTCTCTCTCTCTCTCTCTCTCTCTATATATATATATATATATATATGCTTGTCTTTCTCTGTTCCTGGTAATACTCTCTGGATAGTGGCCTAATAATCGTTACTTGTTCATTTGGTAGAGGTAATTGTTCAGTTTAACACTCCGTTAGACAATATTTTGTTAGCTCCTGTTCTTTTGCACTCTGAAATTATTCTTACTAGTGTTTTAACTTCGGAATGGCTGAAGTTCGTTCGGGTTTAACCAGCTGAATTTAGCCCAGTTTAATGCTTACACACTCCCAATTGAGAGGTCAATGGTTAATTCTTTCCAAAGGCAGCGACCTACTTATTAGACGTTGTGCACCACCTATTTTGAGGTTCTTTCTATTCTACAGCTGGACTTTATTGGTTGATATTGTTGTTTTAAAGATTGACATGAAAAGTGAACTATAGAGAAGAAAATCGGGGAAGACGGTGAGATCTGGAATGCTTAGGTGATGTAGATGTATCTTATTATTATGACTAGGAAATAGCAGGAAGAGTTGAAGAAGAGCATTTTACTACTTATATATAAAAATAAAGGAGATATTTAGAGTTGCAATAGCTATAGAGGTGTGATGTTAATCAGTTTGCACAATGAAGTTGTAGGAGAGAGTGATTGAACATTGCTTAAGAATGATAGCAACAATGTTAGAGAATTGTCTTAGGTATATGCTCGGTAGATAAATTGCCGATGTAATTTAATTACAAAGTTGAGTAATCAAAAACATAGAGAGAATAGTAGAGATCTTCATACAGGTATTATAGGTTAGAACCTCATAGACTTGAAAATGGCTTATGATAGGGTGCAGAAAGAAATGATACAGTGGGTGCTGAAGAGACTGAGAGAGTGATCATGGGTCCATGGGGTACCCCAATGTATAAAGATGTAATGCGGCTTTGAATTACTACATGGTATGCAACAAGTGAATTTTCAAGCAGTAGGATGACACCAAGGGCTAGTTTTGAGTTCTTATCTTTGCCCCTTAGTATTTTTATTCTTTTGAATATATTGACTTGACACATTCATGATGTGGTTCCTTAATGTATATCATTCACAGATTATAGTACCTTAGTAGATGAAATTAGGGAGGACTTAAGGATAAATTAAGCATTTTGGAAGAAGCATGGGAATCGGTTAAAACGTCTAACTCAAAACCAGTTGACGAAGAGCGGCAAGGTTGCCAGGCTTGTATACTAGTTTTGAAGTGATAATTAATCAATGTGAGACTAGCTCTAACACGTTCAAAGCATCCAACTTAAAGTAGGTTGATGTGGGTGGACAGTGTCTAGACTCATATTCTAGTTTTCAAGGTGATAACTAACCCATGTGGGACCAGCTCTAACAGAGTCAAAATGGTTTTAAATATGTATGGATAAAACTAATTTATGGAACGTGTAATCATTGACTATACGAGTGAATTCATCTACTATGCAAGTCCATAAGATTCGGTGATTTAGTGGCCAAGTGAATTTATAGAGAGCAAGTGAATTTCGAACTTGTCGAAGTAAAAAACCCTAGCGGATATTGCTGCACATGCAACCATTTTTATGGTAAGAGACTATGATCCAATTACTTGATACAATTATCTGTTGAAAAGCCATGAGATACAAAAAGTGAAATTCTTTTTATCTAGGTTTAACAACTAGCAAAGATGGAGTTAGTGTAGATGATTTAACCTATAAAGTCAAAATAGCTTGGCTTAAGGGGTGATTTGGCGTGCTTGCTAGTGACAAATACCTATAAGATGGAAAAGAAAGTTGATAGAACGAGTACAAGGCTAGTAAGGCCATATGGGATCTGGTGTTGGGTATTAAGTTACCAATAGTCTCAAAAGCTTAAGCTGTTAGGAAATAGACCCAACAATCTATATCAAGCTATTCAACACCCTCCCTCCTGTGTGGTGCAACCCTGTTTTGCATGTGGAGATGCAAATTTTTCATAAACAAAACGAAAGAGAATACGAAGGGAGCAAATGCAAAAAGAGAGACTTGAACCCAAAACCTCTCACAACTTGAACTCTGATACCATGTTAAGTTACCAATAATCCTAAAAGCTTAGGCTGTTAGGAAATGGACCCAACAATGTATATTAGCTATAGGCCACTCATAAATGAAATGATAGTGTAGGAGAGATTAAATTAGGAATGTAAACATTCATGACTTTGTAGAGTAGCACTAATTTATTTGTAGAAAAAATGAAAAAAGAGAGACTAAAGTAGACTAAGGTGGTTTGCTATTGTACACCGAAGACCAGTAGATGCAGTTGTAAAGAAAAGTGATGATTTTGTTTGTCGACTATTTGGGGGAAGGGAGAAGGACCTAATGGACATTGGATGCGGTGAATAAGAAAGATATGAATTAATTACATTTAGATTATGTAGAGACGTTGATAGAGTGGAATGGGGGTCTACTCCCACGAAAGGAGGAAATAAACCTTGGTTTGGTTTGGTGTGGTTTGGTTTAATGTGAGTGGATATGGAGATTTGAAAGCTCTAGTTTGATCCCATAGTTAGTGAAGACAAATGGTCATTTTTATGGTCCTAAAATTCCTTGAAGCGCTGATGTTTACTCGTTTCTCTTTCTTGTGTTGTAGCTTCCTCACTGGACACCGAAATGCAAGTTTCAGCTATGGATATTCCAGTTTCAAAGGCAAAAGATCCTCGATGGAGGATTTCTATGAGACAAGTATATCAGAAGTAGATGGTCAGATGGTTGCTTTCTTTGGTGTTTTCGATGGTATGTCACATTTTTAATCACCAAACCCTTGTAATATTTCTTTAAGTTGTTCTTTTATCAGATGCAAAGTTCACAATAATTAAGCTTATACTTGTGTGATACTTTGTCACTGTCGAAGTGTCTTGTTAGAATCTTCTTCTTTTGATGCCCTTTTCTTATTTGTTTTTGTTATCACTGTGCTGCAATTAGGTCATGGTGGTTCAAGAACTGCTGAATATCTCAAGGACAACCTTTTCAAGAATTTAAGTAGCCATCCAGATTTTATTAAGGATACAAAGTCAGCAATCGGTATGTGTTTGGAGCTTCTTTTTGTGTTTACTGACTAACTTACTCTATTCAAGTCTTCCTGTATCATTTAATAAAAGAATATTTGTTGCTGCAGTTGAGGCCTTTAGACAGACAGATGCTGATTACCTCAATGAAGCAAAAGGCCAGCAAAAAGATGCTGGTTCAACTGCATCAACAGCTGTATTGCTAGGGGATCGGCTGCTTGTAGCAAATGTGGGAGATTCCAGAGTAGTTGCTTGTAGAGCTGGTTCAGGTTGGTTGCTTTCAACGCGATTAACTTATATTCTGCAGAATAGGATTCATAGGTCATTTGAACATGAAATTGTCAAAATCGTATGGGAAGTGGGGGAAACATATAGATTACATAAATATGAAATTCATGATGTCGCTATTTCATTTCAGTAGGTGATTATGCAATTTATGTTTGTTTTTTTTTTTTTTTGTCAAAACAATGTTATGAAGCATTCACCAATATTTCGTTCCGTGCCGTGCAATACTCGGAATCACAGTTTGTTCCTCGAGCAAACATATCATCATTTGTTTCATTCTTTCCTATGATTATCTGTCAAAAGTGAGTGACTGTTCATCGGAACTGTTATAATCCGAATACTCATAAGTCCGATACCATTGATATCCAATAGCTTTGATAGCACATGTGGTTAATGGCTTCCTAGTTCCCATCGTCGGTATTATGCATAATATTTTTTTTACCAAAACCGTAGGAAATCCAAAATGATGATCGACACTTTTCTATGTCGGGGGAGCATAGCGCAATATGTTGGACACTCACATAACTACACATAAAGAAACATGGATGTGGAGGATAACTAACAATAACAACATTGTGACTATGAAGCACCGACACCTCTAGAGGTCGAAGTATTGCAGTGTTAGACACGGGGACACGTATGTGGACATGGCGGGTCCCATAATTTAATTTAAATTGTATTAAGGGGGGGGGACACTGATGGGGTCACGACAGGGGCCAAACTGTAATTTTTAAAAAAAATTGGGGGTCAAACTGTAATTTTAAAAAAATTGGGGCCACATTGTAATTTTTTAAAATTTCTGGGTGTCAAACTATAATTAATTAATTAATTTTATATATATATCGGGGCGGTTCAAGGGACACCTAAAAAAACACCTCATAGTTCCCGATCAAATTTTGATGATCCGAGCCGCTCAATGTGATCAGAACGTGATTTTAAGGGTACCCGCGAGAAATCAGCTAAAAAAAAAGACCGGGAAAGGCTTGATCTGAGCAGTTTTTATCTTAGATTTAATGAACGGTTCAATTAAAAACTGCTCAAAACGAGCACTTCCAGGTCATAATTTTTGCTAATTTCTTGCGGGCACCCTTAAAATCACATTCTGCACATATTGAACGGTTCGGATCATAAAAATTTTATTGGGAACTATGAGATTAAGATTTGGGGTGTTTATTTAGGTGTTTTTTTGGGTGTTCCTTGAACCGCCCCGTATATATATATATAAAATAAATATACACGTGGCGTGTCCCTTGCCATGTCCGTGTCCCCATTTTTTTAGAATTTCCATGTCCTCGTGTCCGTGCATCATAGCATTGTGGAGATGTACGACCCTAAGGCCGGACAGAGCGCCCAAGGAACTCTAGTACCTTTCAATAACTCAACACTAATATAATATATTCTTCTACATTCCTCCATTGATCAACATTCCTTTATACAAGGCACTCAGGTACATCTTGGATTCTACGCATTAAATCGATACATGTATACTAACACACATGGAAGACACATGAACTTCCACATACTTTGAACACACACTAAAGTGACTCTTCACAACCCTAATACATGAACCATTTGTTATCCAATGTATCTATCATAATTAATTAATTCTAAATTATCTCCAGTAGAAATAAGTTGGGGGAATGCAAGTAATCAACCAATCTAACTCTTGTAGTTGGATGGGGAGAGATAAAAATTGCAATTTGCGAGTGAATGAAACAATAACTGGGGTTGTTTAGAAATTAGGAGTTACCCAAGGGCTTCTGACACCCATCAAGTCCATTAAGCCCATTATTTTCGTTCGCTTATACCGGACTTTGCATGGAATATTGACTTCGTAGCTTGTGTGTATTGGTTCCTAGATATTCCTTATTTTCCTTCTAAATTCTTAAAGGTCTAGGGTCAAAAAACTTAGAATGAACCAGTTGTTGTAGCCCTGTTATATAAGTTGAAACACTCCAAGCCTCTTTATTCAAAATTTCCCTCTTCATTTCAGAAATGTTTGGACTAGTACTTGGGCTTTTCAATCTTTGCATGGAAGATTGACTTCGTAGCTTGTGTGTATTGGTTCCTAGATATTCCTTGTTTTCCTTCTAAATTCTTAAAGGTCTAGGGTCAGAAAACTTAGAATGAACCAGTTGTTGTAGCCCTGTTATATAAGTTGAAACACTCCAAGCCTCTTTATTCAAAATTTCCCTCTTCATTTCAGAAATGTTTGGACTAGTACTTGGGCTTTTCAATCTTTGGAATTCATTTGGGCTCTCTCTCTCTCTCTCCCGAGCATCCACTGTTTTAGGGTTTTGAGTTTGCATGTATTGTAGCAAACCAAACCAAACCAAATCAATTGGGGTCGGCTACATGAATCCTTTTTCTTCATTGAGCTCGAGCTCTGTCAAGGGCCACTTGTTCACTCAAACCTATTAGACTCGTATCTTTGCGCACAACAGCATCTAATGTCAATTTAGGTCTTCCCCTCCCCATAGCATTACTACCCAAAGCTATCCTATCCGCTCTCTTAACTACTGTATCTCCAGGTCTACGGTAGACATGCCCAAACCACCTTAGCCTATTTTCTCTCAACTTCTCCTCTATAGATGCTACACCTACTATCTCACGAACCATTTCATTTCTAATCCTATCTCGTCTAGTCTTACCACACATCCACCTCAATATTCTCATTTCCGCTACACTCATCTTGCACCCCTGTTGTTTCTTAATAGGCCAACATTCTGTCCCGTAAAGCATTGCTGGTCTTATGGCAGTTCTAAAGAATTTTCCCTTCAATTTTGTGGGTACCCTCTTGTCACATAGTACACCCGTAGTGCTCCTCCACTTGAGCCACCCCACTTGGATCCTATGAGTCACATCATCGACAATCTCTCCATCTTTACTAATAATTGAGCCTAAATACTTAAAATGGTCACTCTTTGGTATCTCCTTGTCTTGCATCACCACTCGTCCTTCATGCGCACTGCTGGTACCACTAAATTTGCACACTATATACTCCGTTTTGCTCCTACTTATCCGAAAACCCTTTGACTTTAATGCTCCCCTCCAAGCTTCTAATTTCACATTTAACACCTCTTGCAGTTTCATCCACTAGGACAATATCATCTGCAAACATCATACACCATGGGATATCCTCCTGAAACTGTCTAGTCAACTCATCCATACTAAGGCAAAGAGGTACGGACTCAAGGCTGACCCTTGATGCAATCCTACTGGGATTGGAAATTCACTCGTTTCACCTAATGGTGATCGAATGGTAGTGACAACACCTTCTCTAATCACCTCGATAAACCCTTTGGTCACTCTCTTTCTCTCCAGTACCCACCATATGATGTCTCTAGGCACCCTGTCATAAGCCTTTTCTAAGTCTATGAAAACCATATGGAGATCCTTTTTCTTTGCTCTATGTTTTTCCACCAATTTCCTTAATAGATAGATAGCTTCCATGGTAGATCTCCCAGACATGAACCCAAACTGTTTCTCGGACACCGTAGTCACCATCCTTAAACGATGCTCAATAACTCTTTCCCACAACTTCATTGTATGGCTCATCAACTTAATACCTCTATAGTTGTTACAGCTTTGAATAGCTCCTTTATTCTTATAGATAGGTACTAAGATGCTCCTTCTCCATTCGTCAGGCATCTTCCGAGTCATAATAATCTTGTTGAACAATTTTGTCAACCAAGTCATCCCCAAGTCACCTAGACTTTTCCACACTTCAATAGGGATACCATCTGGTCCCAAGGCCTTACCTAGTTTCATCCTTTTCAAAGCCTTGACCACTTCGGCCTTTTGTATTCTCTGATAGAACTCATATTCTATGTTCTCACCAGGTACATAAAATTCCTCCCCACCAAAGCCTCCTTCATGTTTCTCGTTTAACAACTTCTCTAAGTACGACTTCCATCTATCTCTTATCGTCTCGTCTTTCACCAACACCTCCGTATTGTAGCAAATCATGGAAAATGATTTGGCCTTTTGCTGAATTATTTGCCCGTTGGATCTTGTTTGGTCTTGCACCAAATTACTGAATTCTGTTCAGTTGTGGTACAAAGGAGATTCAGGCAAGGAAAGCCCCTACAACCATTCCAGATGCATAATTACAGGCTTGTTAACGTTCAACTAGCTGAAATGCATTGAAAATCTCCTCTTATAATCAAACTAACATCCTGAAGTACTACTCCTTTTTATGGTTTGGTGATTTTTGTTGTGCTTCATGCAGCTGTCCCTTTGTCTATTGATCACAAGCCAGATAGATCAGATGAACGCCAGAGAATTGAACAGGCCGGAGGTTTCATCATTTGGGCAGGTAATTGAGTCTACATTCCCAACTATATCTACAAGTCTGTTGTCCTTTTGCAGTGTGCTGTTGGGCTAGTTGCTTTGTTAATTAAATGTAGTATGGTGTTTGACCAATTCTTGGATAAATAATGTTACGAAAGTTAATGAAAATGATGATAAATCTTGTCTTTGTTCCACTCCCAACTTCTGAGGTGATGAAGTTTAGAAGTACAAAACTAGCTCTCAGACGAGCTAGGACATGAGTCGAAGCTATCAATGTGATTTACTAACTAGTCTGGTTAACTTCCTAACTTCAGAACCTCATGCAAACGTATTGAAGTTGGTTTCCAGTTTGAAGGGTGCCGACTGATTGACTACAGATGCCAAATTTAGTCAAAGAAGCCCCTGTATGCCGCCCTCCTAAAAAGACAGCCACATAGTGTCCATGCCACAATTTTTGTGTGGCAGCAGCGATTCAGTGACACGGGTGAACTGGAGTACAAAGGAGGCTTTGAACTTATGGGATATGTCAGTTCCTGTATCTGCCTCGTGGACTATAAGGAAAATCTGCAGGCGCAGAACTTATGTGCAGCCTTGGATAACCTATGTGGTGGGAAATGGGAATAATACCTTTCTTTGGTTAGACAATTGGCATCCATTGGGTCCACTAAAAACCAAATTTGGGTCAAGGATTGTTTATAATTTGGGGAGGACTATTAATGCTAAGGTTTCTTCCATTATTATAAACCAGCAGTGGCAGTGGCCTAGACATAGGAACTCTGTCACTAGGGGAATTACAAGGCACACTCCTGGTTCTTTGATTACCAATCCAACTCAGGAGGACTCTATTGTATGGAATCTGTCAACTAATGGGAAGTTTTCCATTAAATCTGCCTGGAATGCATTTCGGCAACCTAAGGCTTTGGTTCCTTGGTCCAAAGTGGTGTGGCACAAGCATGCAGTCCCGCAATGGTCAATTATACTATGGTTAGCTGTGTTGAATTTGAATAGCCTCTCAACCATGGACAGATTGCAGATGTGGGGCGTTGTGACAAGTTCTCAATGTGTTCTTTGTGCTATTGCTAGTGAAACCCATGAGCATTTATTTTTCCAATGCCCTTTCTCTTTCTGAGGTCCTTACAGGGTAAGCTTAGAGCATCTTGTTCCTTGCATTCCCTAGGTCAGATTGTTGAGTGGATGGTTCAGAAATCAGAATCAGTGTGGGCCTCAGTTATCATGTCTGGTTTCTCGGATTGTTTTTGCTGCCTCTGTCTACCATGTTTGGGGAGAACGTAATCGAAGAATTTTTCAGCAAAGTTGCTTGGGGATTCAGCAAGTGGTGGAGAAGACCTTGATTGATATTCGAGCTTGCATATGTTCCTGGAGAAGGATCCAAAGGTCAGAAGCTAATCAAGATCTTTGTTCTCTTTGGCATATCCCTGATCGAGACTTTAGCATGGATTGAGAGATTCTTTTTTGTATTTTTGAAGTGCTGGTAGTTAGTTTGGGATGTATTGTTTTCCTAGGCCTTGTCCTGTGAGGTCTGGATAGTGTTCTGGGGTATGCCCCTATGCTCATGTAATGTTTTTGTGGTGCTATAAAATCTTAACCAAAAAAGAAAAAGAAAAAGGAGGCTTTGCTAAGACCAAAAAATCCTAAGGTAGGAAACTTACACATGACCAAACGTTCCAAATAAGTCCAAGTGCATGCACTACCTCTTCCAAAAGGACTCTCTTGAAGTGAACAATGTGGGATGAGGAGCCCCTCTTACAACAAAATGTACTTGAGAAGGGCGAAATCTTCCCATTCCAGACACTGTAGCCGATTCTTTTCTCAATGTCATCCTGGCCTCTCTTTATGTTTCCCTGCCCCAACCCCGTCTTCTACAGGCATATTAGGTCTGGCTATCCTAATTGGGATCTTTTGCTGTCTCTAATTTTGGCATGTGAGGTGTGGTGTGCATGTATGTGTACTCATATTGCAGCTATTGCTTCCTCGTGTCTGAAATCCATCTTTCAGCACTAAATGATTAGTTGGTAAGTTGGTTTTCCATTAGGGTAAGAAGCAGATTCTTGGTTTTTATGCTATAGTCTACTGATTCCAATTATCCTTATTTGAAGCTGGAAAGCTGGACTGTTGATTGTTTTAGCAAAGTGAGCATTTGAAATGACATACCGATGCGGCCAAAAAATTGTGTTTTTGGATTTTGTTTTCTGTGATATGTAGTTTTTATGTCACCTCATTGTTTGCTCTTATGGCTCTTGAGTTTCTTTTCTTTTCTTTTTTTGTGTGTTAGCCGTTAGGTTTTTAATGTTAGTGGTGCATAGTGAGAGATGATGATATTGGTTCGAAACATGGTTGAAAGATACAAGGCCTGCTGTCATATAATGACATAATCATCACATGTATCTCACTGATTGTACTCTATTGTTGTTTGGTTCTATCATAGCTTAGTGTTTATCCTTGACAAGAACTCCTTCTGTCGTTGCCAAACTTCCTTAGGAACATGGCGGGTTGGCGGTGTTCTTGCAGTTTCTCGTGCATTTGGAGACAAACTACTAAAGCCATATGTTGTAGCTGAGCCAGAAATTCAGGTAATGGGTCGAAATGATACTTCTAATTAAAAAGAGAGATTATTCGGGATGATCAATGCAAACTTTGACTCATGCATGAAGATTCCTTTCTATAAACATTTGAGGTCATATTTTCATGGAAAGGATTGAAAGAGTGAGTAACAAAATATTATTGACGCAAGTGGTTGATTTAAAAATGTAAAGGCCATGTTCGGTTTGGGTCTCTAGACCCAAACCTTCTCTCTGCGCACGGTCCCCTATAACTTTTCTCCCTAATTATTACTCTCATTTCTCTTTCTATCTCTCTCCTCCAAAATCCAAAATCCCAAACCAAACAAGCTCTAAGTCTCTAGGGCAGTTGGCTCCACGTTTTTTATCTGGTTTTTGCACTTAATGTAGTTACAATCGATTACTGATGAAGATCAGAGTAATTTGTTATTCAAGTGGGACCTGTATGTAGTACTGTGACAGCTGAATCTTTTTCCTAGCCATGCAGGTCATTTCCTCTCTTATTGAACTCATGGCTTTGACAAGGCAGATACAGAATCTGTGGAAGTGATTCAGCTAACTGATTTTGCTTTCTGTATGTTTATTTAAATTTGATCGTACTGATCATGTTTATTCCCTTTGCCATTGTCAGGAAGAAGAAATTGATGGCGTTGATTTTATTATAATTGCAAGTGATGGACTTTGGAATGTCCTATCAAACAAGGTAAGTGACTATGTATGAAAGTAAAAATCTTGAGTGCTTTGGTTTTCTGAAACTTATAGACTGTTTTTGGATCCCATTTGTATTGAGTGAAAGGGAAATAGGTTACTTGTTGAATTTGTTTTGGTAAGTAAACAAATATTGGATTTTTTCACAAGAATCCATTCATTTTCCTCTTTTTTCTAACCCAACCAAAAAAACAGTAGAAGAAGGAAGAATAGGTTGTACAAGATTTTTATGTACTTATATTTTGATGTTCCCATTCTTTTCCCGCCAAAATCCGAACTCCAAACTCCGAACACAAAAATACGATATCTGTTTCTCTTGGTATTATTCTGACATGTTACTTTGCATAATTTCTCTCCTGTTCCCCACTTCAATAACAAATGAAATCTAGTCAACCAGATTAGTCAATGGATGAATTAATCAGCTTACATAAGGGTTCAATGGTTATTGTTCCCCATTTAAAACTATGTGGTATGATCAACTTGAATTCTAATTCTATAGAGTAGGAAGTCAAGGCAAACCATTTTCTTTTCTTGTTGATAATATCCTCTTTAACAAACTTACTTAGTCACTCTAGTTCTCTGCAGTAACTTTTATGGCTTATTTGAGAAAGTACGTAAAAAGACTGAGGGTCGGCATTGTAACTGTCCTGCCTTGCTGGTCTTTGCGCTTTTTCCCCTTACTAGACAATTATAATCAACATAGACATACAGGAAAAAATACAGGTTTATGAGGGTCGGCATTGTATATTTGAGCGTTCACATTACCAGAGTTTTAGGGTGTTTCGCCTTACCAGTTACTAGGTAGGAGTCAAAACACTGTGAAACCTTATCACCATGACCATTTCTTTTATATAGTCATTTTGTTTGTAAGTAAAAAACTTTTAATGAAGTCGGTTGGGAAGGTTAGACGTATGAGTATGATATCTTTAGTTTCTTTTACAATGTCGTACTTTAGTAGGGATTCTGGTCTAATAAAACTGTTAGTCACATACCTTTGATGCATGTGTTTGATGTTTACTTGTGGGATTGACCGATCATTGAGGATAAGAATGGGAACAGAAAATTGAGACACTGGGATTCTTTTTTTGTGGATGGTTCCTAATTGAAGAGTCTTAGTTGCATATATATATTCTAAATGTTGGACTTCAAAACATCTATTTTGTTTTTGGCAAGACCTCTAGAGGTAGTCGTTTCTATGATGTAGATAGGAATTTGATGTTTGCTCATATGGGATCTCGGCGGCTAAGTACCATCTCTTGTGAAATTCAGGATGCCGTGACCATAGTGCAGGATATAAAAGATGCAGAAGCAGCATCAAGAAAACTCATTCAAGAAGCCTATGCAAGAGGGAGCTCTGACAACATTACTTGTGTAGTTGTCCGATTTGAGAAGAATACGCGAGAGTGAACGCGAAGGTTGTGTTTCATTCTTCTCATCAATTTTGCATGTAGTACTTTTGTTATTAACATTGATGTTTTCTATTCTTGCAGATTCTAAGGATCCTTAGAGAAGGATCAATCGGGCGGGATAAAAGCATTAATTCGGCTTTTCCTTCACTTTCAAGCTATAGTTATTAACTCTGTTAAATCTGATAGCTGAGTTTGTAAGTGGTTGGCCCCATCACTCATATAGTTTGTAATTGATATCTGGTTTGTTTCATCCAATGTAATCCTCAAAGAATTCTTTCTTTTTCTTTTCCTTCTCTTTGTTATTTTTAACTTTTTTTCAAAGTTAAATGATATGCATTGAATTTGTGTCCCCATTCCCCCCAGATTGTATCATGGTTTTAGCTACATTTAAAATTGCAATTGGCTTGCTTGATGTGTGATCAATTAGGCGGCGATTTGCGCTTGTAGTGGTCCTTGATTCTCTTTTTTCTTTTTTCCTTTTTCTATTGTTCCTTTTCTTTTCTTTTTCTTTGTTTTAAACCATTTGGGACATGAGGTCGGCTAAAGAGCAGCTCTGTTGGCGTTCAAGTTCTTGTTCTCGTTGAATTTGTGTTTGGAAGAAAAAAGGATGTTGGAACTTGGAAATGCAATGTATCGAGGATAATATTGATAAATGTATTGAGCTATTCAAGTGGTATGTGTTTTAAAGCTTTTACAGATTGCAAGCCAAGTTCGAACAATCCACAGTTTGGCTCGTTTAATAATTGTAGTGTTTAAAAAATTTAAGTTATCTGTGATTAGTTTATCTAAACTTTGTTCTTGGTCGGTTCGTCTACTTAGCAAGTTAAAATTTTCACCAAATTTTGGTAATCATCTTCAACATCCGGACAGAACATATAAATTTAAACATAATAAGTTTTTAAACCAAAACTGGAAATCCCTTCGTTCGGCTTGTTTGTCCACCCTACTTGGGTGGAGGGATTGTGAAGCTCTACTGTCGTTTTCTGTTGGTCAATAATTGAAAGCTCCCCCTTCTCTCTAAACACTCTCTGTGGCTAGGGTTTTTTCAGGGAGAGGGGCCCCCGATCTGGTAGATTGAGGCCGGTGGTGAAGTAATAAATATGAGGTTGGGTTAGGGTTTGTGTTTTCCTTTCTGGCTGTTTTTGTTCGATTTTCTCCCGACTGTTTTCTTCAGTCCGGCAACTGTACTAGTATGGTTTTCCCAAATCCAGTGGCCGATGGTGGTGGGCAAATAAGTTCTCTTGATTTTGGATGTGTGGTTTGGTTTTTAGAAGTGGTATCCAGTGCTCGTTGTGGCTATATGGGTCGACTTTTGCTTTTCCATGCGCCGGAGTCTGCCGTGACAGTAGGGGCTTGCCCCAATGTAGCATCCATGCTCATGACAACGAAGGCACGCCGGCTCTCCTTTGGTGCTGTTTTTTCTCTCCTGAGCTAGCCAGCATGCTAGTTTTGGTTAGTGCTTCTATTTGATGATTTCATCTGTGTTATCTGGGTTTGAGCTGGGGTCCTTAGGGATCCTCTACTACTAAATCTCGGACGGATGGACTCCATGCCGACACCTCGCGTTGGTTTGCTTTTGTAGTATGCGTCGTGGAGCCTCTTAGTCTGGTAATGCTTGTGCTTGTATCTTAGATTTTGGTAATTTTGGTTCATTCTTATATTTTGTGATAAAATCTTTGTTTGCCTGTGGGCTTTTATAAGCACCGGCAGGGTGATATTGAATGGAATTTTTCTCTCATAAAAACAACGATTGAAAATGATATGCAACTGCTCTTAGAAGTTAAAACAACATTGTTTTTTCACAACATTGTTTGCTTGGAAGAAATTTACTTTCCCAATTTTCGAACAATGAAGCGTTTTCAAATTAAGAAAGAGGAAGGGAAATACACTACAAATGGTTTTGTGACCCCGGCAGGTATGCTTCCATTTGCCTCACATCACATAGGTAGGAAGACCTCAAGGGAGGGCTTTAGTTGGTAAATGCCAACCCACTTGACAAATAAAGTAAATGGGCTCTGAATCAATTCCATAAAAACTAATTAATCAACCCTACCTGAGCCCCACATTCCAAAAAAGTCGACACCAATCCAAAACCCCAGCCCACTAAGAACTCCAAAAGCTGAAAGAAAATGCAAAATATGGCAAGCATAAAAAAGCAGGAAGGGTTGCAGATCTATCTAGTAACTTTAATTGTTTTCGATTGTATAATCCTAAGGATTAAATGTTGGGATAGATTATTTTGCTTCTTTTTTTTTTTTGAGTTTATGTATTTTACTTTTCAATTTCTGGTAAATTATTGGTGCAGTCTTGTTTGGAATTGGGGGAATTGCGTTTCAGTAGGAGTTGGGCAAACAATTGCGCATACATCGTAAAATATTTGTGATTTGACCCTTATTTCACTATAGCCTACTAGGAAGATCATTTATAAAAACAAAAATCCAAGTTGACAAAACATTGATAGTTGACTGAATAAAATTGTGAAACTTGCTTAAGTAATAAATTGCGTCCAATCCAAATAGACTAAAATCATAGCTGATCAATTTTGATTTTGATATGAATAATTTTCTCAGTGAGTAGTGTGTGTAAAGAACTCGAATCATTGAGATTGGTCCACATCGTTGAACTGTATGGTACAATCTAATGCTGCATCTAAACAACTCAAATCATAGATCGAGCTTGGCTTACATAAGTGACCTACCTGAATGGAAAATATTAGTTGAGGTGCGCGTAAGTTGGTCCAAAGCGTAAAAGAAAAATGGTACAATCTTGAGTAGACGGCATAGGATTCAAGTGCATAAGCGTACAGCCACCAGGGGTGGCCATAAGAGGTCACGGGTTCGAGTTGTGCTAACGATGAACTTGGTCCTCCTGCCAAACCCGACTGTGGTCCACGAGTTCTTGGTGGGGCGGATGTTGCTATGACTCCTTGGTCCTTCCCGGGGCCGCCCCGGGTCTAGAGTCCTATGGAGGAGGGTTGCTATGCCCGGTCGCCCCCTCCTCCACCCTTTTAGACTTGGCAAAAAAAAAAAAAAAAGTCCATACGTGTATGTACATGTGTATCTATATATATAACTCCCAAAGCATACAAAGATATGATCAACTCCACAAAGTGGCGGTTAGAATACTGTTTCCTCCCGCGAAAAGCTTTTCACAAAAGCATTTGTTTATCAGAAAGTTTGATTTCAGAACTGGAAAGGCAAAGTGAAGTCTCGTGGCAGTGAGTGCCTCTCAACAATCACCCCACCACCTCTTTACACACTTCCCCCGCCTTTTTCACCTCTCTCTCTCTCTAAACTATCACTTCCCAATTGTGGGGAGGTCTTGTGGGAGAACAAGAAATGGTGAAAGAAACAGAGTACTATGATGCTCTTGGGGTTACCCCATCTGCTTCTGAGGAGGAAATCCGCAAGGCTTATTACTTGAAGGTATTTTCTTGGTCTGTTTTTTTAAGAAATTCCAAATTTGATCATAGGTCTGACGTGGGTTTCAACTCAAGGGATCTGACATTACTAGTAGATGGAAAAAGCTCAGATTTTTGGTTTGATTGTATACGTGTGGATTCGACGTAGAGTTTGGGAGCTTTATCGTGATGAGTTTAATGGGGGTATGAAATCACTGTTTGATTGAAGCGATTCGAAATACCTTGCGGTTAAAGACTTAGTTATTTCATATCCCAACAATATGCAACTCTTCTGCCTTTAATCCATCTTGCACTCTCAGTTTCACAGGCCACCTACATCTGAGTCTCTTATGTTTTGCTAAAGTTGAACATGAAATCCCTTGATTTGAAGTCCTCAACCACCCAAACGGAGCCTTAACGCATTGATGTTTGTTGATTTCTTGTTTTGTATATGTGGGACTATGCTGTATGTGTGTTGTATGAATCTAGATCAACTCAATGACTTGTATATATGTGGCCACACTGGCTCATAAATATGATTAAAAACGTGGGATTTCAGTAAATTTAGCAGGTTCGAGTTTGATTCTTTGCAGTTTCACCTTCTCAATCGGTGTCAGAGAGGACTTCAGGTTTTTCACCTTGTTTGATCGGGCTGAACTAGTGAGGGATTTAATAGGCCTACGGAATTAGTACAGAGTCAGCATTTTCCCAAATGTTGGGATGACTAGTCTCAAAAAACCCCAAGTTCTCAATATCCTACTACGCCTTTCTGTGATGGATTGTTTGACAGTATGTGATCACCTTTTTATGGTTTACATCCAAGCATGAAAAGTGCGAATCCAGCAAGATTTTTCATCTTATCCGATGTTCTGAACCCTGGATCAAAGTGGTCCTTAGAGTCGATTTCCATTCGGGGACTAGAGTCGATTTCCATCCACGTGTCCCCCAAATGAGTTGGATTGCTTGCTCCCATACCCAACAATCTCCCTTCCTTGCTCCACCCCTCAAAATGAACCAACATGTGGCGTCTCAGTCTCAAACCCAAAACCAGCTCCATGATACCATTTGTAAGACTATTAGAGCCTTGCACTTCCAAAACCTCTCCTAGACCAATTACAAGGGCTTCAACTTTTGTGTTTGAGGCCCTGTGACATGGATGAGTATCTTCTTGGTGTTTAAGTTATGGAAAATGCAAAAACAGCCCAGTGGGCTATCATTAAGGTTTTAAAAGTGTATTGAAATGTGTAAAAGTTGTGTTATAGTTTTTCTTTTCTTTCTATCTTTTTGTTGGCTTTTTGACAGCCCAGTGTTGTCAATAGAATGACCCTGAAGTTATATAGGAAGAATTATGTCAGAGCAATGGTGGTCGGAATGAATGTGCTGAATATGATTTATAGTTTTCTTGGTCCTTTAATGCTCAGTGTGGTACTTTTTTTTTTTTTCTTGGCAAATTTAACATGATGATTTCATTGGTTTGTTGAGTTCAAGTGCATCCGAGGGGTAGAGGTGGGGGTGTCACTTACTGTATTGTGATATATGTTTTGCTTAGTTGAGCTAGATATACATGAATATCCTTATCTATCGTTATGTTGGGTTACCATCTATGGAAATCTAGACATTTGCATTCAGCAATGGAGACTAAACTTGCATTCAAGTCTAAAAAGTTATTGTTTATCTACTAATTACCGGGACTTATATTGATGGTAATGAAGTGTTTTTGACTTACAACTATGGTCATGACATTTACGGAATCTTTGCATTATCTGAACAGGCCAGGCAAGTTCATCCCGATAAAAATCCTAACGACCCTCAAGCTGCAGAAAGATTTCAGGCAAGTCCACTGTTTCCTATTCATCTTTGTTTCATTTTCCTTCTTGTCCAGATTTCTTGAGTAAGTGTTTGGTTGTGAACTGAAGAATTCACAAACAATGAGACTCTATACCTTGGTATATCTTTTTCAAGATGCAGTGTGTGTGCTGGAAGGTGTCTTAATTAAGATTTTGGTGAATTGTACTTCCATATTTTACAATTTCTCCTTTATGATTAAGTGATTTTCAATGTCAGTAGGTACTGGGTGAAGCTTATCAGGTTTTGAGTGACCCAGGGCAAAGGGATGCCTATGATAGAAATGGAAAGTATTGCATATCTAGGTAAGCCTAGTCTATTTTTAAAATATTAATATGTAGGACACTATATGCATCAATTCCCATGTTCGCTCTTTAATTGCCATTTGGTTTGAGATTCGTGTCGATTTTGTTCAGTTTGCTATCCTTTACAGAAGCCACCATAAAGACACAAAAAGGAAAGGCAAAGAATTGCAAGAAACTTACTTCTTTTTTGGTAGTAATAGACCATTGGCTAAATATAAACCAGACAACAATTTTGAGGCTTTGCCTTGTTGGTTGTAACTTGTAAGTCCAAGGGTTTACAAATTTTGTATCTTGTCTTAAACTCAGCTATTTATTCTACTTACCACAGTAATCTAGTATGCTGGATCCAACTGTTGTGGACAAAAGTGATGAAGATTTCTGGAAGAGAGGAGGGCTTCCGCACTTTATGTTATGATTCTATTACATCAATAACTACGCATGTAGGACATATACTATAAAGTCATCCCTTCTGCCTTTTTATTTTTAATACTAGCTATTCGAGTTTTGTTACTCGCTACACAATATCCTCTTTCAGATGACTTCTTGCTTGTTAATGGCTATTGTTTCCGTACATGTGATATCTAAAGTCTTAGTTTTAATTCATATTTTTTTCAGGGAGACCATGGTTGACCCTACTGCTGTCTTTGCTCTTCTTTTTGGAAGTGAACTGTTTGAGGACTATGTTGGACATCTTGCTGTGGCAACAATGGCTTCCTCTGAGTTATCTGGTGAAATTGACAATCCTGAAAAAGTACATGATAAGTTGAAGGCAAGTATGTTCCAAATTTACCATGTATTGGAACTGTGATTGTCTTGTTTTTCCTCTTCTTTTTTGGTGGGTTAAATTGTCTTTGGAAGTAGCTAGGTAGTCTGAGTGAGAGTCTATGTCCAGCTTCAACCGAATATATTCGTAAGCAGTTATAAACAGCTTCATCTAATTGTTTTAGCAGCCACCACTATTCTTCCCCCAATTGGGAAAATGACGGGAAAGGACGTGTTTTGATAATTAATACCCGCCAAGGACATTTTCAGCATTAACAAATGTTCTTAGCATGTCCTTGGCGGGTATTAATTATCTAAACACGTCCTGGGCCGTCATTTTCCCTTCCCAAGGGTTTGCCATTTATTTCATGAACTTACTCATGATTATCTTGGTGAAAATTGACGTTTGTTTGATGTCTTTCGAGCAGCCCATCAGTTGAGAATCACCATGATTTATAAAGTTATTATCTCATTTTATCTTGCCCCATTGATCTATTGTCAACTATGTGATGAAGGCTTTTCAAAAAGAACGAGAAGAAAAGCTTGCCAGAAATCTGAAAGGTTTGCTTCAGCAATATGTTCGAGGCGACAAAGTAGGATTTGTGCGCTGTGCTGAATCTGAAGCAGAACGGCTTTCTCATGCAGGTTAATTAAGCAGTCCACTGCCAATTCATTTGTTGTTCTTTTTCACGTAAACTATAGTGTTATGGGCAACAATGAGCATGTCTGTATGTGGAATCATTAGTTAGTAACTTCTCATACTACCAGGTTCTACGGTTTCACACCAGAACTTATGTTGTCAGATAAAGAAGGTAACATTTTCCCTTCACATCCATGGATCTATATGAGAAATACACCTAGTTTGCTCCCCATATGATTGGTATCTGCGGTGGGTAGACTTTGGTACAGACCTAGACTTTGGCATTATATGTACAAAGTGGTTGCTCTGATGTTCAATCCATAACCTCAGGTTAATGGAGTTTAATCTTAATGTGAAAATTCTTGGAAATAGTTGGTCAGGCTTGTTTGAGGCTTCCAGCTACCTTTTCCTGAATGGATAACTACTTTTGCTATGTACTCATATCAATGCATAAATTGTCATTCCCAAGTGATTGAATTGATTGCCGTTCAAAAAAAGTGTTTGAATTGATTATGTTGTAAGCGAATTTCCAATTGTTGCAAACACAGCTTTTGGAGCTGATATTCTGCACACTATCGGCTATATATATGCAAGACAGGCAGCACAAGAGCTGGGAAAGAAAGCCAAATATCTTGGGGTGCCATTTGTGGCAGAATGGGTTCGAAATAAGGGACATTTCTGGAAATCACAGATCACTGCAGCAAAAGGTATAGACATAATCAAAGAGACCACCTTCGTTTATCAGTTTCCTCTTTGGAAGTTGTTTTATTCAATTATCTTGAATTCTTTGGTGATAATGGCTCCAGGAGCTTTTCAGTTGTTGCAACTACAAGAAGACACTCGTCGCCAGTTCAAAATGGACGGTAGTGGCCCCGAAAATGACCTTCAATCACATTTAAGGTTGAATAAGGATACGTTGATGAACTCATTATGGAAATTGAATGTAGTGGATATTGAAGTCACTCTTTTACATGTGTGCCAGATGGTGAGTTTTTATTTGTTTCATCTTCCATATGTAATCATTGTTCACGACATGGGCTTGCAATGTTTACTTCATCCGTAATTTGTTGCTCGTTGGTTTAGGTTAAGAATGGTTCAGTTTTACTTTTCACCGTGGGCAAAAGAACAAATTTATATGCTTTACACTGAGGACCTATTATGCTTATGTGAACTATGCTCAAACTCAAGATTCTTGATTTGTTTTCAGGTGCTGCAAGAAAGTAATGTTAGGAGGGAAGTACTTAAGGCCCGTGCTATGGCCCTAAAACATTTAGGGAAAATATTTCAGGTACAATAGATGTAACAATGAAGTTGCTTATGAATACAAGTAGCTAGCCTACCAAAAGCCGAAACCCTTTGATGAGTATGACTGGCTCGCATGAAAACATTTCACATCTTGTGTATGCTATAGTCTTCCGACTTTTATTCATGCTAAGTGCTAACCATGTAAATGAGGAATTTCCATGTCTCATGTATGTCCTACTTTGCTTTTGTTTAGTATTGCAAGTGGAGTACATTCACTAGATTTGGTAAATATGTTTATTTGCCTGATGAATTGCATTTATGAGAGTGATGATCCGAAGTTATCTGGTGGTGCTTTTGTTCTCTCAGAGGGAAAAGGATAAACAAAGGGGAGGAACATCAAAGAAGACAATTGGTTCTCATGTAAGCGATGATGAAAGCAGTTCTGATAGCAGTGATGATGAAGAGGATTCCCCAAGACCGCTCAATTATCGAACTCCTATGATCACACAAGTAAGTTCATTGTTTCCTCGAATGCGTATGGTTAAATTTCACCTAAAATCCTTCACAAGCCTGTATCGTAGGTCCCTCCTGATACTTGAATTCTGTCTGAGTTTCTGTCTTAATTACACAACAGATATTCCTCCCAATACCAACCTCTAATCAGCTTGAACTCCAGGGTGAAGGCTTAATTTTTTCCTACCAATTAACTTTGTTTATTGTTGTTGATCGACATGTACGTTAGGTTGAAACATTTTTCTCATTGGAGATTAACATCTAACTTTGCACATTCCTCCTCTTTTGTCTACCTCTGGTGCTTTCTCATTTCGTGCTGAAGCATTTTATTCATTATCGACACAGGATAGAAAAATCAGAAAGGAAAGGGATGAAAAACAGAATGTAAAATTTCTAGACTTCATTTGTGGCCAACCAGAAGGCATAATGGAGTTAAAGTGGTTAAACTGCTACCCAGATAACTTCAGAACCAAAAGCACATGAATCAAACTAGATTACTTCAGTAACTGTCTTGTTCTTTCTTTTTGAGATAGAAAAAAACATGCACCATAATATCACTCTTGCATTTCTCTTGTGGCAGGGCATTGGTAGACTCTTCAGGTGCCTCTGTAATCCAGCATTTGATGTGGATGATGATGAGATTGTGTACAAAAGCAAATCATGATTGCAAAACTCTTGCTAATACCGAAAGGCCATCTTGTTCAGCAAAAGATTGTTTTTAAGATGACATAAAAGAACAAGCTGAAACTATGAATTGTGTGTGTGTGTGTAGTTTGTTGGTGAACTTGCAATTGCTGCAGTATGTCTCATACACAAGAAGATTGGTGAGTTTCACAGTTAATATACCAATTAGACTAAGCTAACATACGAGGTTATATGAACTTAGGTACGAGTAGACTGAGTAGTTGCATAATATGTGTGACTTGTGTCTAACTACGGACCTCCTAAACCGTAAATCTTTGGATATCGGACACGGTGGTGTGTTGCGCGGACACTTTGTGAACGTATAAACACGTGCATGAGCATACTATGTTATGACCTAACATAGTAAATGAAATTCAATGGGAAAAAGGGTTTTCTATGTCCCAACCATGTGAGTAGATGTATTTGTCCTAAGAAACAAAGAAAATTATCTACTACAATCAATAGATTACGAAAGGGTACCTGCATCTGAAACCAACACCTTAGGGAATGATTGTTTACCTCGTACATAAATGTGATAGGAAATAGCAAACCCTCCATTTTTTTTTGGATCGGCAACACTCTCTTCATCATTTCTTCAACAATTAATCGAGCTGATAACATAAAGGCCTGATTTTCTTGACTTAGTTGGATAATTTAACATAGATGTTTCTAACAACTGTTTTAATTTGAGGCCGAATGAATGTCCATCTTTACTTTTTCAGCTATGCTGTCAAAGTCGAGCTCAATAGGGGCATTATTTTTCTAATTTTTTACTCGGCGAAAGTCAATAGTGTTAGCTCTAGCTAGTGAAGTTTGAACCCCAATTAGATGCGTGAGAGTGCATCATGTCTACCATTGAGCTACCATTTCACTTGCCCCAATAGAGGCATTGTTGTCTGCACAACGTTTTCCTTTGCAACTTCAAACCAAACATAAAAATCTGAATCATTTTCTTTAATTTCCAATTTATCAGGTATCAAACAAAAAAAAATGGGGATTTCCTTTGATTCCTCTCCTTTGCTTTCCATTTGTAAAACTCAAAATTTTCAAAGGATTTAGCTACAGTGTAAAAAGGTTAAAGTGTTGGTTTAAAAACTAAGGAAGAACCAGCTAATCAAGAAAAAGTATCAACCCACCCAAGAAACTTCAACTGCAAGGAAAGATTAAGCCATTAGCACAAGCTAATGTTTCACTGCCATTGCCTTCAAGTACACTGTTTGTATGTGCCAACAACGAAAGCTTCTTGGAAGGAACTTGTTTTATGACTCTAGCTCAAGACATCTTCATGCACAAATAATGGACACAGATCTCAACACAAACATCTCACGGGAGAAGAGTCTCCAGAGGGATCCCGTATGATGTCCGACAAACCAAGGTGTCTGTGTGCGTAGAAGTGCTACAGCTGAAGGTAGAAAAGGTAAGCCAAGACAAAAAGGTCAGAAAGAAGAGGAAACACACGAGAAGATAAGCTACTAATATACAGTTTACAAGGTATAAACCCATGTCTAATAATGTCTTAAAAAGCCAGTCTCTGAAAACAGATACAACAGATGTCACAGTGTTGGTGTTCAACCCATACAAGGGCACCACAGGCAGCCAGTACAAAGTGGTCTGCATATTCAACAGCATACACAACCATATCTACAGGAGCAATGGAACAGAAACTTACAGCCTGTGTTTAGATCATGGATTCGTCTTGGGATTTGACAATGGGAAGAAAAATGATTGGAAAACCAATTAACTAAACATGGCTTCCTCATTTCCATCATTCTTGTCTTTGTTTTTAACCGCTTCCATACCTCCATAAACCCCTCACCAAATTCACGATCCAACCAGACTAAATAGATTTTTACCGCGGGTACTCACAGCCTTAGTGAGCAGGATGAAGGAGTGCATTGGCCGCACGGTGGGCTTGGATACCAGAACAAGGACAATGCACAGACGTCAAGCTCAAGCAGCCGCTTATGATGAGGGAATGTCTTCCAGAGCAAGTGTGAAGTGCCGGGAAGGAGTCGCATACTGCCTGCACGGCTGGAGGAGTAAGAGCAGTGCACTGGCTTATGTTGAGGTTTATAAGCCCTTCTTCCTCCTCACGCATGTTCTTCTTCACAGACTTCCATAGTTCGTGCTTGTTGTTAACGCGGCTGTGAGCCAGAGAATACATTGCTCTGTCTGTGATGTTTTGGCAGTAGTAGAGACCAAGGGATCTGAGATGGAGGCAATTGTTTGCCAAAGCAATGACACTGTCATCTGCAACAAGATGAAAAGGAGTCAATCTTGCCCCAAAAAGTTTATTAGACTGAGATATGCTCGAATTGTTCGTCATAACGGCAGGAAGTCAAAAGAACAGGTGGAACTGATGAGGTGAAACAGGAAAATGAACATAAACGCAACATGCGCATAATCATGGAGCTAGAACAAAAGACTCATGGTAGAAATGGCGCACTTCCAACAAATTTCCTCTTGTTACATAGATTATTCTATAGACATTCTATCGATCATATTCATATCTGACACTTCTTCAATGTGACCTAATTTGAAAACTGAAACTTATAGCAACGAACACTTTACGGACACTTTGCCACACTTCTTGAACCCTAAAAAGTCTGAACGCATCCTATAGAAGATGAACAAATCATGCATATTACAATGTTCTGCAATTGTTGTGCATTCTTTAAAATGCAATTGCTAAATAGATGATATCTTCAGTCATTACCTTTGAATAATATATTCAATATATATGACATAAGATATACGTATATACAATCTCTTAGCTAGTACCAGGCTTGCCATGCTGTATCGTGTCCTATATTTCATGAAATAAACGTGTCGGCATGTCCATGTCGTGTGTCTACGCCTATGTTTGTGCAACTTAGGATCTATGAAAAATCACTGTGATTGCATAAACAGCAATTATGACCTTGTGCAACAAAGTCAAACTTCCAACATTTGACACAAGTCACGACAAAGAATGTTTTTAGCCTTTACAACCATCACACATAACAAATGTCAAACAAAAAGTGTACGATTTCTCAAAAGATCTGCATGAATTCAAATAACTGTATCAGAACACGAATACCTATTGGATCTCACCAAAATGAAATGGTGATTCATGAAGGCTTGCCACTGCAATATTGAGTCCACTAGACATTATAACCTACATCAAAGCATACTATAAAGCCTCTGGCTTGATCATATTTCTGTAACAGTTCTGTAGATAGACAGTAAAATCAAGACTGCCAAGCATGTGTCTGGAAAGGGGAAACCAAAAGGTTGCAAAATATGGACATTGAACTGTCATCGGGGGTACAAGAGGGGATAAATCTGCTGGAAAAGCAAAGACAGCTTGAGACTTAAGTGGGGGGGGGGGGGGGGGCCCTCTTGGCCTACCACAACCTTTTTATGATAGAGAATGGTGGGTTGGAAACGCCAAGATATGACAAAAGGAGGTAAAGTCACTTTGATTAAAAGCTCCCTTTCAAATCTGCCCACTTATTTTATGTCATTGTTTACCATTCCGGTTTCGGTGGCGAGGAGGTTAGAAAAGATTCAAAGAGATTTTCTTTGGAACGGCGCAAGGGATGAGGTTAAATATCACCTCGTTGATTGGGATACAGTTTGTGCTCCCATTAGAGAGGGAGGTTTGGGTGTGAGGCAAGTTTTTCAATCACGCTTTGTTGGGCAAATGGCTTTGGAGATTTGCGAGTGAAAGGGAGCGATGGTGGAGGAAAGTAGTTGCTGCGAAATATGGGTCCAGATGGGGAGATTGGTCGTCCTTGGGTGTGAGATCGCCTTATGGGGCGTCATTGTGAAAGGGGATTATGAATGGGTGGGATGCCTTCGTTAAGAACACCCATTTTTTGGTTGGTGATGGGAGAAGGGTAAAGTTTTGGGAGCATGTGTGGTGTGGGGAAGTGACCCTGCGGGAAGAGTTCCCGAATATTTATAGTTTGGCTAGCGTCACAGATGTTTATGTTTCCGAGTATCTCCATTTTCGTGAAGGAGTTGCGGTTTGGGACATCCGATTGCGAAGTGATGTGAATGAGTGGGAGGAAGAGGCTTTGATGGCGTTGCTTTCTAGAGTGTATGGTATCCAAAGACTAGGTGGGGGAGAGGATGAAATTCGGTGGAATTTATCCAAAGATGGCTCCTTTCGGGTGAAATCCTATTATGAATCTTTTTTTGGAAGGGGTACTTCTTTTCCTTGGAAAGCAATCTGGAAGACAAAGGCGCCTTTAAAGGTGAGTTTTTTTGTTTGGTATGCGGCCCAATGCAAGATTCTTACCATTGATAATTTGATCCGAAGGCGGAGAATCATTGTCAATTGGTGTTGTATGTGCAAAAGAGATGCGGAGTCGGTTGATCATCTCCTCATTCATTGCCCGGTGCCCTGGGAGCTTTGGACTATGGTTCTTTCTTGGTTTGCTATGCGATGGGTCATGTCGAGGAGTGTGATGGAACTTTTAATCGCTTGGAGAGGTGCAAAAGTTGGAAAGAGGAGGAAGCAAGTTTGGTTTTTGATCCCTCTTTGTCTAATGTGGATCATTTGGCGGGAAAAAAATTCAAGATGTTTTGATGGGGTGGAAAAACCTTTATATAGAATCAAAAGTTTTTTGGTGAATAGTTTGTTTAGTTGGGACAAGAGAGAATGTGATCCTTCTCTTCACCAATTTTTAGATTGGTTTGAGCTTTTCTCTCTCTTGGAAGTGTATAGGGTCTTTTTGTCTCGTGGCCTATTTTGTATACGGGCAGCATTCCCTTAATGCCTTCATCTATATAATTATTTACTTATCAAAAAAAAAGAAGAGAGAGAATGCCCCTTTCTTTGATCCTAAGTAAAGTTAAGCAAAATCAACAAAGTGAACAGTCATTGAGAACTATAATGCAAAGGACAGACCTAGTGACAGTAAGAGAAAGAATAGCACAAAGACTACTGTCCACAAGATAAACAGGACTTCACATTTGGTCAGGATATGCAAATTTTTTGGATGAACAAAACTTTTCAAGTAAAGGGGGTTGAATTCAGTGATATATGACTAAGAACCAGCAATATTTCCTTCTGACGTCTTTTGAAGTTGTGAAAAAACAAGAGCGTGGGATACCTGTTATAAGAACACAGCCACACAAATCTACGGCTCTCAGATCGGGGCATCCATATGCTAACCTCATTATCCCAGCATCACCAACCTTCTCACACCATCCTAGATTCAATGACTGCAACTCATTGCAGTTGTCACCAATAGCCTGCACACAATTGCTTGAAAACTTAGAAAATAGATCATTGTCAGCCATAAGTACATCTCCAACCTAATTCTCCATTTTGGAGACTCCAACTAGGATTGCTAATCCAAAAGTGAATTTAGAGAATTTTACTATTAATTCCAGCTCCAACCACACATCTCCATTTGCTCTCTCTATTTATTTAAGAACCAACTAATTCATCTTGAAAACCAATTATTTACCCACTTCCATGCAAAATTTTCAACTAACCTTCAAAATATATTAATTGAACAAATTTTCATACAAAATCCAAATCAATATCTAATTTTTTAGAAAACTTGTTTAATTTTGGTTCCCTTCGCAAGTTATCATCAGCGTCTTCTCGATGGTGTACAGTGTACACTATATTGTGGGTATTAGAACTTCAACTCAAAAGATACAAGGGTAAAGTAGGAATTAATAAAGTCTCAAAATCAGATATTGATACTCCAAAAAACTTGAAGGGTCCCCAAATGAGGAGACTAAAATTCAAGTCTTCACTGTGGAGCTCCAAAATGGGGCATGGTTGACGCGACTCCATACTCCATACCATAGTGGAGTATGGTCGTAGTTGGAGTGGATTAAGGTCATAGTTGCTCTATGGATTCAACTGAAATGAGGGATAAGAAGCTGTAACTCTCTTACTTTCAACGCCTTGTCAGATGCAGCTTTAACGCATCCACAAAGATTTAAGTATTTTAGTTTTCTGCAAAAAGTAGCCAAATACGCAAGAGCCGTATCGCTGAAGGCAGAACACCCACTAATGTTAAGTTTTGTGAGATTTTGACAACCATGAGCCACGGCAAACAGAGAGCTGTCACTAAGCTTGAAGCTCTTGCTGAGGTCCAGATCCTGGAGTTCATGGCAGTAACTTGCAATGACCTCAACCACGTTATCTTGAAGCTGAGGTTTATCCTGACGCAGAATCAGAGTCTGTAGTTTTGTGAATTTAGGAGCAAGGGAAAGAACCATGTTGTTCATGTTGTTCTTGCACCTGAAGAAAATCATGCCAGTTAGTGAGAGATAAAGTAGGGCCCAGATGATGGCTCATCAAGGGGGAAACCAAGCATATCGTCCCCTAAGACATAGTCATCAAGATAACACTAAAAACATTTAGCTGTTCATCCAACAATAGACATATTCATGACCATCGCATTATAGAACAATTCAGCATATATTTGTTTCCCTACAATGTCTTCGAGTACATATTGACCAATCAAAACAGTGTAGCTCCAGTGATCATGGCTAATCAACACCAATCTGTTGATATATTGGATATTTGCCAATAGATTGAGAGAGGTACAGATAGACATGTATCTCCACAACAGGAAGATATGCATTGATGATATTGTCATATATATCCAAATCACGGGCAAATTCTAACAGTGGAGTTGTTAGGAAGGATTAATCCCAACAGAGCAGTTTATGCACTATCCTTACCGGAAATTCAACAAAATTGACTAGCGAGAGGGAGAGGGAGAGAAGATGAGGTCAAGCCCTCCTTGTAAAAATGGAAACACACACTAATCTACTCATTCTACACTTGGTAAGGGACACACCAAATTAGTCAACATACTCATCCCAGTCAAAAAGTTTAAAATGAAGAGACTACTTTGGCTAAAAAATGGTAACCGAACAGGGTGAGCATGTTTACAATACTCAATTGCAAAGGACGCAAATAGCATGAGAACACATAATTTACACATATATACAGAGAAATTAGCTATCTTCTTCTCTTGGTCTATGTTACATGGATTAGTTGGATACTTGAGTATCCAACCACCAAGAAAATATGGTGATTCCAGATACAGTATAATTACACAAAACCATGAAATGCCCATTTGAAACTTGCGAACACGATGTTTTTCCACAGAAAGAAAAAGAGGTATATATATTAAGATATTTGACTAATTTACCATGTCCAACTGTCCTTAGAATAACAAGATGAACCTAACCGAACATCCGTACCAAGTCCAGGTAACATAGCCGTTGATCAAGGGACTTAGAGCAGCCAGTAAAACAATACCAAATTGAACAACACAAACAATAAGTAGAGTATGATGCCACCATATAAATATTACTGGAACATAATTGCACACAAAACAGACACAGACAAAGAGAGACAACAAGATGATACCACGAGAGGGAGAGTTGAGTAAGTCCCCAGCAAATAGCATCTCTCCACCCACTACATACTCCCGAAGCAACGATAACTGTCCGATCATCGACAAGGGACACGATTCGCAACAATAGCTCCATGGGAATATCCTTCCACTCGGTGATCATCCCAGCACCTCCCATCTTGGTTCCCCCAATACCACCGCTACAACCGAACACCATCAGCTTATCAAAGCACAAGTCTAATTCCTCGGTCCTCAACCCCTCTCGCCCTACCATTTCTCCTTTCCACACATGTAAATACAGAATACCCAATACCTCTGTTACCTCAAACTACAATCTAAATAGGCTTTCCTTTGTTTCTGTCACCAAAATTAGAGAGAACGTTAGAAAGAAATACAGGTGAGACATATTTTAGTTTCTCATCTAATCATCTAATAAAATGACAAGAGAGCACAACAAAAATCCATCCATTATGGACCCCACCACGGGCCTCATTTCAAAATCCATTCTTTTTGCAAGCCCGGTGAGCAAATAAATCGTAAAAAAAATCAGCTTGATCAGCTGACTGTAACCACAGTTTGGAAAAAATAAGGTTTTTGAAATAAACAATAAACCATCAATTTCTATCAACAAAATTTTGAGACTAATTTCGATCAAGCTGATTTTTTTCAATCATGATGATATGCAAATGGGACCCATGACAGGCTCCAACCATACAATCCCCAACACGAGGGCAACGTTGAGCACGAATCTCGACCACGCATTTATGTGGGTCCACCCCTTGTGTACCCCACACATTTGAATGTGTGGTCCATCCCCAATACAGAAGAGCCCAAAACCCAAAACCAACAAACCATCCCGAAGAATTTATACAAAATATCAGATGCAAGCTCATGTAACAAGCACAAAACTGAAAACCCAAGAAGAGGACAAGAATTAGCACAAAAAGTGAATTTTTTTTTTTTGTTGACCCAGAAGATGATCGGAACAGTATCTCTTCTTATCATCAAGAGCACAGTCTACACATATATACAGTCCGATACAACTACATAAGCACATCTGTATTGCTACATACACATAGATGCAGGCCAGAGAGAGATTGGGGGTTTGGGGAGTACCTTTGATGGGGTCGACGACTTGGTGATTGTGCAAACGTTTTCAAGCAAGCGTTTTTAACAGGGAGAGAGAGAGAGAGAGAGAGAGAGAGGAGAGAGAATTGAGGAGGGAAGAAACAAGAAACGTATGGGAAAAGTACTACTGGGAGATGCGTAGGAAGCCACGTGTGAGGTGCGTGACGAGGGAAAACGCGGGGCCCAGGTAAAGAGTGGGGAGGAGGCATTTTTTTTTTTGGAGTAACTGATGATGTTGCCTTTGTTTGGTTTTCCATCTTTGATTATTTTAGTTTTGGTAATGGATAAAGAGAGAAATAGGATAATAATTAGAGAGATTAGTAATGAATAGAGAGGGAGAGAAATGAAAGTAATAATAAGAGAAACAGGGTAATGATTGAATAGAGAAATAAGATAATGATTAGAAGAAAAAAAAAAAAAACAAAGTTAAAACAGAAAAAGAACAAAAAGCAGTTGTGTTTAGATGAGTTTTTAGAATTTTTGTGGAGTTATGAGTGGAGAGAGAAATAGAGTAATGATTAGAAGTAGGGGTAATGAATGGAGTGATAGAGAGAAATGAGAATAATAATTGGAGATTAGGGTAATGGAGAGTAATGATTGGGAGTATGGGTAATGAGTATTTTTTGAGTTGAAATTTTTTTTCCAAAAGACAGGCACATCAGGTGTGGCATACCTCAGCCACACCCCTCTCACATACAGGTGGGACCCATTCCAGTAGGACTCACCTGTATGTGGGAAGGGTGTAGCTGAGATGTGTCACACCGATGTGCTTCTAGCATTTCTGTTTCCAAAAACCAAACCAAACGAATATCCTAACCAACTTGCGCCCACATCAACTAATTTTGGAGTTTTGACTTGACGATCGGACAAAGTTCCAGTGGCCTCAAATTTTGAAATGTTTGCCATCATGGAATTTGAACTTGCAGCTTCTTTGGGGGCAAGTTTTTAGGTTTTTTTCTTATGTTCACTTGACCAAACCCCCTTAGTTGTGGGAAGGGAGCCTTAAAAATTGAATTTTAGAAAAAAGAAAGGAATTGATATTCACATTCTCTTTTTATATTTTCACTCTCTTTCTTTGGTCTTTTACCACAAAAAAAAATACATACATTTTTAACACTAAAAAATAAAAAAAAGAGTATGTATATTATAAAAAGAAAGCGTGAAAATCACTAAATTTTTTTGAAGAAAAGTGCAGTTAAACTGAGAAAGGAACTTTATTAACTGATTATTCACTTTTGGTAGTACATTTTTTTTGCTTGTGTGAATCATACCCATCCCCTAAATCTCTAAAATAGAGTAGATTATGATTAACGAATAACAAAAAATATATATATAATTTGATAGGAGCGGCAAATAAATAAAGATAAGATAAGTCGAATGGTACTTGCTACTTTTTTTTGAATAAGCGAGAAGGGTGGGAGGAAGCGATCAGCGTAGCAACTCCTCTTGGGCGTGACCATAGGGGCTTCCTACCGCCAATTGAATATCCGGTTCGAACTATAACTACTGTCCGAGAGGACGAACCGTCACCACAGCACCACTTTAGTGAAAAGTCTCCTCTCTTGCTACTGTATTTGATAGTAGTAAAAGATAAGTGGAAAATAAGAGAGGAGAGAGAAAGAGGGGCTCGAGAAGATTCCAAAACCCTTTTTTGTCTTAAAACGAAACCGCACCAAAAAGTGACATGATTTAACCCCAAGAGAGTCAAATTCTGAAGGAACAAAAAAGCTAAGGCCGGACCCATTGATATATACATACACTGATAGGGACGATGGGGTAAAGAGAAAGTTATTTGAAATTCGCACACAGAGAAAGGAATAGAGATTCCGAGAATTCAAGAAATAAAAATGCTAGGTATAAAGAAAAAAAAAGGCAAAAACAAAAAGGCCGGTCTACAATCACACACCGTGTACTAGAGCTGTTCACGGTCCGGATTGAATCGATTCCTATGAATTCGATCACAATCCGTATCTCACAGTTTTTAAAAAATGCAATTCAATCTTAATCCAAAAATCTCACGGTTCAGTTTCAATCCGAACCGTGAGTCACATATTTTTCCACAGATTTTCTTCCATAAAAATAAATGATGTTACTGCCAATTAAAAATGCAAAGTTCAAATACTTATTAGTGTTATGGAATGTAAAAACTAATAAGTGTTTGCAGCCTTGCTGATTTCAAAGTTCAGATAACATTACAACACTAGTTCCATTGTTCTAGTCTAAAATCGTCCAATACAGCAACCAAATAAAGGCTAAATATTGTCCAAATTCCACCAACAAAATATGCAAATTTTGGTCAAGCATTATCTACTTATTATTACCTTAAGTTTGTAATATTATCACATTAATGTAAAATTGTTAAAAAAATCATAACGATTAGTAAGTTATAATTATTTATAAATATTATACACACACACACACATTTTTTATTTTTAAAATATCTCACGGTCCGGTTCGGCTAATCCACAATTTTGAAATGAAAATCCAATCCTAATCTGTATCTCACGGTTTTTTAATTTTTGAATCCGTGTCCGGACCATTAATTCATGGACAAAATCCAAAAGGCACGGATCGGTTCGGCTCAGACTGGTTTCACAGTTTTCGATTTTTCTTAGACAGCCCTACCGTGGACCTGAGTTTGGTGCTGTTTGATAAACCTAAAAAATTAAGTGTTAAAAATTGAATGCCGAATTTTATAAGCTGAAAAGTTGTCCGGTAAAAAAAATCAATAGCTGAACTAAAATAATTATTTTGATATAAAGACAAATGAATTTAGCTTAAATTATTTGTGATTCTTCTTCTTTAGTTTTATTAAGGAACGTCATGTGTTTGTAGTTGTGGTGGAGGAGAAGTGGTGGTGGAGAGATGGTGGTAATGGTGAAAGTGGTGGCGGTGATGGTTTATAGCGAAGGTGGTGTTGTGGTGGTTGTAATGGAGGTGGTACCATATATGGCGGCAGTGGCGTGGTGTAATGGAGGTGGTACCTGCAGCACTCACATTTTGTGTGTAGAAATTTTGGGTGGTTATTTCTCTTGGAGCCTCCCAAGTCCCATGGAAGTAATTAGGTTTCCTTTAGAGAGATGCTAACACACCCATTTACACAAAAAGTGGTTGCATGTTTGATAACTCAACTCAGAATTTAAAATTGAATGTATTAAGTAATTAAGTTGGTTTGATTACCATATTTTATCGTATATAATATTTTAAGTGTCTTAAAATATAGACTTGAAAATTACAAAAATTAAGTAGCCTAATACCTACTTAATTTTTGATTAAATTTGTCAACTTTGCCACCACCACTCTCCATGCCCACCACCACTACGGTCTCTACCACCACCACCATTCCACCACGATGCCGACGACGCTAGCTCTCATTATACATTTCGAGAAAAAGCTTTGATATATTAGTAGAATGTTGCTTTCTTGTAAACTTATAAATCGGAAACTTATTTCGACACAAGCTGGGAATTTTGTTTTTGACGGGTTTCTCATGGCATTCTCGAGCAATAGTTGTTTAGGTCTGTGGATTCAAGTACGAGAGTAAGGTAACACATGTATACCGATAAGAACTATGCATATATCCAGCGATGATCTCCACATATCTTCATTATTCCATCCTTTGTATTCTAGCATTAGGAGATTTGATTGTATAAATCCTTGATTATATCCTAAGATTAGGAGATTTGATTGAATATTGAAGGAGATCTTGATGTACTCTTGACTAAACAACTATGGCTCGAGAAATTGCCAACCACAATGAGAGCCGTGCACAATTCTTACAAGCTTGATCATTACACATCATTGCACTTGCTTTTTTTTCTCTTCTTATCTTCTCGATGTTGGACCCATGTCTGAAAGCGAATTGGAATTAACAGGTTTATTGGAGGAAAACATAATTTTGGCCTTCATAACCAAAGCTTTGAATTATGAATTGTAATACAACATTAACCAAGACAAGTTAGGATTAGGAATTAATTTATAGAAATAGTAACTAACTTTTTATTCATTTGTTCTTGTGCATGTATGTAATTAGTATTTCCTTCATATATTGTTATTTCCTACATGGTACTCCCTCCGTTCCCTTTTTATAGTCCAGTATTCCATTTTGAACTGTCCCTTAATAAATGTCCGTTTTGTAAAGTTAGTGAGTAAAGTTGGTACATTTTCTATTTTGCCTCTAAAAATAGATTCCATTTTGAAAAGTTAGTGAATAAAAGTGTAATGATTATATCTCCATATAGGGTAAGTAGGGAAGTGGAGGTAAAAGTTAAAATGAAATGTATAATGATGATATTTTCTTAATAAATTGTAGTTACGAAACGGGACACTTAAAAAGGGACGAAGAGAGTAGTAATATTTCATCTAACCTTATTTAATTAGTAGTTCATAAACAAAATGTGTGTATTAAGGAAATAGAGTCTCACATTGCTTGGGAGTGGAATGAGTGATCATAACTTAATAATATTTGGGATCTCTTCACTCATTGCCAATTGGCTTTGAGATGGATATAAAGTTAATTTCTTCATGACCCTAATATATTGTATTTTGATAATCTATGAAACCTTGTTAATCGGCGGTGGTGGTGACTGATACCATGCATGAACTTGAAGTAAAAATAATAGTAATCTGCAATCATAGAGCCATAGAGCTAGGCAATATGACAGACAACAAAGGGAGAATCACTCAATGCAGCAAAATGCATAATGAGACAAATGATCAGATGTAACGTAGTCGGATGGTCGATCAGACGTGCGGGGCATAGTGCTGAACCACTAAAGTCAGTCTCTTTTGTGGGTCTTTTTTCGTCGTCTTATATAAATTTTGTCCGACTTAATTCGGTCCGTGTTTGATTTCTCCCGTCAAAACAAAAAAAAAAAAACCGTGCAGTAGTCATAGTGGGCACGCCTCACCTCACATCCCCAGATGCTTTTACTTTCTTTCTATCGTGTTTCTTTTGGTGGGTGCCTCGGAGGCACACTTTCATGATTATCTCTTCTCTTCTGTACTGTACTGTACTAATTTCTTTGTCAAGTCCCCGCATATTCTATCATATCGATCCCTGTCTGTACGTTGTCTTGTTTCGTTGGGCCTTGCTGGAGAGCACTACTACTGATCGTCCAAATTCGATCGATCGATCTTGATGATCACGAACCTTGGCCTACTTCTTGTCCAGTTACACTACACCTCAACTTGTGGACACTATTTGCATGATCGTTCCTTTGTATTTGCATGATTTGATAGAAATGGAAAGTAATAATGACAGAATTTTGTGAAACACTCTGCGTGCTTTTGTTCTTCAGGAGGCCTTGTTTCGTTTGAGAGTTTTTAGTATTTTAGTTTTGGTAGTAGGTAGAGAGAGAAATATGATAACGATCGGAGAGAGAGGTAATGAGTAGAGAGAGAAATGAAAGTAATAATTGAAAAAATAGGATAATGATTGGAGAAATGTATAGGGTAATGATTAGAAAACAAAGTTAAATATCAAAACGAACAAAGCGAGTACTGTACTATCATTACTAAGCTCGGCTTGATTAAACGAGCCGAGTGGAATTCAGAAAAAACGAGACTCATTAAGGGAGGCTCGGCTTGATTAAAGAGGCTCGTTTAATAAATAACTAAGCTCGGCTCATTAAGAGTTCGGTTCGTTAAGTCTCGAGCCGAGCTCGAGCTCAAGTTTTTAGCTCGAGCTAGCCCTACTTTCTGTTCTTTCACATGTATAGCTAGAATATAAGTAAAACTTATTTGACAAACAAATTCCAAGACTTGCCTCCAGGAATTTATTTATTTATTTTTTTCAAAAGCTCTAAAGCAATGGGCTTGACTTTGAGATTAATATAAGAAATGTGGCGTGCCAATAAATACAAAAATTATTATTTTGTAAGAAAATTGAAATCTTTTGTAATTACAAACATGCGAAATCGAAATTTATAAGTAAAATCAAAACAACGGCGGAAACCATCAGATTTCTTTTTATGGTCCATAACCGAAACCGTCTAGGGACCGGTTTGGTCCGATTTTTCACCGAAATGGGTGGTTAACATGTTTAATCATTGAGCCGATCTGAAACTGACCCGAACCCATACTAACCAAATCCTTAGGATAGTTCTATGGTTGCGTGAATCACCGTCAAGAGGTAGGGATTGAGATTCGAGAGCGAGAGTTGAGAGAGGGATGGAGAGAGGGAGAGGGGGCCTGAGGCGTAGAGGAAGTGATGTACAAATCCTAACTGAAACTAGTGTTGATTGTTGTATATTGGGGTATTTTCATGATTATGTTACGCTTCAGTTTAATTAGGTTACAGTTATGATTTGAGTACCGCTTCAGTTATATTACATATGAACCGAAACTGAACCGTCCGATTTTTTCAAATAAAAAACCCAAAAACCATAACTGTGGTTTTAAAAAAAAAAATTCGACTCAAAACCGTCATGATCAGTTTCGTTTGGATAATCAGCGATTCGGGCTAGATTGTCATCCCTGACAGCTGCCAATCTAATATACTACTAACTCTCAAGTATCTCGTGGCATCTAAAAATACTCCTACCGAATAAAGAAATAAATAAATTATAACGTGTCGATGATTTTGCTCACCACAACCACAAGTAACCAGTTTGGGCTGGTTATTTTCTTCCCTAGATCAACAGATAAACAAAACTTAACTATGGAGAAGTGATTATTTTCTTAGTTTCAATTAATTAAGGATCCTGTCTAGTGTTTGTTCCAACCAGTCCAGTTTTGGACTATTTGTGGGCAGGGCCCACAACAATGATCAGAACCATTCACTTTTTAAAACTCGTCGAGAACATTCACTACGCCAAAAATCACGTTGATCGGATATCATTTAATATGATTTCGAAATGCATTAAGTTTCGGATAATTGTAGACGTTACAACAGACGGAGATCAATACGGCGACATCCAACAACAACAAGAAGAAGAAATTTATTTTAAACCGAATGTAGACGTTGCACCAGATGGATATATCCTTCAAACCATTTAATGCAAAATACCAAATGGCACCCAAGAGTTTAATCTCTCATTATAACAAATAACTTATAAACCAAGTTTTGTTCTAAAAGCATGCTAAGCATAACTTAATTTTGTTATCCAGCTGACGTCTTTTCTGTATGGTAGAAAGTCTTATTTCAACTAGGGTACGGCTAGGGTACTGGGGGGTGCAACAGAAACAAGTAACGCAAGTTTGGTTACGCATCTCGATCGCTTAGTACCAGTGTCCGGTATGGATACACCATTATTTTCGAAGTACCCGTGCTTCATAGCTCCAAGCTTTATTTTTTGCAGAATTGGAGTTGCGGTCATTTAAACCCCCCCGCATTTCGGATGTACTCTACAGAGGAACGTCAGAGGGGTAGTCTTGCGGGTGTCTTTCGATTGTTTGTCTCAGTAATTCTTCTTGTTGAATAAGGTTTGATGGCGTATTTTCATATACATCTGTGAACAAGTCTGAAAGTGGAGGTTTTTCTACTTTCTCTGCCGCCTGAATTGCGTGCAATAGCTGCAGAAAAAACATATAATTTCTCAGAAGCAAATTTTGAGCAAAGATTTGTTCAGAAGCTATGTGAACATGTCTCCGACTTTACCTGTTTCCTCACGTTACCGCGGAGTTCAGATTCGTCTTTGTCGTTCCACCAGCCATTTCCATCGACCCATCTTCTAAATCTGGCTATGGGATTTCTCGACATTTTCCAGTGCTCAATCTCATCCACTGGACGATACTTGGTGGAGTCATCGGATGTAGAATGGTGTCCAACTCGATACGTGAGTGCCTAAAAAATTAAAAATTTACCATGGGAAGCGAATCATGATTTTGTTCGGATAAAGGGATTATAAGATTTCGTCTATGTAAGTTGTTTTGTTTAGCTAGGAGAAAAGGAAACATTATAGAGATATTTCAGGAAGGGCTTGAAGACTTAGCTGGATTACAATGGATGTCTCACAAGAATTTGGAAATATATGAAAATTTCATTGTTAGATGTTTATAGTAGGTGTTGAAACTCCGAAACAGAATATTTTCGGAAAACTGACATGTTACGTATATTTCGGTTTGAAAAGATTGGAATTTGGGGATCCTACCAGTGATTTGTTTGCGTCTCCTAGGAATCAGAATGTTCCGTCTGTTTTGGTGGAAACAGAACGAAAAAATGTTCCCTGGTTTGAATGAGTGCAATATACTGCCCTTATATGCCGAATTCTGCTGGCAAGGGACACAAAACATTTTCCGTCTTCACTACTAACCTGAGTTCCGAGACATGAACCGTAAGAATGGAATGTGCAAAGTGAGCAAAGTATGTTTAAGGAAGCCTAATTGCACCTCAATCAATACGGGCCTCTGTTCAGTAATAGCCATTTCGCGTGCTGCACGAGTTGCGTTATAAACAGCAAGAGCATCATTCCCATCTACCCGAATACTTCGGATTCCATAAGCTTGACCCTTTACAACGATCCCATCACCTGCCAATAAGAAGAAGAAAAAAAAACATGACATAAGGATGCATCGTCTGAAGTATTAATCGGGTGGGGTTATATTTTTACCCCCTTTAGTGGTTGTTGAGTTCCCATTCCCTTTTGCGAATAATTTTACTTTGCGATGCCTTTCCAACAATTTCACACAAACATATACTGGTGCCATTTCACACACCCTTATGCTGCTGTGCACTGTCACATAGACTCTTAGACGAGTATGAAGAAGTACCCTTGTTGACACTCGGGTTGTATAGGATATGAGTTTAACAGTTTAGCTGGACATACACCTAGGAAACATATTCAATATTCAGGTTTATTTGTAAGCACAGTTCGCTAAGGCGAACAAACTAATATATAAAGACATACGACAATTTGCGGTACCCCTGGGTTCTTAACAACAGGATCACATAGATCCGACACTTAGATACATATTGGTACCCGACACATGCACTGGAGTCCATGTAGCATAGGATGTGCATTTTGAAAGCGGCACAAATGAAACTGCATGACAAAACAGCACAGTTTCTTTCTATTATTAGCTGCTAGTGGTGATTCTGGCCCATTAAAAAGGAGACCAACATACACAAAAGAGGATACCCAAAGAAATACAGCCTTTAACATAAAAAAAGATTGCAAGGTTGAGGGAAATAAATACTTCGGAACTGCTCTGATACAGGAGTGCTTATGGCCCATCCATTGTTGCGGCAAATGAAGATAACTGGGGCTTCCATAACTGCTGCAAAATTTAAAGCAGCATGGAAATCTCCCTGACAACATTTAGGCGCAAAATTAGAAAACATAAAAACTAAACTCTTGGTTCCAGAAGAAAGATAAAACAAAGAGAACTTATTCATAGCAGCAAAGTGGTATGTTTGGAATTATGAGTAAATGGTACACAGGTGTGTTATCACCTCACTGCTGCCGCCATCTCCAAAATAAGTGACGACACATGCATCTTTTCCATCCATTTTGAGAGAATAAGCTGCACCCACAGCTTGAGGAAGCTGAGTTCTGAGGAGCACAAAAAGTAAAGAAAATTTTTAGTGCTGCCAGAAGATTGGTGCATCGAATCTAAGAGGAGAAAAGAACAAGTGCTATGGGGGATACGATCATACGCAATCGGTGATGAAACTGTGAAGTAATTGTGCTTGTTGGAGCCGTAATGAATTGGCATTTGCCTTCCTTTTCCATAATCAGATTTGTTCCCAAGGCATTGGTTGGCAAATTCTTGCAGGGTGAAACCGCGCCACAAAAGAACACCAGGTTCCCTATACTGCGTTTCCTTTTACATGTCAATATGTATCATACTACACCATGAAATTACAAATATATGGCCATTAACACATTGAAAACCTGTCCGGCCTATGGACAGGTGGAAACGAGGAAGGAAAACAAAATCAATAAGCAAGTGCTGAAGCTACTACAAAGGAGCGCAAGCAACTTCAACAGTAGGAATGCACTGCAGCTACGACAACTTCAATACCAAAGAGCCCAACATAGTTCAAGTATAGTGGTTAGAGCCAGTTTTAATGAGTGTTAGTTTAAGAAGTAGGGTTATGAAGCTAGATTTGGCAGCTGTACTGAAAAGCACTAGAACTGAGAGATTGGTTTGCATATAAGTGCCGTAATTCCTCTGTAATTCTTTCATTATATGACTAATGAGATTCAGTTGATTAACTCAACTAACTTCACAATGAGCATAAGTTGGCTTCAAATCATTCAACGCAAGTATTGGGTATTTGGGTTCAAGTATTATTTTAAATTGTTTTCCCACTTGCATTCTGCTTCTCTCCAAAGTCTATCTATTCCGTCTCCATGGGCAACAGGACATCACCCGTAAGGGAGCATGTTGGATTGCTTGATATGCATTATAGGACCCATGAACAGCTCAAGAGTTGGAAATAATTTGTGATCTACCATAAACATTGCAAAAACGATTTATTGGAACCTAAAGTAAAGGTGCTGAAATGGGGATAGGAAGACCAATACAAGTATGATCTATGAGCAGTATTTACACTACTTGTTTACAGTTTAAAAGTGGATGGCTTTTAACTTGCTGATATCACCTAGTGGCTTGTGGTACTAACAGCGTGGGTTAAGAAGTAAGAAATAGGTTACCTATGCAAATTGAGCATTATTCATCCGATCTCTTACCTGAGCCAAGATCACATCTTCTGGGGTGAGCGCAGCAGCTGATGAAATGCTAATAGCCTCTTCTCCAATTGAGGTGAGGTAGAAGGAAATTCTCCCTTGCCTCTGTGCTTCATAGAATATTGTGTCCATAGTTTGAAGGGTAACCATAGTACTATACATCTTCACGGCATCTTCTTTGTTCACCTAATGAATGTAATAGCTGAAAATTTAACAAAACACCAGCATGCTGTGCCAGCAACCAAATATCCAAGGGTAAATTCCCCCTCACCTTTAGCAATGTACTCACAACCCCGTATAGTTTGAGTTGAACTAGAGCGTAAAGGTGAAGGATTATGCTTATTTAAACTGTGCGTGTGGGGAATGCATTCCAGAAACGTCGAGTGTAATTTTCATTAGTTTTGGAGCAAAAACTACTCTCTCGTTTGCCTATTTTAGTAATTTTACCCTTGAATGCCTATATACACTAACTACTCTCCCACTTGATATTTTACCCTTTAGTGCCTATATAAGCCTCTTCCCCCACTTGGACAATTTTGCCATGCATTGAAGGGGATTTGAAGGGCTGAAACCATGGCAAGTTCATCAAAGGGGTTACACTATAGTCCTCAACAACTCACAACGAGTTCTCTTTTGTGGGATTCCAACGCCAGTAATGACTGCTCGAACACCAGCTTGTTACATGGTCTTGGGTAGAATTCAACCCCGAAAACTAGCTTTTGAAGTGAGGGTGCCCTCACGCTTATATACTTCATATTACTGTGGTACCCAGGCGACATGGGACTTTGATTCACACCCTCCCTCACGCGTAGCGTGCTCACTCGACAGCATTTGTTGCGTGCAGGCCAGAGACATGCACCCTACCCATCTCTAGTTCCTAGATCTGATACCATGTTACACGGACAGTGCAACATAGCCAACATAGGAAGGCGGTTTTTGCCAATTACTAAGGTATATCGACAAAGAAGTTTTTCATTCACTATGTTTGTCAGTCAGTTAATGCACCCTATTAATGCAGGCTTGCAGTCAAGGATCAAGCACCTTCAACCCAAAGGAGACACCAAATGTGGCATTCTCGCATCCATGTGTGCATTATCCCAACAATATGGAGTTGCCAAACAGGAACATTTACAACTCCTTCTGAATAATTTTTATACCTGTACAAAGCTGCTGTGCATAATAAGATTCCCATTGTCATCAAGAACTTGATAACAAGGTATCCTCTCCCTTGAGGCCTCTGAAATAAATCTCATTTCTGGAGTAAATGGCACTGTTCCACCAGGAAAGTCCAAGGCCTGCAGCATCAAGCACAATCAAATCAGTGAAGGCAAAGTAAATAAAGCAATATCGAAATTGTGCTATAATAGAAACTTAAAATCCCACCCTCATATCAGAATTTGTAGATAGAAGAGACAAATAAATTGCACAGTCAAGAACTCACACTTGAGATACAGCAAACTTTGTGGCATAGAGCAACGTGATTGGGAAAATTCGGTTATTTGCATGATCGAAACAATAACTGTTTCAGCGTGATATAATGCAAAAATTTTGAGAAACGCCTTCCAACTTATTTTCTTGCAATGATGAAGTTTTTTTTGTTTTTTGGTAACACGGAACTGGTACCACAAACCGCAACCTTAGGTCGCGTGGCTGCCAGGAGCAGAGCCAAGATTTTCATACGATGGGGGGCCAATCCCACAGGAACAACAGAAATAAGCATAGGTTGTGACCCATCATTTCATACGAACTCATTTACGCAATTGTCATAGTAAAAAATACCATTAGTTGGCAGTGTTGCTCTAATGGTAGCAGAGAGATGTCGCTCCAATGGTAACAGAGATATGAAAATCTAACTAAATCCATTTTAGGGGTGCCGCTCATAAGGAAATATAGGTATATTTTTTCTTTTTTCTTTTTTTTTTTTGGCTTTAGCCAAATCTTCTGCCAAGAATAAGATGCAATTTTAAATAGATCTAACCAAAATTACATCTCTGACAATGGACTTGGCAGTGGCACACGGTTCATGATGGATCTAACTGCAAAAGCTCTGTAGTCAAACTAATAACCTCTTGCTAGCTCAGATGAAATAAATTCGAGCTTACAATTGGTTAGACGAAAGGATGTAAATACGGTGTACATCGCCGCGTGGGGCCCCTACGGGTCCCACACGAATGATCCGATCCGTTGATAAATTTTAAACTCAATTGAATATGTGTAAGTACTTGATCCAATCTTCTAACTTTTCATTCAGAAGTTGAATATTCTAAAATTTATCAACGGATCGGATTATTCGTGTGAGACTAAAAAGATTCTAAAGTTTATCAACGGATTGGATCATTCGTGTGGGGCGCGTAATAGGCCCCACACCACATGGTGATGTACACCCATTGATCTATACTCTTAGCATTAGGCAATAAAATCTATGCATCAGCAATACCTTCTCTGGATACCTATGAGTTAGTTTAACTCATCATGACTAACAAGAAAAAATCCAACTAAAACGAACAATTAGGGTGCATTACATTCGTAGCGTAAATTTGAGGGAGAGAAATTTTTTGAGTAAATTTTTTATTTTGAACATGGCAAAATTCATTCAAAGCCGAGGCAGCACAGGCGATTTGATCACATAATTACAGGAATGAACCAACATACATCCAGTCTCTCATCCCTTCGAGAGTGCATGGTCGATTTCATTTGGGTTCATTCTCCTATCGTGTGTTAAGTTACCAGTAGTCCGAAAATTTAAAAGCCCTTAGGAAAACAGCCTCAACAATGTATATCCAGCTATCTCTAACAGATAAAAACTGGATTCCTGAAAAAAAAAATCTGGGTAAAAAAAAAAAAGTGAGTTCTTCAAAAAGAAAAAGAGAGCAGTCACCTGAATATCTTGATTGGAGTCATGAAGGAGTTGGTTTTGAGATTTGGTTGATTCAAATCGAGGAAAAGAGGAAAGGGTTGGTGTGTGATGACAAGAGACTAGTGGGCCTAGAAATCTACTATGAAATGCATTGAGTACTTTTGTGGAGGAATTAGAGAGTGTGAAATGGTGAAGAGAAGAGCTCCAAAGGCGTTTGTTGAGAACTCTTATCACCATCGAACCCATCTTTCTTTCTGCTCAAAAATGATGGGGGGGTTATTCTTTTGATATAGAACCAGAGATATTATAGCTCTGATTCCTCTGAAAGACATGCACACAGGCAAATGCCAAACAAGCAACATTAAATGATATTATCTATACATTCAAACAAATCATTAAATAATAATTTCAATGATTTCATACTCTGATTGAAATAAAAGGGTTACAGAAATGGTAGACAATCTACACTTTGTATTCCTTCATACAAAACATGCATGGCAACAAATTAAAATAGTATAATTAGGTGTTACCAAACCAGGCTAAATCGAGCCTTAAGTTCCAAGTAATTATGGTCGGTTACATAAATTCGTTGTCTCCATTGGAGCAATATCAAGCGTAGTGGTGGAGCCAGGATTTTAATCCCGAGGGAGGCGGATTAATAGACATATACTTTTTTATCAGAATGTATAATTATTACATCATAAGATATTTATTTTCCAATAGATTACATTTGTACATTGACATGATTCTAGCCTAATGCAGTTAAAGTATACAAATCATCGGTCTGCACCTCCCCTTTCCCAATCGAATTTTGATAATCCGAGCCGTTCAATGTGTTCAAAACGTAATTTTAAGGATACTCACAAGAAATCAATGAAAAAAATAACTGGGAAGAGCTTCATCCGAACAAATTTTAATTGAACAGTTCAATAAAAAAACTGTTCAAATCAAGTCCTTTCCGGTCATTTTTTTTGCTAATTTCTCTAGGGGTACCCTTAAAATCACGTTCTGATCACATTGAGCGGCTTGGATTATCGAAATTCGATCGGGACGCTATTTAACGGAGCCTTTAACGAAATTCGTTAGTCATTCGGACGGAATGTCGCGTTTTGATTAACGGAAGATAACGTTGGGAGTAAAATTGATTTTTTTAAAAGGTTGGGAGTCTTATTGAAATTTAGAGTAAAGGTTGGAGGTATTTTGAATTTTTCCCATTTCTTTTTTAGCAATGCTAAAAATACAATTTTAAAAACATAACTCCGTACACAATTGCGTTTGGAACTTTTCGTTGCATATTAGTTCACAAGCATCAAACGGTTTCGGACGCAGTTGCATCCGAAGTTGTGTTTTTAAAGTTTTGTGTAAACTTCTTGTTTCCTTTCCTTCTAATCAGGGCTTTACGTTGACTAATCAATCGTGTGTCGTGCACCAACATTCACAGCAGACGGCACACGTGTTCATCAGGACCCGGGGTGCCTGCCGAGCGGCCAATCCGGCCGTCCAGCTCGGAATCAACGGCCCGGATCAAAACATCTTTTTCCTTTTTCTTTTTTTAAAAAAAAAAATCCATTCGGTACTTTTGCATCCGGGCCGTCCAAAACACTTTTGGACGGCCGAGATGCGCCCTGCCAAGCACCCTTGCTTGGCAGGATCTCCCGATCCGTTCATATATATGCTAATAGAAAAATTATCCCAACAAAGATTGGATTGGGATAAGGATAAGCAGCTTAAGATTGGATTAGGATAAAGATAGGAACGGCCTTCTTCTGCCAACTTCACTCGTTAAACGTGCCAAAATACTGGTGCTTCAGACCAGCTCATTTAATTAATTCGGCTATATTAAAAGAGCTTTTCTTTTTTTACACACCACTTTGGAACGAGCCCTACTATGGGTACAGACCATTTGGTGTACACGGTCTTTTAGCATATGGATTGAGTCGATTGGGATGCGTTTCGGTTGTTATGATGCATTGTTCTTTCTATTCTTTTAATCATTGTAATTTTATTCTAATTAATAAAATTTTCTTTGTTCAAACAAAAGTGCACATCGCCTTTTATGACACAGGGTCTCACACAAATGATCGGATTCGCTCAATTTTTTAAAATGTTTTTTAAAGTAACCCTATAAAAAATCAGCTCCGTCGGCTATCTGTAAAGGCTTGATCGATTCTACGCTCAATTTTCTGTCAGCAAATCAAGCGTAGAATCGATTAAGTATTTATCGATATCCGACGAAGCTGATTTTTTACAAAGCTGCTTAAAAAGATGTTTTGAAAAAATGGAGCAACTTCAATCATTTGTGTGGGATCCCTAGATGGGTCCCATAGAAGACGGTGTACATTTGGTGTACACCAAATAGTGTATCCATAGTTTTATTGCTTTCAAACACACCTCAATAACATGGAGTTCTGCAATCTATTTTAACAATCCGAGCCATTCGTTTTACAGCTTCAAACGTGTAAATCAGTCATGCAAAAAATCAAATTGATCGGAAATAGATAAGTGCTTCATTCAAAACAATTAATTGCGGGGAAGAGCTTTAACGCCTCAAAGAAAATGTAAAATTTTGAAATTTCTACCAATGTTTGATCAACATAACTCTTTGCATGATTTATGTTTATATCAAGATAAACAAAATGAACGGTTTGGACCGTCAAAATACGTTGCTGAATTCATTCTTATTTTGTTGCGGAATTCGTTATACTTTAGGTGGTTAGTTTGAAAGGTGAGAAGAATTTCCCATCTTGAAAAGGACAAAAAGAGAAAGGGGATCTAACCCCAAAGGGCATGATACTTAGACCCCGTTCTGCTTTCTTCCAAAACCTTCTTTTTTTAAAAGAAGGTAATTTCAAATTCAAATAAAACGAAAATGAAAAATAATTTTTCAATTTTTTTTGCACCGTTTAAAAGATCTCAATGAAATCTATTAAACAAGATCCATATTGGTAGAAAAATTATTTGCGTTAACATATAATTTTTAACCTTGAAATTACCTTCTTTTTCTCAAAACCTTCTTTTTCTAAAAGTGGAACGCCCCCTAGGGTTTTGTTCCCTTCTAAGTTCTTAGGTGCCATCAATTTTCTTGAGTCTATACAGAGATTTACTCTAGTTTTTATTGAGATCCCGCAAGTGAGCGATGTGATTAATTTCTGGATCAGTAAAAGTGCACATAAGTTAGACTGGACACCTAAATTATAAAAAAAAGAAAAAAGGGGAGATCCACTCTAGTCCCATCTTTCAATTGAACGTCCGGTTAAATAACATTAGTAATCTCAAAAATCATATGAAGGCTTTATCTTCGAAAAAAAGACTGCCAGACTGAAGTGAAATTCAATTACATTGTGTTACGTCGCCATGTGAATCATGTGCCACAATAAGTTCACGTTATTTTTATAATTTAGACTAATTTTTTAGGAGTATTGTCTAAATGGTATTTTTGGCTTTTTTAGTGAAAATAAGTGGTATTTTGGCGTCTATCTAAGGACAAAATTATACCGTGAACTCATCCTAGCTCATTAATCTAGTAGTGTTTTGTTATAGTTCAGATTACTTGAACCCAATTCTAAAAGAAAATACTTATAAAACAGCCGTTTCGGCTACCTTGTCTAACAAATGCATTTATACAATCCATTGAGCTAAAGTAACCGAGATAAAATAGAAATACAGAACCCCAAGAGCTGCCTGATCGTAAGGCCGCCCAAGCGCTCTCAAGTCTCAACCCATCTTAAATGAGTGATGCTAGTAGCCGATAAAAAAAATGAGTCATGTCAGTGGCTAGGGTACGCGTTAATTGGCCTATCTCCTTCAATAAATAAAAACAAAAAACAAAATGGGAAACCAGAGTACCTGATCCTGGTGGCCACCATTATCGTACCGCAATTCTTCTTGCCTTCCAGCTTTAACGGATTCGAAACGCCGGGAGCCAAAGAGGGTTGTTGAATTACCCAAAAATGAAGGTGGGTTTCTGTAATTCTTGCCATTTAAGCTTGTTGGTGAAGAGGAATTGGAATGAAAACAAGGGCTCAGATGTCTCTGGTTTAGAAGTCCCCACAACCCTGTTTTTGCCTTCAAATAATTAGCACTAACGTTTATTGATTTCCTGAACCATATTGCCATCAAAAGTACTCCTATTTACCTATATCTTGAAAATATATATGTATGGGTATGTGTGTGTGAGCCGAAGATATGGGAGGTTTTGAAGGGGAAGGAGGGATGGGAAGATGATGTTTTGTATTGAAGAGGGATTATATGTAATCTTTGTAGAAGCCCCGCTGGTTGGCCTAGTGTTAGATCATGCCGAGACTTACGAGTTTGCTCCTTCTAATAGCCTCTTGTTCGAAATCTGCGGAGTGCTATCGATTCTTTTGGGACCAGTGTCTATACAAAGCTTTTGGTGTGATTTTAATTGAGATCCTAGCTAACATGTTGACAACGGGGTTGGTCTCTCTCAATTAATCGAGGTGCGCGTGAGTTCGGTCCGGACAACTGAGTTATCAAAAATATGTAATTGTAATAGCATGTGCATGTATAGCATATAGTACTATATCCCACGTGTGAGTAAAAACAAAAAAGAGGGTGGGGCAATGGGGAGGAGTATAGTTTCGCACGATACAGTTTCCATGATTTTTCTTGTATTTTTTTGAAATCAGGCAAGCCAAGGGATAAGGGAAACACATTGACATGAGGTTGGCAGATTACTGCCATAGTTGGTTGAATTAGCCCAACTCAGCAGTCAGCATCACCAGCAGCAGCTGCTGGTGCACAGTATTCATGAATTTAGGTACATAGAAAATTTATTAGGAGTCTAAAGGCTCCGTTTTTCCTAAATTTTTGTTTAAGTATTTTTCTTCGTGTTCATGGAATTTTTGGAAAATTCGTGTTATATATTTTGAATTAATCATTCGTCTTAACGAGATGAGCCAAAAAAAATTCATGACCAAAAGCAAAAGAAAAATCACTGAATGGGGAAAAAAAAACCAAACCTCTGGTATATTTGCCTTTAGTAGTCTTTTTTTTGGTAATTGGCCTTTAGTATATATAGTCTAATATGATCTTTTTTCAATTTTGATCCACAATTTTATACTTTCTTTGATTTCTCTCATCGGGACAAACTGAAAAATTAGTACGAAAAACTAATCAGAAAATTATGGGAAAAAATATCGCAAAACATTTCATACTAGGCTCCGTTCCAGTTTACTTTCTTTTTTTAAAAGTTCTTTTTTTCAATTTTCAAACTCAAATATAATGAAAATGAAAAATAATGTTTTAATTTTTTTTGCACCGTATAAAAAGATCTCAATGATATCTATCAAACAAGATACATATTGGTAGTAAAATTATTTGCATAAACACATGATTTTTGAGCTTAAAATTACCTTCTTTTTCAAAAAATATTTTTTTCACAATCCGGAACACCCCGCGCCCAAATAAGGCCAAGCACCATTCTACATATCACCTGCACCGGCACAATAAAAAAAACACCATGACTTTTGCATCTCATAAGTGCAATAATTTGCAGCTGGCATTTGTTAGTGGACATGGATAATAACAAGGGACAGTTTGTGCTTGCTTTTTAACTGATATTAGTCCAAAATTATCATCAAATGAGGTACAACTTTCAGTTAACTACAGCAATATAGTCACAGTGTTCTTGCTTTTAATTGCCGAGAGAAGTTCCGATTATCAAAAAACTAGGCACGATTTCCAGGTTCTCTTATCACCAAAGGAGGCACAAATTTCACTTGACAGATACAAGTCCTAACCTAAAAACTAGGCACAATCTAGAACAATCAATAACACCCGTTAACAATCGTAAGTAGGTTGTTAACAGTCGTAAGTTGAGGGACAAAATCAAGCAGGGCAACAGAATCGACTATGTAATATGGGTACGTGGTTTGCTTATTCAGATGAGCATGAGCATCGGTACTAACATATGAGCAATCATAATTCACAAATAAAGGCAACCGGAGATTACCTCATCGCCACTGAAAAATCGCTGGATCAGTACTTAACGTACTATGTTACAGTATCTTGCAGCGCCACACGTACCTTATGCTTAAGATCAGGTTGTTGAATATCAAACGCAGGCTGCAGAATCAAACTAAACAGAGTAAATGTAAAGATTGATTAGTAACAATTACAATCTGAGGTGGTTGTTAGCGATATTAGCAAGTGGAGATGACATAGAAATAGGTTGCAGAATAAGATTACTGAGGGAAAACAAAATCATGGTTAGCGTCTCGTACAGATGGCACAAGAATCACACGTGCAGCAGAGCCCATATATTCCACATAATCTTGAAGCTGCAAAAACAAATGCTAGTTCATGTACATGGTAACAAAAGGAAAAAAGAAACGAAAGAGAATATAATCTTGCAGGTGAAGTTTTGCAGTGTCGATACGTACCTTTCAAGGATTTCAAGACGAAAGATATATGAGGTTCACGTATGCCAATAAAAGAGAAGCTTGATATACCAAGTTACCAACAGAAAAAAAAAAAAAAGGAAAAAAGGAAAAAAGGAAGAAGGGTCAAAACATAACACAAAATCAACAGACATAGATGATGTATGAAATGTAGTATAACAAACAAATACTATGACTCGATCAAGATTTCAGCCTTTTCATGGCAAAATTATTTTTGCAGAGATGTACCACGCTTGCACTTAAAATGAAATCAGACCCGCCTCAATCTTTGGTTATCTCCCACAAGTTGCACCTTCCTCGTGTTTGGTCTGCAGCTGCCTGAAGAATACTATGCACTAACTAATCACAAATAAACAAAAAAAGTGACAAATTGAGAAGTTAAAAGCTACAACTCCAGCAGTTTTTTTTTTTGAAAGGCAAATCTTCATTAAAAATCCAAAGCGGATCAGAGATACAAGAAAAACAGGATTACAGGAAAGGACTTTAAAAGCCGACCTAAGTCTACTACACTTGCAAGCAAACACAGAGACTAATCCAAGCAGAAATAGACAACTCTGATAGCTGAGAATTCCTAACAAAGACAGCAACAGAGGCCGACTCATCTGTGAACAGTTGAATTTCCAGCAATCGTTTAGGGATCGTTGTAGGGATCTCTGATCATTACGCCCCCGTAATAATGCACTGGGTCATTCGCCTGAGAAAAAGCCATCTCGAGGGCCACCAAATAACTCCAGCAGTTCAAACGGCAAACTTGGAAGTTAAGCATCAAAGCTAATAGCCACGCACGCACCTAGAAGTCAGGCTTACTTCAGATGGAACATTTTAACTTACACAACTGTTAAAAACAGCTTCATTTGTCTTTGAATACTAAGCTGTAACCTCGGACCCTGTATGGAAATCATATAGTGTTGATGTCTCTCCCCAATGTGAGCAACAAGATGCTTCAGATGATGAGCAGTTGCATCTCAAATCCAGTAAACCCAAAATGCATATCCAAGACTATCACTATATGGCCAGTCAAAAAGCCAACAACTCAAAAACCACTTGGCAAATTAAAAATGCTGAACCACATACAAATCAATCCAGCTGATACCTACCTTTATGCTAACAGCTCAAACTAGCGACAGATTTCTTGGAAGTTAGAACCAATTTCTTGAATCTAACACGCTTTGAACAAACAAAACCCCGGCCAGACAACAAACCACTAGAACAACTGTAGCCTGTAGGTCCTATAATAATCAGCAATTCATATCTTCAGCTGCATTTTTATTTTTTTTTGGTGTCATCACCAAATTCATTAATTCCTGCAGTGAATCATACCCAGCCCAATTTGTCTATGTCTTTAGGGGTTTGCACGGGCCAAAGTACATTTTGCTAAGGGGCCTTTGGGCTAATTTTGTAGTGTCTTTTTGGTATTGTACTTTTTGTTGTTTTCTCTTAATTTTTATTGGATTCGGGTCAAATTTTATACATCACATCGTTCGTCACAACGAGAGAAATCGGAGAAGTTCATAAAAGACAATGCTTAATGAATGGAGTGATCTTGCAAAAAATTAACTCAATTGTATATGTATAAATGGTTGATCTAATCTTTCGAGTTTCATTCAAAATTTAGGATCCTAAATTCTTAATGAAAACTTAAATTGGTGTGTGCCGTGGCCCGTGAGGCCTTGAGAGGGATTAAAAGTGGCGTTCCGCTAAGCACTTTTTACATTTTTGGTCTTTTTTATTTTGTCTTTATTCGATTTTTTTTTTTTGTGTTTCACTTTTTTGGTTTTTCAATTTGTCTCGTCAAGACGAATTATTAAAGTAAAAAATTATGACATTTATCCTATTTTTTTGAAAATATTCAAGATAAAGTCCAAAAAACCGGCTTTATCTTGATATTTTAAAAAAATTGGTAAAAGTTATATAATTTTTTACTTTCCTGATTCTTCTTGACGGGACGAATTAAAAAACCCAAAAAGTGAAGTGCAAAATTAACATACATAAAAAAAAATTGAATAAGTAAAAAAAAAAATGATTTAAAGCGGAACTTGATTCTAATATTGATTTCGATGAAGGAATTGATGAGATGCAGTCTAAAAGTGTAAGTGGGTGTGTGTTTGGGTGTGGAGTTAGAATTTTCCCCCACATAAACAGCGCACGCTAGCGCCTGTTAGAATATACCTTACCGAAAAGCAACAGTATGAGGGGGCCACTCGGAAAATTCTAACTCCACACCCAAACACACACCCACTTACACACCCACACACACAATAGGGGTGGGGCCCACACACACTGGGTGTGTAGTGTGTGCGGGCTCCACCCCTATTATGTGTGTGGGTGTGTAAGTGGGTGTGTGTTTGGGTGTGGAGATAGAATGATTGTTATGTGGGTCCCTAAAGCCTGCATACAGCTTTTGCAAAGTACTCCTAATGTCAGTAAAAATTAGATTGTAATAAAGGTCAAGCTGTTAATACAAATAACAAAAATGTCATTGTCTTACCTTTCCGTATCTCTCTTTTTTCCGTCAGTTTACCCTCTTTTTCCTTGTCTGAAAAATTGAGAACCCCTACACTTCAACTTTACTCGTACGAAACTACTGGAGGCCCAATTTGACTTCATGGACAATAGCTATAACTCAAATCAGACATTTTACAGCGGGTAGAGAGCTTCTATAGTCACGCCTAAGGGAGGTTACTATGCTGATCGCCCCCTCCCACCCTTTTTTCTGATCAAGATAGAATGATTTTGGTCCAAATGGAATTACTCTTAGAGCATTTTCAATTCTTACCCATTTTCCTACCCAAATTCAAAATTTGGATAAAAACACTTAAAACTCATCTCTAATGACATACCCATTTAAAGATTTACCCAATTTCCTACCCAAATTTGGAGAGACCCAAATCCATACTTATTTTTTCAACACCTCTTTTTACTCCTTAATATTTACCAATGTGCCATTTTGATTAAAATTTTGGAGGAAAAACTTAAAAAAAAAAAACTAGATTTGGGTAAAAAAAAAAAATTGGTATAGCATTAGAGAAGACATATCCAAATTTTCACCCAAATTTGGGTTGAAAAATGAGCAAGGGTTGGAGATATTCCTATGTTATAGAGCATTTCCATTCCTTACTCAGATTTTTACCAAAATATGAGTAAAAACTTGATTTGGTATTGTGTGTTTCGTTGGGTAAACTCAAACTCAAGCACAAATATGCACAAATTTGAATAAAAACTTCATTAATGGCAATATTGTAAATTTAAAGGTATGAAATTTGCCTTCAAAAATTTGAGTAAGAGTTTGAAGTTTAACCAAATTTGAGTAAAATTCAAATTTGGTATGGGTTTGGGTAAGAAGTGGAGGAGGATTTTGGGTGATTTTTATTCAAATTTGAGTTTGAATCAAGATTTGAGGAAGGAATGAATATACTCTTACAATGAGGAGAGGTAGGAGGACAACTGGGGTAGGGCTGTAAGTGAGCCGAGCTACTCGCGAGCTCGACTCGGCTCGTTAAGGCTCGGCTCGACTAAGCTCGTTTAGTAAACGAGCCGAGCTCGAGTATTCGGCCCGTTTACTAAACGAGCCGAGTGGAGCTCGACTCGTTCGACAAAAGCTCGGCTTGTTAAGGGAAGCTCGACTTGATTAAAGAGGCTCTTTTAATAAATGACTAAACTAGGCTCGTTAAGGCTCGAGCCGAGATTGAGCTCGAGTTTTTGGCTCGTTAAGTTAACGAGCCGAGCTCGAGCTCGCCGAAACTCGGCTCAGCTCGGCTCTTTTACACCCCTAAACTGGGGTAAATGAGTAATATAAAACACAACATTTGGGTTGATATTGTAATTAGTGGAAAGTACGAGATGGCAAATGATTTCTGAAGCATGTGTCAGAGAAAAAGTAATAGGAGTAGTCCTACATATAGCTGTTGGCAAATGATTTAGACTACCGATAATATAGTTTATTGATATTTATCCGGCGCTAGTTAGCGCCCGTTAGCACGACCCTTATTTGAATTGTCCTAGCGTATCTAGTCTAAGAGCAATTCACTATACAATATTTAGCGATATTGCTCCCATTGTTAATAATTACTAAAGTATAAAACGTATAGCCCATATGGTTTAGGCATTTTTTGAATTTTGGACATTATACATTAAAGAGTTCCAATTAGTAAGTGACTGCTATTTTTCATATTAGACATCTTATTTCGGCAATATAATGACAATGTTCAAATATGTGAAACAAAAAATTGAGAATGAAATGATATTCGACATGCCTTAGAAAGATTAAAAGTAAATTTAGGAAATACAATTAACTAAACAAAATATAAAATATACATTTTTAAATCTTAAATTTTTTTTTAAAAATTGAATGGGGGCGCGTGCCCCCGCTCATCCCATGCTCCCTCCGCCACTGGACTGATACATCACCTTTCAACACTCATTTCTCATTGAGAAGATGTGATAACAAGTTATATCCTCTAGCTATACTCACAGCTCACACAATCTTACTCAGAACGCTCATTTGGTTTTTTTTTTTTTCCTTCTGGTCAATCCTATTTTTGAAGCCCTTGCTCACAATCCAGAAGTTCGCTTGAAAACCGATAGTTTTTTAGTTCCTAGCAGTAGGCACTTTGTTTGTTTTTTGATAAGTAAAGTGTCTGAGCCAGCTTATACGCACTTCGACTAATTATGGGGGTCAGTGAAAGACTCCAAACGTCTGCGATCGCCAAGCTTTCTGCTGTTGGCTTTTCTTACTGGTATAACTCTTTCACATCCTACTATTGCTTTCCAATTTTTTTGACAAACAATATTTCTATGTAACTTGTGATCCAAGTTTATTTGGGTCAGTTGGTCCGTTTTCGCAAGTTGATCCGCTATTTGTAATGTGGTTATCTTACGCAAACAATACTTAGAGACATCATCATAAGCTGATATATATCAAATGATTTTTCAAATTGAAGTAAGATAATCAACCAAACGATCATAAAATGTATCTCCTCGTGAACTTGTGCCAAGTGCCAACTCAGCTGACTTCTATATCTCCCAATGCTCTATGGTTACCGCCTTGTACTTCAAATTTTAAAGACACTACTACCCTTTGGGATTTTGAGCTGTTATTTCTTTTTCTTTTCCAATGCTACTGACCTAGTTGTATTTATACTGCCTCTTGCAGCAAATTCCCCAGTGTGGCTCTGGATGTACTATTATATATATAACCCCTACATCTTTTGGACTGTAAATGAGATGCTTACTTCACAGTATGGAGATGTACACAAGAAGATTATATGGTGTTTGGTGAAACTAAAACTGTCTCGGCCTTTGTAGGAGATTACTTTGGATATATCACCACGATCAATTTGGTGTTCTCATTATCTACCCCGGCCCGTTGTTTTTGCTTTTCTATTTGCATTCTGCATAGAGAAGTTAAACTTTCAGAGGAGGTGAACATTGTCGAACCATTTTGTTTCTGCTTCAAATGAATAGATTGTTACTGACCGGACATTCCATTGGCAGATAGAGAGCCCCTATGGTCACGCCCAAGAGGAGTTGCTACGCTGGTCGCCTTCTCTAACCCTTTTTGATTATCAAAAAAAAAATAGATTGTTACTGTAATCACTTATGGACTTATATTGAGATGTTTAATACTTAGATTTAAGGTTGCATGTTAAGCCACAGTGGATGAAAGGCAACTAGAGAAGGAAAGAAGATAGTTGAAGTGGGAGAGTTAACCTGAATGTGAATTTGCAGGCTGTGATCGACAATGGTGGGAAGTCGATCGCCAAGGCCCATAGCTCAGGAAACCGTGAGAGAAATTTGTACCGAAAGAAAAAGCCATACCTTAGGCACAGTAGGCTCCCCCGTTCCGAAGAGGACCTGGGGCAGCTGTGCCTAGCTGTGCCCTAACAATGAGTATCGTCCTAAGTAAAAAAAAATGTGACCTGAACCATTCACAGTGTAGAGATTGACGCATTGAACAAATTTGTAAAAAATTCAGTCGATGGGATATCAGCAACAACTCAGTGAACAAAATGACATTTTTGGGCTGTTATTATTGGTTGGAAAATTATACGGTGGAAAAATGTGATTTTTTCACTGAGTTACCGAACTTTAATCGACTTGATTTTTATAGTTCTGTTTTATGCGTCAAGTTCTTTCGGATCACTTTTTTTTGGCTTGGGACAAAACCCTTTTTTCTTTGTGAAAAAACATAATGTCACAAATATGTGCACAATTACAACGTCATATGTTAGCTCTATTAGAGAAAGTCATTAGTGCATGACGAACTCTTGTAGGGTTGGGATGCCGGTTTTCTCTGTTATTTTTGTACTTTGTCATCCAAAGATTAATAGTAAAAAAGAAGGCTGCTGATTTTGTCACTCTTTTTTTTGTTAACGCCACTCATCTGCAAGTGTATTTTGCCGTTAATAAAAAAGGGAGTGGCAAAATCATTTCCCAAAAAGAAATTTGCCAATCAAAAGAAAAAGAAAAAATCTTTTGTAGGGTACCAAACACGTAGGTCAGAGTTTCCATTTCCATTTAAATGGTGCTAAAAATGTTTGGTAGATTCTTAAAAACTACATAACCGAGAAAAACTTCTTCACGGAGCCTCCGTAAAAAGGTTTCTCCGGAGTTGAACAATCTCTCCCATCCAAAAGTATTTTGGGTGGTCCGAATTTTAAATAAACTATTCACTATTCGCGCGAATAATTTATTTAAAATTCGGACTGTCGATTACCGAGACGAATGGTGAGATAGAGCGATACGAAAACATCTATTACGGAGCCTCCGTAAAAAAGACGACCTCTGCCATGAACATGAGGTTTGAGAAAAAGTTAATATTCCCATTTCCGTGCAAGATCTGGGTCCGTTCGTTTTGAAATTTTGGAATTAGATTTATAAGTAATGAGTGTAGAGAGAAATAAAATAATAATTAAAAATAGAGATGATGATTGAAGGGAGATAGAGAGAAAAATGAAAATAATGATAAAGAAAAAACTAAGATAATAATTAGAATTTAAAATCCAAAACCAAACTCCAAAATCCTAAAACGCACAGTGTTGGTGATTTGAATAGTGCACGTACGTCGACCCTAGCTAGCTAATGCTGCTCCAATGGGGAAGACACGAGCCAGAGATCAAACCCCATTGGGTTACCGGCTCCAATGGGGAAGATCCGACGCCGGGGACTTTCTTGCGGCGGAGGAGATCAGCTCCAGGGTGGACATGGAAGTGGTCGCCGGAGAGAGAGAGAGCAGAAATCGACGTGGGCATATTTTCAATGAACAGGAGAAATAATTCAGCTCAATGGTCCCACCATGCCTTGATTCCGACAGGTATTTGTAGTTAGTTTATTGCAGAGTAACCTACACTCTATTGAAATTATGCATGCATGCTTTTCATTTTTAACTCTTTGTTATGCTGAATATGGTAATATGTCGTTGACTCAGTAAAATAGATTCATGTAGTCAGACCCGAACGGGTTGGGCACAATGCCGGACACAAGGGGGTGCCCGGCCCCTGCACAACTCCAAATATTTCCACTTGGTATACTAGTTTTTCAGGTTATCAATCATTTTTAGACCGCGCGTAGCCTACGACGTTGTAATGAAAAATAGGCGGCGCGTGCTAGCCAGTGGAGATCTGTTATCGAAGGATTGCACGAACTTGCTTCTCGATTGCTTGGGGCCTTGGGCTGCTTGTGGGTTTCGTTCATCTTGCCGGTGGTATCACTTAGCCAGAAGATTGTGTAGTAGCGCCTATGGCGCGAGGCACAATCGCGACAGTGTTGTGATGCCAAGGGCTTGTGGGCTCGGGTTTTCTAGCGGCTAGTAGTGCCCGACTTCAGTCTTGGATCTCCTTTGGCTACACATATATACACCAATCTCGTCTCTTCCTTAGACCTCGCAAGTCCTGCTAGGCGCAAATCTTGGGTCCGCTACTGATTGGGCATAGGGCTAGCTTTGGTTGTGCTAAATGTGTCTCCCAGTCTTCTGATGCATTGCTCTTCCAAAAAGTCTGTGTGCACATATATTCTTGGATGCATGTGGATCGCATAAAATAATAAGGCCCTACTTGCATTCAGGATACAAATGTGTCCGAATCTGTGTCCTTTATCCATGGTCATTTTTTTAATTTTCTATTCTAGGACGTATGTGGTTACATCATCATACTTGACAATTGAGTCATGTGGGTTATACCATCAGGTAACGTATGTGCGCATCTATACGATCGTTTAGTTTGCGGAATTAAGAGATTGGATGGTTTCATAAGTTTTGTTCTCATCTATATGACAGTTTAGTTTGCGGAATTAATCCTGGTTGCCCAATTCAAATGTAAGAGATTGGATGGTTTCACAAGTTTTGTTCTCATCTATATGACAGTTTAGTTTGCAGAATTGAACCTGGTTGCCCAATTCAAATGTAAGAGATTGGATGGTTTCATAATTTTTGTTCTCTGACTTTTGAGTTCAAGAGTTGTAAGAGATTGGATGGTTTCAGAAGTATTGTTCTTTGACTGTCCTCTCTGCTTGCTTCCAATAGTCAACTGTCACAAAATCTAGTGTATTACAAGGATTTAGATATGATGGCCCCACCTAATTCTGGTTGCGCCAAAATGACTTGACTAAGCTTCGGTTGGAGTAAGTAATAATGAAAATATTATCTGCTGAGATAGAAACTGTTGGATCTATTCTTTTTTGGGCTATAGGAGCTATATACAGTATAGCATCTTCAACTTATTTGTTACGAAAAATAAGCATATTAGTAGCCTAACCTCACAAATCCTTTCAGTCTAAAGTAAAGATAGTTGTGTGCACACACGTGATCAACCAATTTTTAGACATTCATTTCTATATGTTTATTCATATGTGCTTGTATATGTAGCTCTATAAATTGCGTGCTTGTCTACTTGTCCTACCATCCTACCTGAGTCCCTGCCTATTTGTGCAGTATGGCTCAATCGGTTGGTTATGATGAGATAGAGTCACTGGGAATTGAGCTAGCTGAGAGAGGAAGTAGTTTGGGATCATCGTTCCAGCACCATACCTCTAGTTTCAGAAGCATTGAGATAGAGTCAGTGGGAATTGAGCTAGCTGAGAGAGGAAGAAGTTTGGGAAGCTGCTCTGGTTTGACCTCTGTGAAGGATGATGATAATGAATTTTCCTTACAGTGTGCTGAGATTGACAATCTGCCTACAATTGAGAGGTTGAGATCATCTTTGTTTGATGATAATGATGGGAGCAATGTTCAAGGAAAAAGGGTTGTCGACGTTACTAAGCTTGGTGCTCTAGAACGACATATGTTTGTTGAGAAACTCATCAAACACATTGAGAATGACAACCTTCTATTGTTACAGAAAATGAGAACAAGAGTAGATGAGTAAGTCTTCTTTTCCGATAATATATCGTGCACATCAAGAGCTACGTATACATATAAAGGATCTCTGATTGCACATGTATTTGGATACCTTGTAGTCATTATTATACGTATTTTCACTTCTTGATGCAATACATTGGAATGGATATTTGAAGTTCTCTTCATCAAGCAATGAGGTTTTTAGTCTTGAGTTTCAACTCTTTTTTTTATTTTTTTTTTTTTTACCATAGCATTACGGATTGTTCATACAAACTGTTTATTCCTCATTTGTGCTGTTGGTTCTTCTTTTTCATCTCTAATTGGCTGCATGGACATACTTGTTCATGATTTCTTTTTAAGCCTCTATTGATGGGTTATTGGGACTTTAATTTATTGTGCTAGGGTTGGTGTAGAATTGCCGAGAGTGGAAGTGAGATATAGCAATCTACGTGTGGAAGCAGAGTGTGAGGTGGTTCATGGCAAGCCTCTCCCAACTCTATGGAATTCACTCAAAAGCATTGTACATGTAAGTCTTTCATTTCTTTACGTGAATTTATAGCTAATCGTAGTCCTGTGTAGGCATGAATTTGGGTGGTTTTCTCTACCTGCCAGTGATTTCTGTGCTCAAGGTTGTAATGGATATGAGTTGATTCTGCACCAAAAAGCGACAATACTTTATCTTCGAGCTACTTAAGGCACTTTTTAACAAACCAAAGCTACAAGCACACAGTTTGGCAAGCAAAGCAAATGGGAATCAATCAATCAAGACGCTGCATATAAAGAAGTGATCTATGATTATCAATCTAGTTCATGTTAATTAGTCAAATCCTGCTGTTAGATCTACCTTTTGAGAAAATGTTATAAATTTGGACAATTTCTCACTTCAGAGTTGCTGGCAGTTCGATATAAACGGCCTAGACATGATCTGTATAAAATTATCATTTCAACCAAATTTATACAAATCATTGTATGCAAGCATGAAAGGAATTTATGTGCAACTGAATCTTCCCTCACAATTATGTTTCCATTTAAGACTAGAGAGGCTAGTGCTTCAGCCAAATATTGGGTGGTTCTTAGGTCTACAGTCTTCAACGACAAACTCAAAGGTTTATCATTTCTTGTTTGACTGGCTATTTTATTACCATAAAAATAATATTAAATGGATCAATGTCTTGTGCAGTTAATGTCCAAAAGCAGCACTTAGTTGAGTAGATCCATCTTAGTCCTTCTACAGGCGTAACTAATATTCGTTATTTTTTTCTTAATAGGACTGTGCTAAGCTACCTGGTTTGAAGTTGCAGGAGGCCAAGATAACTATCATTAATGATCTCAGCGGTATCGTTAAGCCTGGAAGGTGCGATTAATTTGAAGCATAATCTCAGTTGATTTTACTTGACTTGTTTTGCCATAGGAATATTAATATCCCTCCAAAGTCAATGGGTATATAATCATAACATGGAGCTCAAGAAATTTAGAGCTTCTATCGGGTTTGAATCAATTTGGACTTGTGATTTTGTTGAGTAAAACAACTCAATCTACACACACACACACACTCAAATGATGCTAATTTGGAAGTTCCACTTTCATTGATCTATCCATTCCTTTATATCCCGAAACTGAATATTGGTGCATAATTTCAATATTTGGAGTTTGGACTGTTTGGATGCATAACAATAACCAAAGAAATTATGTGGTTGAATTATTCATTAAATTCAAATTACCTTACCATGGGTAAACAAATGTATTGTGGATTTAGCTTAGCGTTATGTGCTTAACATGAGTTCCATCCTCCTTGTCTTCATTGTTGGGTCCACCCATGCGATGGGTGACTTATTGTAACTGATTTGGTAAAGAAAACCAAATTTACTAAAGAATTATTCATGCCTTAGGAGTCTTCATTAGGAAGACAATTGAGAAGACTAATTGATTAAGGAAATTTCCAAGAAAAGGAATATTGTCAAAAGAGTTTTGGCAAGTTGGGAGTCGTTGTAGGCAACCCAGACTTAACGGGAAAGGAATCCCTGGGGCATGGGTTTCGTCGAGCACAAGGCGGTGGACATTGTAAATATAATGTTGGAATTGGTCCCACATTGCATAATTATCCTCTCGAAATCTAGTATATGAGCCTTTGTCAGCCTCTCCACTCATTGCCAATTGGTTTTGAGTTTGATGCTTTAACATGGTATTAGAGCTAGATTTTCGGAGGCTCGAGGCTCTTCCCCTTTATTTGTGCCATAGTGGCACTTTGCTTCATTGTGATCCGTATGTTTTGGATCCTTTGTTAATCTCTCCGCGTGCCAGTCAGGGATCGCAAGGAAATATTTGTCCTAGATAGGTTAATTATCACCTTGAAAACTAGTATATCAGCCTAGGTGGTAACTCCACTCATTGCCAATTGGTTTTGAGTTGGATACTTTTAACATATAACAAGGGGTACAAGAGGGTGAGAGGAAATATATTGGTGAGCACAGGGGGTAAGCGAGGTCTCTAACTACCTTTGAGAGGAGGGAGTTCGTGTAGGGATGTGTGGGTTTACGGACTTTGTCCATCTTGTGTTGTCATCTATTTTTATCATAGAGAAAATATCCCTCTCCCTCTCTCTCTCTCTCTCTCTCTTGGAGTAAGCAAGTGGGGCTGAACCACGTAACTTGGTGTTTCTTCCGCTCGCTTGACGAGATTTGCAGTTAATAGTCCCAGACATTTAGTAGGTGTTTCCTTAGTAATATTTTTGTGTGTGTGGAAAGATACATGTGTAAGGTTTCATAAGCATAAGAAGAAACATCCTTTTTTGCTTGGAAATTTTCCTGTTTTACTAGTCTACTCAAGTAGGCCTATGGGCTATGGTTGCTGCAGGATGACTTTGCTCCTTGGTCCTCCAGGATGCGGAAAGACTACTTTATTAAAAGCACTTTCAGGAAATCTGGACAAGTCTCTCAAGGTTTTTCTTCTTTCTAATAATTGGTATAGTTAGTGAGAGAAATGTGGAAGATCTTTTATTAATAATCAAATGAACAATTATGACCCACGGGTTTATTACAAGTGCAAATTTGCAAAGTTTACAACATAGGGAAAGCTCACAGTGGCGACTGCTTTACAAACTTGTGTTTTTGGTTTCAATTTTCTGTATCTTCTTTTAAGAAGTTGCATTGGTGGTTTGCAAGCATTGTCATAAAATCTTATAAATTTGTCTCGAATATCACTTTTCGCACACTCATATACAAATAAAACAACATTGGATGCCTTCATTCAAGTTTGTGATTCAAGTTTGGATACAAGAAAAAATGATTCTGCTGGTCTCTTGTCTAGCATCTGTCCCTCGTTTTGTCTTACTTTGCGTTATGGGTAGCTTTCAACTCTTAGTAGATCAACAATGGGCAAAAATGCCCTCCTGAATTTCTTGTGTCTAAAGTGGATGATGAATTGCATAAAAGTTGTGCTATTTTACTGGAAAGTTATTCTACTACCCATAAGAGACAAAAAAAAAAAAAAAACCTTCAGTTGTTGTATTGATTAATGTGCTCGCATTTTGTGTTTGGCCAAACATTTTACACATCACTGCTTGATCGATTGAGCTCTAATTTGGTATTTTTCAAGAGCTTCCTCCCTTCATCTTCCCTCATTTGAACTTATTTTTTATTTATTAACTTGCCCGCACAGGTTGCAGGGGAAGTTTTATACAATGGATACAAACTGGAAGAGTTCATTCCCCAGAAAACTTCTTCTTATATAAGTCAAAATGACCTACACATGCCTGAAATGACTGTAAGGGAAACACTTGATTTTTCAGCTCGCTGTCAGGGGGTTGGAAGCCGAGCAGGTCTGGAGTCTGGACTCGAGCAAACAAAGGATAGTTGATTTGTTGATTGTTTCATAACTTACTGTACTTATGACACTTGAAGTAATTTATATATGCCTGCCAGAGATTATGGTTGAGGTCAGCACAAGGGAGAAACAGGCTGGAGTTGTTCCAGACCCAGATATCGATACTTACATGAAGGTGCTATTAGTTTCTCTGATCTTCCTCTCTCCCCTTGTTTCTGGTGTTGCCAGTATGTTTCATGAGGCATTGAATGTCCAGAGTCTCCACTCCACTGTTACCCTGCGATAAGCTGCAGTCTCCTTACTGGCTTTTATTGGTTATGCAGGAGTACAAAGATAATCACTTTGTTTGGTTTGAAGTTTTTGATGTAATGAGTGGTAATGAGTGGAGAGAGATAGAGAAACTTATTGGAAATCGTACAGAGAGTAAAAAAATTTCTGAAAACTTCAAAAAGAATGAAGTGATATGAATGATATTTTCTCTGTGTGTTGATGATCGGAGTAAAATTCTCTCTCTCTCTCTCTGATATTTATTCCAATAGTTTTTACAGAAGGCTTGAAACAACTTGCACTCAGGTTCCTAATTACATTCTCCATTTTCAATGATGGAGTATCAGGAAGACTGAGGGGAGATAAAATCGTTGGTAGAAATTTGCGAGCTTAATCTTCTGGAAATGAATTGTGTTTAATAATTCTAATGTAACAAGTTGATCTGCAATGACGGGGTTAAGGGCAGAAATTGAGTTATGTTACGGCTAATGATTGGAAGCTCTTTACAACTCAATAAGGAACCTTAAATTAGGTACATATCAGTAGTTGGGTATATTTTTGCAGGCTGAAATGATATGTCTGCATTATGTTGTCCCTAATTGATATGAACTAGTTGGTGGGCTGTTTCTTTCATTGACGCACGTCCAGATCTTTATCACATGAATTAGAAAACTATCTAAAAATGCAAGCTAACTTCACATAAAAAGTTTAGGTCGTGAATTACATTTCTTATAACCTTTATTTTAGTGGTTTAGCTTATCTGTTTAAATGTTTATGGTTTGTTTTACCAGGCAATTTCTGTGGAAGGACAAAAGACTACCCTCCAGACTGACTACATGTTGAAAGTAACTTTTTGCAACTGAGTTTTCCTTGATCTTCTTCTATGTCATTGCTAGGAAAATGCTTTACCCATTGATTTTCTCCGATCATTTCCTTGGTTACTCAGATTTTAGGACTTGATATCTGTGCCGATACACTAATTGGAGATGCCATGATAAGAGGTATCTCAGGTGGTCAAAAGAAAAGATTGACTACAGGTAGTCTTCCTTATTTTTTTCTGTTGTATATGGAATAGGGGGAGTTTGAAGCAACCAAACTCACGACTACATCATGTTTGCCATGGTGCAAGACTGCAGGTCCTTTGAAAACTATATTGCCACCTTTCAAGACTTGCATTTAATATGTAAATAAGGAAATAGTTTGGTCCGTGTTTTGCAGGCGAGCTGATTATAGGTCCTACAAAAGCTCTGTTTATGGATGAAATATCAAATGGCTTAGACAGTTCTACGGCATATCAAATTGTTGCTTGTCTTAAACAGCTAGCACATATATCAAATGTTACTATACTTGCGGCACTTCTTCAACCAGCACCAGAAATCTTTGATCTCTTTGATGACATCATCTTGATGGCAGAAGGGAAGATTGTGTATCATGGACTTCGTAGTCATGTTCTAAATTTTTTTGAGGATTGTGGGTTTAGATGTCCTGAAAGGAAAGGGGTTGCTGACTTCCTCCAAGAGGTAACTTTATTGTGGTTCATCTGTAATTCTTTCTTGATCTCTTATTTTCTTCAACGGTGTTACATCTTGACCATTGCAGGTAATATCTAGAAAAGATCAAGCACAATACTGGCACCAAGCTGAACAATCTTGGAGTTACATTTCCGTTGATTTGTTTTGCAAGAAATTTAAGGAATCTACTTATGGGGAGAAGTTAGATGCAGAGCTATCAAAGCCATTTACGAAGTCTCAGAGCCATAAGAATGCCATTTCGTTCAGCAAGTATTCACTTTCTAAATGGGCGCTCTTTCGAGCTTGCATGTCAAGGGAATATCTTCTCATGAGGAGGAATTCATTTGTTTATGTATTCAAATCATTTCAGGTCAAGATCGGCAATCTCTTATTCCCTCCCCTTTTAGTTTCTAGCAAAATACAACTTTTAACCTTTCATTCTTTTGTGTGCTAGAACTCTTGATTTTTTTTTTCCTAAGCTTCAATTCTTCTCATTTGCAGATTGTTATAATAGCAGTTATGACAATGACTTTGTTATTGAGAACTCAGATGGGTGTTGATGTCATTCATGCAAACAATTATCTGGGTGCTTTGTTCTTTGCTCTCGTGGTTCTTTTTTTTGATGGGTTTCCGGAGTTGTTCATGACTGTTACAAGACTTGCTGTCTTCTACAAGCAGAGAGACTTATACTTCTATCCAGCGTGGTCATACGCAATCCCGTCCACAATTCTCAAGGTTCCTCTTTCATTGTTTGAAGCTCTGATTTGGACTTCTCTTACTTATTATGTGATAGGATACAGTCCTGAGCCTGGGAGGTTAGTACTAGACATATATTGTGTTAATTTGGAGGAAGTTACCCCTATATTTTTCCACAAATATTTGAATCAACTAATTAACAATAAAAAAAAGGTCAATTTTCACTGATTACACATTTAGGTAACAAGGTTCATTGGTACTTCCACACACACACGCACATGCACACGCGCACACACGCACTCCTTATAAAATATTAAACTTATTGGGATTGACTTTCTACCATTCCTCTGTATCTTAGGTTCTTTCGACAGTGGATTCTACTTTTTGCTGTGCACTTTGTTGCAATATCCATGTTTCGTTTCGTGGCATCTGTTTGCCGTACCATGGTTGCTTCTGTAGCAGTTGGTAGTTTATTGATATTATCTACCTTTTCATTTAGTGGCTTCATTATCCCAAAATGTAAGGTTCATTACCTCTTTCAAATTGGAGTTTTGGAAAATTATTGGGGAAAAACAAAGTTCAAATCTCTTGTTGCTTGCAGCCTCTATGCCAACTTGGTTGAAGTGGGGATTTTGGGTTTTCCCATTGGGTTATGGTGAGATAGGCCTTGTTGTAAACGAATTTCTTGCTCCAAGATGGCAAAAGGTTAGTATCTACCTAGATGCAAGATTTGATGTGTCTTCCAATTAACAATATTTGCATGTTCCTTCTTCTTTTTTATGTTATGATATGATAAGTGAATTTCATGCTCATACAGTGGTTCACTCATTGTTCCAAAACCGCATACGTATAGGGCCATTTTTATGTAGTATTAAACAATATTCAGTTACCACCATTAGCAACTTCATCGACAACAATGGCCACAAGTGTCTCAGTTGATTGGATAGGCAACAATATGGAAAGAACACTAGGTTTCTTCACTATATCAGCTTATTCGTTCTATGCTTATTCTGTTTTTTTGTAGACACTTTCAGGGAATACGACAATAGGGAAAGAAACACTTGAAAGCCGTGGACTTAACTTTAGTGCATATTTCTTCTGGCTAACACTTGGTGCTTTACTTGGGTTTGCAATACTCTTCAACATCGGGTTTACCTTGGCTTTAACCTTCTTAAACTGTAAGTTCATCATTGGATTACATGATATCAATATTATAATAAGATAATGATATGTGCTTGCTTGATTACATGAAGTCAATATTAGAATAACATAATGATATGTTCTTGTTCCACTTCTAAATGAAAATCAGCTCCTGGTTCTCGTGCTATTATTTCAAATGAAAAGCTGTCCCAGATTAAGGAAAGTAAAGATTCCTCCAATGGTGCCGATAAAGTAAGGTCAAAGAGCTGCCAGAAAACTGGGTCAAAACCTCATAAAGGTAGTTTTTTGCATTATTCGTCAGTCTCTTCTAATTACTTTTGAAACATTGCATCAAATTAACTTCCTTTGGTTATTATCATTCAATTTTATTTCTATTGCAATTGACTAATCTATTTTTACAGATCGGCTGGTTTTACCTTTCAAGCCCCTAACTTTAGCATTTAAAGATGTTCAATACTACGTTGAAACTCCTTTGGTATGCACTCACCAAATCTCTTACTTATGTTGGGTGGTTGTTAGATATCTATAATTGTCAGATGATCTTACCTCCTTTGATTTTCCAATTTGATTGATCTCAGGCAATGAGAGAAAGGGGTTTTACCCCGAAAAAACTCCAACTACTTTGTGATATTACTGGTGCGTTAAGGCCCGGTGTTCTTACAGCATTAATGGGTGTGACTGGAGCTGGTAAAACAACTCTTTTGGATGTTCTTGCTGGAAGGAAAACTAGTGGCACCGTTGAAGGAGATATTAGAATTGGAGGATATCCCAAGGTTCAAGACACTTTTGCTAGGATTTCGGGTTACTGTGAACAAAGTGACATTCATTCCCCACAAATTACAGTGGAAGAATCCGTCATTTATTCGGCTTGGCTACGTCTGCATCCTGAAATTGATTCTGAAACTAAATTTGTATGACCTTACTTTTCTCACGTACATATCTGTAGATTCTATGTATAGACGTTGAATGTTCCCTTTGACTCTTCTGAGAGGTTTAAATCACTTTTATAGCTTATGCATTTGTCTTCACAGGAATTTGTTAGAGAGGTCCTGGAGATCATTGAGCTTGATGAAATAAGAGATTGTTTAGTTGGCATGCCAGGTGTCAGTGGTTTATCAACTGAACAGCGAAAGCGGCTTACAATAGCAGTGGAAATTGTTGCTAACCCCTCCATTATTTTCATGGATGAACCTACAACTGGATTGGATGCACGTGCAGCTGCAATTGTTATGCGGGCCGTGAAGAATGTCGCTGATACGGGAAGAACAATTGTTTGCACCATTCACCAACCAAGTATTGACCAATTTGAAGCATTTGATGAGGTAGGAAACCAATTAACGAACTATGTTAACGGTATTTGGGACATGAGTCAACTTAGACGTTGAACTGGAATTGAGAATTTGGACCTTAAAGTTGTTTCATCGCCAATTGGAACTCATAGAATTTTGTAACTCTATAGCTTAAGTATGGCTCGGAAAGCTTTCTAAATTGTCCTGAAATGACGAAAAAATTGGAAAATGAACATATACTGAAAATGGAGCAACAAGGAGACAAGCTCAACAATTTTTCCTCCCAACAATCTGCTTTCCTCTTGATATGAAGCCAACTATTTTTTATTTTTTATTTTTTTGTGGTGGCGTTATTATTACTATTGTTAGACTTTGTCCCACCTTGGTTAATTATAACCTCCAAAACTAGTATATGAGCCTGGGTGGCCTCTCAACTCATTGCCAATTAGTTTTGAGTTAGATGCTTTAACAACTATCATTATTATTGTGAGACTTATAGCATATACATCAGAGGTAACAAACACCAAAAGTTAAGAAATTGGAGAGTTTAGTCAAGTTTTAGGTGCTTTAGTAGAACCTTCTGTTGGGATTTGTTCCACATCGGTTAAATATCTCCTCCAAAACTAGTATATGAGCCTGGGCGGCCTCTCCACTCTTTGCCAATTGGTTTGGAGTTGGATGCTTTAACATGGTATCAGAGCTAGAGTTTCGAAGGCTTTTCCCCTTTGTTTGTGCCATAGTTGCACTTTATTTCATTGTGATCCGTGTGTTCCGGATCCTTTGTTGATCTCTCCACGTGCGAGTCGGGGGTCGCACGTGCGGGGGAGTGTTGGGATTTGTCCCACATCGGTTAAATATCTCCTCCAAAACTAGTATATGAGCCTGGGCGGCCTCTCCACTCTTTGCCAATTGGTTTGGAGTTGGATGCTTTAACACCTTCAAATGTAACCCACCCATTAAATTTCTATCCTCTCTCTTCATGTGTATCAAATGATTAATAAAACAAATGGTTACTATGCAATCAGTAAGTATATAAGAAAATTTTAAATTGTGTATAAATAAATAGTAGTACAAAAAGATGATAGCAAAAAATTTAAAAAAATTACTTATCAAAAAAAAAAACTGTAGATTATACTAGAGTGCATGCCACAAATCACCCTTCAAGTAAGGTAGCAAAGTACAATATCGGAACCTAACTTTTGGAACTTCTGCCAAAGATGCTCTTAATATACTTGTGGGCCTATCCTCTAACAGCTTGAGCTTTTATCGCGAACTTGTCAACACCATATTCCTCTCTTGTAAGAGGTACTGGGGTTTCTTTACATCCAACAATAGTTATATGATCGATTGTGCAAGTCCATGTGTTTGTATTAGCCATTCTTGTTGTTTCTCTTGTTTGCAAGCTCAATATGCACTGATAGGCCTACCCTAACCTCTTGAACTTGTGAGGAACAATCTGTCTGTTAATATTGGAGGGGAAAATAAAAAAATCCTAGCTCTAAGTTCGTTGGTGGGTATGTCTAATTAACAAAATGTTGGTAGTTAAACAAAATTGTGGAGCACAGGAACAACTTGTTACATAGCGAAATTATAATCCTTGCTATATGTTAAGAGTGGTGCACTAGGAAAACTCGCAACTTTTCCTCCATTAGAATCAACGCAAAAACGGAATGTAATTTAGAGCAATATTCTCTTGGATGGAAGTGCATAGTTACTTTTCACAAAATAGGAAGACGTATTTGCTTAGATCAATTGCGTGAAGATTTGAGAGTTTTATTTTGGTTGCTGGTTTCTTGTTTGTGTCTTCTTCTTGTCGGTAGTCTAGTCCAGTCAGACTAGCATAGAGCTAGAACCTTTGAGATGATTAGCAAGTAGTCCAATAAGCCAAATGCCTGCTTATAAGCTGTAAAGTATATATGATTTAGCAAGTATTAGCTTATAAGCCAATACCAAAATCTTTCAAATTATTCCTTTCTTTAACAGTTAATAGCAATAAATTCTAACTTTACCCCATCTATTGATTTTGGCGCTTGTGAAATCATAAATGATCAAGACACATTTAAAAGTTGTTCATGGAGACCATTCAGTTCATAATTTTCAGTTTTCACTATTGAACTTCCACATGTGTACTTCACCATGAACAATTTATGTTTGATACCTACTTGGAATCTATTGCAGTTAGTTCTATTGAAATCTGGTGGACATATTATCTATTGTGGACCAGTGGGTCACCATTCAAACAGTGTCATCAAATACTTTGAGGTTGGTTTGCTACAAAAGGGAAGAGGCATTTTTTGACATTTTCCGTTCACTACTTGTACAGGTTATGCATATGATGTCAGAAAATTAACTATGATTCACCCAATTTCTACCATTTCCCTCTCATAGGATATCTCTGGAGTTCCAAAGATTAGAAGTAATTACAACCCAGCAACATGGATGTTAGAGGTCACTTCCACAACAGCAGAAGCTAATCTTGGCATCAATTTTGCCCAAGTTTACAAGAATTCTGTCTTGTATCAGTGAGTTCAACTGCTAATCACTTGTTTAATTGTTTCGAGTTGTGATGGTCATTGTGGACTTGCTTGGCATGTCTGGAATGCAAAGTTTCTCAAAATAAGCATTGTATGAAGTTTTTTTTTTGATAAGTAGCATTGTATGAAGTTGTTTAAGCATGTCGACACATTTCCTAGGTTGTCTGCCAAACTTTTAGCTTTCTGTGGTTCTCGATGATTTTACATATTTTATGGTCATTGAACATATTGCATAGCCAACAAACCGCCGCAAAACTCATACCATTAAGACCGTAGGTCTGCGTGCTTATGGTGAGGGGGTTTTGGTTTTAAAGCAGGGATTTTCGATTACTACCAACTCTATGGGAGAAGCAGGAAGCTCCTACTTTCTGTTGACTGAGTTGTGGTCGTCCGACAATGCATTGTTGTCCTTTCCTTACCTTCTCATTCTTTGCCTTTTCATTTTCAGTGCCTTTTCTTTTGAGTACCTTTTTTTACCCCAATGGTTGTTGGACCGTTCCACCATTCTTGGTCATTGTGGCAAAGACTAGACTGTGGTTGATTGTCATTAAAGCAGTCTAATTAGGCATTATACTATGGTAAGCTTCAACATCAGTCCTTGATATAGTGCATCATTTACTTATTGTGCATTGGAGGAGTGCTAATTGCTAAGCTACCATATGTCGATCAAATAATGGGCAGTACATGAAGGGGGAGGAGGGAATAGTTAGCTTTAAGGACTTCATTTATGTATTTTAAACCTTAAACAAAATATTGGAACGGCAGATTGAACATTGTGCTCTAGAATAGATGTACACTAAAGAGTAAAGACAGTGGGGCAAATAAAAACACAAGTCAAGATACAGTGCCACATGGACATGCCAAATAAGAAAGAGAGTACAAATTTGGGTGCATGTTACTTTATGTCTTATATATGTTATGCTGTTACCCATTCACATTTACATGAAGTTTATTCCAAGGATGGACTCATTAATTTGATGTGACACTTTGTTCATGGAACTACTACATTAATTGTTTTGACACTAGTCTTCACTTCTATAGGACTCATTTCTGCTCATTGTGATTGTAGGAACAATAAAGCACTTGTGGATTCTCTAAGTACTCCTTCCGATACAAAAGAGTTGCATTTTAAAACCCGCTTCTCACAAAATACTTGGGGACAGTTCAAGTCCTGCCTTTGGAAACAATACTTGTCTTACTGGAGAAGTCCTTCGTACAACTTGTTGCGCTCCATGTATTTGTTGTTCGCATCTTTGCTTTATGGTATTCTATTTTGGGATCAAGGGAGGAAAATGTAAGTAAACTAAATTGAACAATGTTGACAATATACAGAAGTTAAGTAGGGAATTAGGTATTTCCTAGACAAAGAATCACCATAAGATTGGTCTGGTTTGCTAATTCCCTCTACCTATAATGAGTACATTAATAGGTTCCGGGATTAAATTTTCATGCTCATCAGTTATCAGTAGACTTCTTCATGTTTGACAAAGAAATCACTTCATTGGACAGAAATAACCAGCAAAGTCTTTTCAATATTCTCGGGGCAATGTTCTCTGCTGCAATATTCTTGGGCATAAATAATTCTTCGTCAGTTTTACCATATGTGTCAACAGAACGATCAGTTTTCTACCGGGAAAGGTTTGCAGGAATGTATGGCTCATGGGCTTATGCACTTGCTCAGGTAACCTCTTAAGTACCTAAAGCTTAGGTATCTTAGTTGAACTATTGAAACCTAACGTCTTAATATATGAGTGCCAGCTATTACCAATTATTTTCCTCTATTTTCTTAATCAGCATTTTATTACCAGCACTTTCTGCACATTTATATACCTGCTTAATTTTGTAGGTCACGATTGAGGTCCCATATGTCATGGCCCTAGCAATTGTTTTCTCGACCATCACGTATCCGATGATTGGGTATTATTGGTCAGCTTATAAGGTTTTATGGTACTTCTACGCCATATTTTGTACATTGATGTACTTCACTTATCTTGGAATGCTGATTGTTGCAATTACACCAAGCTTTCCAATAGCGGCAACTTTACAGTCACTGTTCTACATGATTTTGAACTTGTTCGCTGGTTTTTTGATTCCTCAACCAGTAAGCTACTGACTTCTACTTGGTTTGGTACACTAGTTGTATTTTGCATTATTAAGCGGGTTTACATTTTATAGTGGTGAATTAATGGTCATAACAGATCTGGGGGGGGGGGGGGGGGGGGGGGGGGGAACATCATGTTCACTTGGCGACTCGGTTGTTATTTCTGTTTCTTTCTAATGTTACTGACCTAGCTGTATTTATATTGCCTCTCGCAGCAATTTCCCAAGTGGTGGCTCTGGATGTATTATCTAACCCCTACATCTTGGACCCTAAATGGGATGTTCACTTCACAGTATGGAGATGTACACGATGAGATTACGGTGTTTGGTGAAACTAAAACCGTATCTGCCTTTTTAAAAGATTACTTTGGGTATCACCATGATCAATTACCCATTATGGGTGTTGTTCTCACTATTTACCCCATTCTTTTTGCTTTTCTATTTGCATTCTGCATAGAGAAGAAAAATTTTCAGAAGAGATGAATGTTGTCGAACCATTTGATCTGTACTTCAAATGAACAGATTGTTACTGTAATGACTTATGGACTTCATATTGAGATGTGTTGTACTTGGGTTTAGTGTTATTCACTAAATCGCAGTGGATGAAAGGCAACTAGAGAAAGAGAGAAATTAGTTTAAGTGGGAGAGTAAACCTAAGTGTGCATTTGCAGGGCTGTGACCATGGTGGGAAGTCGCCGGAAAAGCCATACGTCAAGAAATCGCAAGAGAAATTTGTATTGAGAGAAAAAGGCGTACCCTTAGGCTCAACAAGCTCCTCCATTCCGAAGATGAGGACTTGGGGGCTTGTTGTGCCTAGCAGGGTAGTCGTGCCCAAAGATTAGGTATGGTCCCAAGCTAAAAAATGTGATCCAAACCGTTCACTATATAGAGCTTGACATAGACTAAACTTAAACTTGGAAGAATCAAATCGATTGGATATCAATGAACAAACGACATCTTGGGAAAGACAATGGCAGGAGAAGATGATGGAGACCACCCAATGTAGAGTCAGAAGGAAAACGTGGAGATGGATTTTGAGTTTGCTTCCATGGACTCTCCACCCTTCTCCTGGTTTTATTTTTTGTTTTGTTGTATTTTGTTTGTTATTTTAATTGTAATTTTTTTTGGATTAATATAACTAGGATGATCTTTCCACTTGAAAAAAAAGAAAGAAAAGAATTAGGAGTTTTTGAAGTTGATTATTCATACAAACGCACTTAGAAAATTATTTAACAATGTGTTTTGACTATTGAATGCAATTCTGCGTCATTTTGAACGTTGAGGGTAAAAAACATTTTTTGAGTGCTTTTATACAACCAAGCCGCTAGTGTCAAAATCATTTTTCAAAAAATAATGCAATATCTTATTCGGCCAGCTTAACAAAATAAACATTACCAATTATTTTTATGAAGACACATATGGTAAGAAAATTTCTTGTAAAATCTACCACATCATCTCTTCAAAGTGGTCTTTGAGTTGATGAAGAAAAGTCTGCACAGAGTAGATAACTGAGTTTGAACTATTGAGTGAAATTACGATATAAAAAAGAAGAAGAAGAGAATCGTAGGTCATTAGATAAACCCACAAGAAACTAATATAATTAGTAATTACCTATAAATAAACATAATACAAAAACCCACCCTTTCTTGGTACTGAGAAAGGATGTTCACTAGAGGAATGACCTAATCTAGAACGTCAAAGACAAACAAGACAAGACATCTAATCTGAAAAGAAAGTCCATAAGGTAGTGGAAGACGACTCCATAGCGATGTGCAAGCGTTTCATTTTACAGAAATCAGCAACTCTACACCAAATCTCAATCTGCTTCTTGGACGCTCAATCCAGAACAAGACTACCATAGAAGAGAATAAGACATAAAAAAAGAAAAAAGAAAAGAAATCAGATAATTGACTAATCGAAAGAATGTTTAAAGATAATTGAGAAACATAGAAAACAAACATGAAAAGCAAAACAGCGATGCACTACAAGAACAAAACCAATAGAATCAACGTGCAAGGGGAAGCCATTTACTGTCGCAATACAAATGGGGGAGACATGGAAACACAGAGTTATTGAGTGAGACAACGGGAGTCATATGATGGGAAGAATCAGAATTAAAAAAATCATGTGGTAGGTGAGAAGTGAGATACCTGTGGTATAAGATACCTGTTGGCACCACTGAAGCTTGTGGATGATTCCCTGAGTGGTAGCCACGAACTGCTCAAACAATGGAGAGGTGAAACACCCCTGGAGGTAAGAGCTCAAAAAGGGTGAGAAAGCTGATCTGATTCTGACCTCTAGAGGATGACACAGTAATCAAGGGAGAAGAACGGCATCCCTTTGACTGCAATAGCTTCAGGCGCGCATTCTTTCAATGTCCCTGATAAGCCCTTAAAAGTGTTGATATCAGGGCTTATCTCTCTCATTTTTGTCACACATCCATGCATTATATTACTAAATTCGTTGATTTCGTGCGAGGGTGTCGTGTTTATAAGTTTCAGGCAAATCACTTGAAAAGGACGCGTTTTGACGCCGTGGATTAACTCTAAGGGTAGCCGTACCCCCAAGGCCACGTGGCACCCTGCCACCGAGTCCCAAGAATGATGGAAAGTAGCATTGGAAGGTGTGCCGGACATCGGAAGGCCAAGGGACGTGCATAGGGTGAAGCAACAAAGAAAGATCAAAGTTGTCCAGGTGGTACCTGTACACAAAATCTCAGTACCTGTACCCAGAGATCAGTAGCGGTGCAAAAAGCTCCAAATTGAACTGGTACCGGTACCACAAAAATGCAGTACCTGTACCCGCTGGAATTTTCTGCAGAATTTTGTACCCGACCAAGCAACAACTTAGGGGTATTTAGGACTTTTGTAGCTCGTTTTTAAGGGGCTATAAATACCCCCAGACCTGATTTCATTAGGTTATCTTTTATTTTCTCCCCCTTCCCTTTCTCTCTCTACCTCCCTCCTTAGGTTTTGCTCTCATTCCTCCATGGATTGAGCTTAGATTTCCATTTCCCATGTAATTTCTTCAAGAATCATGTAAGTACTCTTAATTTCAATATATGTTTTAGTTGTTAATCTCGTTTTTCACCATGTTTCTTGCATTTCCTTCATCTTTCTTGCTTAGTTCATCTCTAATGGAGGGGTAGCCTCCTTGGCTTGGTCTTGGGGTGATTTCTACCCCATGACTTGGGTAGTTTAATGGCTTCTCTTATTTCTTGTACTTATTGTGGTTTGTGAATGAATTAAGTTCATTTTTATGTAACAAAACCTAGGGTTGTTAACCTCTTTGATTATGCGTAGGCAAGGACTTGATCTCTTGCCACACATAATGCTTGGAGCTATGTCACTCTAGGTGTTTGCCAAAATGCCTCAAAGAACTTATTGAACTCTAATCTTTGGTCTAAACTTAGGGTTGTTAACTTCTTTGATTGGGTGTAGATAAGTCTCCTTGTCACACCCAATGCTTAGAACCATGGCACTCTATGTGTTTGATAAAATGCCTAAATGAGTTCCTTTCCATTTCCAAACCCCGTTGTATGAGTTAAACTTGATTTTTATGGTTAAATCTTCCGAGTGAGATCAAATGACAATGACTCTCACTTGAGTTATCAAAGAGAAGCATTGAACGGCCTAAGTTATGGGCGGAATGAACCCCTAGACCTTGCCGCTTTTAATTTATAGTCAATCTTTGTTTTCAATTAAAGTTAGGAGGTAGAGAGAATTTCCATCACTCAAAAGTTGGCCGTCTCAAAGCCGAACTAAAGGTTGGCGGTCCTAACGCTAAAAACCCTTCGTAAATCAAACCTCCGGCCTAGCTCCATTGGCTCCCTGTGGATTCGACCTCGGACTTCCGAGTTTATTATGCTACAACCGACCTAGCCCTACGCTTGGGGCACTCTTTACTACGACACACTTTGGTCGAGCAAGCATTTTTGGCGCCGTTGCCGGGGAATCAATTGGTAGCTAACTTGGAGGTATTGCTTTACACCGCACTGTAAGTATTCCATCTTTTTGTTTTTAGTTTCTATTTTCTTTCTTTGTAGTAGGATGGCGGCGTCAAATGAGGAATTAGTCCCTCCTACCGCCAGTGTTTTTAGTGCTAAGCCGAGCATGCTTCAAGTATTGCCCCATTTTCATGGCTTAGCCTCTGAAAATCCATGTGCGCACATCTTAGAACTTGAGGAGCTTTGCATGAATGATAAAGTGGCCTTATTTCAGATATTTCCATTATCTTTGAAAGATAGGGCTAAGAGTTGGTTTCATTCATTGAACCCAGGATCAATAGTTACATGGCAAGATATGGAAAATCAATTTTTCAAAAAGTTTTCCCCAATACATGAGACTCATATGCTACTATGTGAAATCGTAAATTTTTATCAACTTGAAGAAGAGTCTTTTGCGTGTTGTTGGTGGCGGTTTAGATATCACATACTCTATTGGTCGCAGCATTGCTGTGAAAAAAGGCACCTTATTCCCATTTTCTATAAGAGTTTAAATTCTACAACGCGTCAGCTTGTAGATAAGATGTTCGATGGTGTATTTTTGGATAAAACCGCTATTGAAAGTTGGGATTACTTTGATCAATTGGCAGAAAATTCTGAATCTTGGGTTTATGATGTCATTGTTGAAGATGCCAACTTAAATGTTGAGGAAGATGAAATAGAGCCGCTTTTCATTATTGAAGAGGTTGGTTTAGATTTGCAAAACACCTCAGAGCTTGGATACCGTGATGAGCTTAATGTTCAATGTTCTCCTCATGAGAATTCGATAGATGTTGTTGGCACTCTTGTTGAGTCTCCACCATTCCAAGATTTTGTGGGAGTGGAACTAATTGATTTTCTTGGTGTTGATGACTTTGATTTGGTTTACCATCCTTACATTGTAGATTTTGTCAACAGTTTGAAAATCAATCTAGTTTGGAATGCTCATTTGGTTGAATTTAAATGTCTTAAACAAATTCGGCAATTGTGCTACTCAAAGTATCTTATTTTGTGGTATGGCCGAATTCAATTTTTGACCAAGATTTTGGAGTGGAGCGATGTGCTCATGTTAATAGCTTTTGATGGCATAATCAATGTTCGAAATCCACGTTTGGCTGAAGACGTTTGAACTTGGCTTTCCAATTTTTTTTGTTTTTTCTATTTCGCTTTTGTGGTCCGGTATAGCCACCCGTGTCACACATAAGATGTTGTATGACTAGCTCTGCGGCGCCTTAAGTGAGACACGGGGAGAAAAGTAGTACCCGTTTAATCACGTGACGATTCGGTGGTTTAATTACTTGTGAATAATTTTTGTGCCGGGCTATCACGAGCCGACAGTACTAATGTCATTTGTTTCCGGTAGGTGGTTGGTTCTTAAGCCTTTTGCAGGAATGAATTTTGGACGCTTTGCTAAGAACGAACGGTGACAATGACGCAAAATCCTCCAACTTGGTCGACGTATTGGGTGGTTGACATTCCACCCCGTAGGTACATTTTTTGTCTCCCTCTCCTTATTTTACGTCTTTGTGCATCGAGGGCGCTGCTCATTTCAAGTTGGGGGGGGGGGGGTGATTATTCTTGCATTTAGTTTTCGGTTTTTGCATAGGAATTTTTAAATTTTTTGTGCAATCTTCCCTTTTATGTATTTATTTTGCATGCTAGATATGTTAAATATGCTCAATCGTGTAAATAAAGGCAAGAGTCGTGCACCCCGTCGAATTTGATTACGTGTTGAATCCATGTTGCATGCATATACGTGAACTTTGTTGAACAAATTGAGCTCCAAGGTGTGTCAAGTAGTATGCATCGCTTAGAGTTGAAGTTCGTTTTGAAGCATCCCATGCTTGTTTGTCTCTTTTTCTGCACTTGCGTAAATAATATCCGTTTGTTCATGCATGAGTAGTTTAGATATCTTTTATGCATCATATTGGAGTTGATTGGCGTACGTAGGAAATGATACAAGGCAATTTTTTGCATGATAAAACCACAAATGTGTCCCTTCGTTCCAATTTGTTGAACCGTAGTCTGAGTCTCCATTTTTGCTCAAGCTTAGGAAGCCGGATGTTTGGAGGGTTGTGTGAAATTGATTTTCAATGATTCAATGAGGTTTGGGGGTGGTGTGAATGTGATAGAAGTGGTTGGGATGCAAAAGGGCGAAGAATTGATATGTGATTCCCTATCTCTCCTCTCCCTCTACAAAAGCTAAAGCCCCAAATTTTCATCTCCCTCTCCAAAGCTCTCGAAATTGGACCTTCAATCTCTCTTACTACAAATCTCACCTCAAAGGACCATATTCCTCAAAGAAATGCCATGAAAGAGCAAAATCGAATTCGAAAGAGGGTTAAATACTATGATGAGAGGATTAGTTAGATATCCGGGCTAACAGACATTCCCGATGAGAAGGAGTCCAATGAGAAGGGAGAGCACAAGGCTAAATAACGTGAGGAGCCGGATGAGAATTATGACTAGGTGTGGAGGAGTCGGTGGTATTGTAGTTTTAGTAGGATTAATCTAGTAGATTTTTTTTATTTCTTCTTCGTAGCTTTGTTTGGTGATTGGCCGGCATGTGGCCGTGGTTGGGTAGTCTAGGGGATGGTAGTGGCCAAGGGTAGTTGAAACCAAGCAAAGTTATGGCCGCTACCGCTTTTGTTTCCCTTTTCTTGGCACCGAGGTCATTATAAGCTACTAAAGTCCTCCGTTGATCCTATTGTACGCTCATCTAACTCTTTTTGATGCATGATCGATATCTAAAGCTAATTTAGTATGGAATTTCCGTTAGCTTAGTTTGTTTGTGAATATTTGCTTAGCTCTCTTTATCAGCGCTCTTTTGATTAGCATGCATAGCTTTTTGTCTTTTGCTATTGCGATTCTTGCTAGCGCTTATCATGGGATGTTATTCTAGTTTATTACTTTGTGCAATTTCATATCTGAGTTTGCTCTTTTGAGTCCTGGAATGGAAATTCAAGGTGGACGTGTGTTGCTTGGCCGTTGGCATAATTTGTTCACCTTAGTTCATTGTATGCGTGTGCGTGGGTAGCATATGACTAAGTTCGAAGTGGTGTTTGTCCGAACTCTTGCCAAGTGTCGTTGAGCATAATTGTCGTATCTTATTTTAGGGGAAAATTGCATAGCATTAGTTATATACTTTTGTTTAAATTTGCTAGGGACTAGCAAAGTCCAAGTTAGGGGGTGTGATAAGCCCTTAAAAGTGTTGATATCAGGGCTTATCTCTCTCATTTTTGTCACACATCCATGCATTATATTACTAAATTCGTTGATTTCGTGCGAGGGTGTCGTGTTTATAAGTTTCAGGCAAATCACTTGAAAAGGACGCGTTTTGACGCCGTGGATTAACTCTAAGGGTAGCCGTACCCCCAAGGCCACGTGGCACCCTGCCACCGAGTCCCAAGAATGATGGAAAGTAGCATTGGAAGGTGTGCCGGACATCGGAAGGCCAAGGGACGTGCATAGGGTGAAGCAACAAAGAAAGATCAAAGTTGTCCAGGTGGTACCTGTACACAAAATCTCAGTACCTGTACCCAGAGATCAGTAGCGGTGCAAAAAGCTCCAAATTGAACTGGTACCGGTACCACAAAAATGCAGTACCTGTACCCGCTGGAATTTTCTGCAGAATTTTGTACCCGACCAAGCAACAACTTAGGGGTATTTAGGACTTTTGTAGCTCGTTTTTAAGGGGCTATAAATACCCCCAGACCTGATTTCATTAGGTTATCTTTTATTTTCTCCCCCTTCCCTTTCTCTCTCTACCTCCCTCCTTAGGTTTTGCTCTCATTCCTCCATGGATTGAGCTTAGATTTCCATTTCCCATGTAATTTCTTCAAGAATCATGTAAGTACTCTTAATTTCAATATATGTTTTAGTTGTTAATCTCGTTTTTCACCATGTTTCTTGCATTTCCTTCATCTTTCTTGCTTAGTTCATCTCTAATGGAGGGGTAGCCTCCTTGGCTTGGTCTTGGGGTGATTTCTACCCCATGACTTGGGTAGTTTAATGGCTTCTCTTATTTCTTGTACTTATTGTGGTTTGTGAATGAATTAAGTTCATTTTTATGTAACAAAACCTAGGGTTGTTAACCTCTTTGATTATGCGTAGGCAAGGACTTGATCTCTTGCCACACATAATGCTTGGAGCTATGTCACTCTAGGTGTTTGCCAAAATGCCTCAAAGAACTTATTGAACTCTAATCTTTGGTCTAAACTTAGGGTTGTTAACTTCTTTGATTGGGTGTAGATAAGTCTCCTTGTCACACCCAATGCTTAGAACCATGGCACTCTATGTGTTTGATAAAATGCCTAAATGAGTTCCTTTCCATTTCCAAACCCCGTTGTATGAGTTAAACTTGATTTTTATGGTTAAATCTTCCGAGTGAGATCAAATGACAATGACTCTCACTTGAGTTATCAAAGAGAAGCATTGAACGGCCTAAGTTATGGGCGGAATGAACCCCTAGACCTTGCCGCTTTTAATTTATAGTCAATCTTTGTTTTCAATTAAAGTTAGGAGGTAGAGAGAATTTCCATCACTCAAAAGTTGGCCGTCTCAAAGCCGAACTAAAGGTTGGCGGTCCTAACGCTAAAAACCCTTCGTAAATCAAACCTCCGGCCTAGCTCCATTGGCTCCCTGTGGATTCGACCTCGGACTTCCGAGTTTATTATGCTACAACCGACCTAGCCCTACGCTTGGGGCACTCTTTACTACGACACACTTTGGTCGAGCAAGCAGTCCCTTTTGATGGCAAAAATTGCGCTCATCCATAGTAACTCGAGGCTTGGTCTTACCCGTGACACTAATAACATGCATTTGTTAGTCCGAGACATGGTGGCCAAGTGCAAATACAAATCTAAATCTGAAGCTGACACATATTTGAAGAAGATGCAAATGGAGGGAAGAAGATGACCGACAGGTAGTTGGCAATAAGATAATAAGTTGCAGGGACAGCAGTGACAGCGTCTAGTGCAAAATGAACAAGCTATACGAATACCTGCTCTGGTACCATGATATAATGCAAAAGAGAGAACCAAAAGTAACTGTCTACAGCAAAATGAGATTGGTCTTAAGTAAATACAAAGCCAACCACTAGGATATACATCCAAACCATAAGTTACTCTAAGAAACATAAATCCAAACTATCCTCGCAGAACCAGATAAATGACAAGAACATAAACATTAATCACAATACGTGCACAAACATAACGTCATACATGAGGGAAAGTCATAAGTGCGAAACAAACTCTTGTAGGGTACCAAACACCTAGGTCAGAGTTTCCACTTACATTTAAATAGTGTTAAGAATAAGTTTGGCTGATTCTTTAAAACTACATAACCATGAACATGAGGTTAAAACAGTTGTCCTCGAACAGAGTGCTATAATCAGAAAAGATTCAAAACTTGAATATTGGAGGATAACCGGACACAGAAACTAAACTCGTAAGTTGCTCGTTGCTTCACTGGTTGGAGATAGCTTGCATTCCAGAATGCTACAAGCTTGCTTTCTCGGTCTTTGTGCAATGTAGGAAGACTCTTTGGTGTGCTTAAAACTTTGTATAGTTACTCAAATCCAGTAAACTCTGCTCTTTTTTTAGCTGGCCAGTGAACTATGCTAATAATGAAATGGATGCATATTTCCGAACAAGTAACAATCATTGCATCAGCATTTGAGACCATGATTGAAGAGCGGCCCAAGAGCCACAGTAAGATTGCTCAAGTATGACCAAGTGGTCAAACAGTCTTTTCGCTTGTAGAATAAGGGCTGCACACACCCAATCCTTCTCCAGCGAGAGCCTTGTGCACTAGGTAGCCCTTTAACATCTGAGGCCATAACTCAAGCATGTATCAACATCAGAGGCCAACTCTTTTGTCCGAAAACTGCATCACCTGAATAACCCAAACCACCCTGAAAGTATGAGTCTGACTGATGCCATTGCCCACAGTACCCTTAGGTCCATTCTTGAACTACTACACGATTTACAAGCTTCTCCACACTAAAAGACGCTTAATTGCATCTTCATTCAACCTGCATTTTTTCCTCAGTCTTACTGAGTATGGACGATAAACAATTACCCAAACTGACCCGAAACACGTAAAACTAGCAAAGTCTTCTTCCAACTTCTCTGTCCCAAAAGTTGAACTTTCTAAAAGCACAGATGAAAATTATGCATCCCTCGTATGTGATCAAAATGAAATGACAAACCCCCAGTTGTCGTATTGAATTACAGACGGATAAAAATAACCCCAACTGTACCAAGACACCGTAATTTACTGCTTCATTGTATCAAAAAGAATAAAATATATGTATCAATTTATAAGACAAGTAACTTTCTACTTCGTTCCTAGTCTATTACTCTTTCTTCCCCTTACAGCTCACTTTCACAGTGATCATAGACAGAACCTTCAATCGCCATCTCAGAAATAAGTAATGTAAGCATCGAATAAATGTCTTTGTCTTCATAACGAGGTATGTGGTTTTCTTTAAAAACGAACGTGTGGTTTCTTATCCCAATCCAACTGCATCCAATCACCTTCTTTTCACTGCTCTCTTTCAAGGCCTTCCTCACTCGAACCATGCTCTCCCATTTGCCCCTCATCTCATAGGCCCGATCAAGTACAAGATAGGGTAGAGATGAATGTGGATCATACTCTATCAACCTCTCCGCCACTCTTTCGGTGAAATTCAAATCTCCATCAGCCCCAATACCTTGAAGAATGGATGCCCATATTACAGGACTGGGCTCACGAGGCATTGCCTCTACAATATCCATGGCTTCTTTGAGTTTACCTGCTCGAATCATCATATTCACTACACAATGATAATGCTCATCCCTTGGTACTACTCCATATGCCTTCTCCATTGAGAAAAGGACTCCATTCCTTCTTCTAAAAAGCCCCCATAGCTGCATGCCAATAGAACCCCAACTAGAGTAATTCGATCCGGCTTTGGACCTATTCTAAGTAGTTCCTGGAAGAGGTCAAGGGTTTCAGCTACTCTCCCATTCTGAGTCAAACCTAAAATAATTGTGTTCCAAGATATCAAATCTTTTGGATCGATTTCAGCAAAAATATTTATGGAATTGTCAATCAATCCATATTTGGCATACATTTCTACAAGTGAACTCCCAACCACCGCATCAGATTCCATACCTAATTTGAAAACCAAGGAATGGAGTTGACTCCCCTGCTCTGCTGGAAGAAGAGAAGAAGCAGAGCTCAGAACACTGCTGAGCGTGAATTTAGTCGGGCTGAGGTGATCTCTCATTGTAAGGACAAAAAGTTGCAAAGCATCCTCTCCAAAACCATGCCTTGCGTAGCTCGAAATCATAGAATTACAAACAGCAGAATCCCGTACAATGGTTTCTTCAAAGAGCTGGATTGAATCCTCCAATCTGTTGCATTTGGAAAATAGGTCAATGGCAGCACTTGATACAATGGTGTTAGAAAGAAACCCGAGCTTGACGCAGAAAGCAAGTATTTGCTTACCCTTTTCCAAATCTCGCAAGTTGGTACAAACACTAGTCACTATCGATACTGTAAACTTGTCAGGTGAGTATCCAACAGATACCATCAAACAGAACTGATGCAACGCCATTTCCCCGTGTCCACATTTCCAACATCCCGAAATCAACGAGTTCCAAGACACAACATCCACCTCCTCCAATGTTAGAAACACTGCAAAGGCATAATCCACAAGCCCGAGCGTCCCGTACATGTTAATCAAGGAATTCCCAACTACCACATTTGACAACAAATCCACCCCACTTCTCATCATGCTACCATGGATCTGCTTGCCATAACAAGCACTCGTCATGCACGATGTCATAATCGAGAATGTGAATTCATTAGGCCTCATACCCTCATTCTGCATCCCCCTAAAAAGTTCCAATGCACTATCAGAAAACCCATTTGAAGCATATCCTGAAATAACCGAGTTCCAACTCACAACATCTCTTTTGGGCAATTTCTCAAACACATTACGTGCACCTTCGAGGTTACCAGAGTCGACATAGACCCTCAAGCAAATGTTCCAAGAAATGGTGTTCTTGTTGGCAATGTCATCAAATGCTTGCAAAGCATCACTAAAGGTTCCGACTTTGGAGTACAGATCAATGCAGCGGTTACCCAGAAAAGTGTGGCGGTTGAAACCGACTTTAATCAACTCGGCATGGGTTGATTTGGAAAAAATCAAAGATTTCAGTGAGAGGCAGTGGTCTATGAGGTTGGAGTAAAAGGAGAGTGACTTTGTGTGAAGCCCATGAGATTTAATAAGAAAAGGGTACATACAAATGCTATACTACCATCATCAAAGATAAGAGCTTTTTGCTACAAGTTCAAAGCTTCGCGTAAGGCAACTATATAGCGTATCACCCAAAACGAAAATTCAAAAACTTCTACGATTGCATTGGAGGGATTACGTGATGCCCCAACACCTCTCAACGTCACACATTATTGGAAAAAATTTAAGTGCCGAGTGAGTATCAGTGGTGTCCGATCTGCACATTCGAGCCGTCTCTTGCGTTTTTGGATGGCTCGGATTTGAAGAGATAAAAAGGAGAGAGGAAGTGTTTGGGTGAGAGGAGAGAGAAACTTTATTTCGAGTCGTCCAAAAGTGTATTGGACGACTTGGATGTGCCGAGCGGGTATCATGTGAGATATACCCACCCGGCACCGAAAGTTCTGGACAACAAGAAACATATACTTACTCCGTCCCATTTTAAATGTTCCCTACAAGAATCCGTACATTTTCAAATTCTCTCAAAAAAAAATATTTGTTTACGCCAAATTAAATGAATACTTTAATTTGGTTTGGTGTAAAAAAAAATAATATATAGAAATATATTTTTCTGAGATTTGAAATGGACGGATTTTCGTTGGGAACATTTAAAAGTGGGACGGAGAGAGTACAATACGGAAGGAACATAGTTTGCGGCCAGGAAGTACTACTTTTGCGGCAACTAGAGTGGGCGTCATTGACAAACACGCTTTCCTCGTAAAATGGGACTAGGAGCAATATCTCACGGCGAAGAACAATTTATCGCGTCCATGAGCAATTGTTAGCGGCCAACAGAAATTTTCCGCGGCCGGGGAACAAAAGATCACGGCCAGGGGATTAGAATGCGTGGTTGGCAAACACGCTTTCGTCGTAAAGTTAAAAAAGTACGCGTAAAGTTCAGCATCCACCGTCGTGCTCCCATGGCACTGAGACACTCGAAACACAACCACTCTCTCTCTCTCTCTCCAATACCATCAAAACCCGGGGTTGACTCTCTCTCTCTCTCCCTCCCTCCCTCCCTCCAATACCATCAAAACCTGGACTTCAACCCCGCAGAATACTCTCTCTCTCTCTCTCTCTCTCTCTCCAATACCATCAAAACCTGGACTTCAACCCCGCAGAATACTCCGAACAAATTAATTTGTTAGTCACAATGCAGAATACTCCGAACAAATTCCGCACTGATCAACTCATCATGTTCTAAAGAAAAGAAAGCCATCAACTCCTCTGTTTCTGCTATTAGTATTTTTTTTAACTTTTCGTATCTCTATTATATTTATAGATTAGTCTCTTGTTCACAAGTCTTTCACGGCAAACACCTCTTAATTATGAGCCCACACAGTGGAGAAATAAAATTAAAAAAACACACTCCAATATGGGAAGGGGGAGGAACAGTACCCTAGATGTGGCAGATTTTTTTGCTACTTCAATGAATTATTGGAGTTCTTCATTTCGTTTTGTTTAATTAAAGTGGAATAACAAACACTTAAGTGCTCAACTTTTACACCTCTCCACTATTGTCCCCTTTGATTAACTATTGCACTTCCTTGTTCTTATGATATAAAAACCAATTTGGCCGGATGTAATTAGGAAAAATTATTCAAGGGAAATGATATTGGCACTCCAAAAAACAAAGGAAAATAGCTTTGGAGTTACACTGATTTTGGAGTGCCTGCATCAATTTTTGGAGTGCCAATATCATTTCCCTTATTCAATGTCCCTGAGTATTCAGTGCCTCTAGGCATGATAGGTGATTAAGTGTTGATTGGGTTTGAGCCTTCACAGTCTATGGAGATCTACGGTACCTCCATTTGTTACTTGCACCAAGTGTTCAGGTCAAAAAGGAGTCAATGATTAGTCAGGTCGGGTCGTTACAAATGGTAACAGATCCCCACCATGCTCCAAGTTGTGCGCGTGGGATGTGCTTTGCCACCACAGATACCCGAGGAAGTTGCATCCCTAAGGGAGGAAGATTGTAATACCCCAGATTTGGAAGAAGTGAGTACTTAGTCTCATATTGGTTGGGAGCTAGCTTTCACTTGCTATATTTAACATCCACCTAAGGCTACATGACACCTTTTAAGGTAGTATAATTTTTAAAGCTAAGTGTCCAGGCCGAAAAGGAATCAACGGTCAGTCGGGCCTAGTCGTTACACCACTGATGTCAATTCCTGAATCCATAAATATATAGTTGCATTGGATTGAAGGTAAGAAGGGATCATTTAATTGTCTTTTTAAAAGATCTTGTCTCGTCGTTGTTACATTTCAAGTGTTCAGAATGTGACAGGATCATATATATCTCCGTCAATGAACCTCGCAAGAACTCCTCCGTGTCCATCACAACCGCCTATCATAATCGCCTTAATTACTTGATTGAGTATCATAATCGCCTCAATTACTTGATTGAGGAACATGTTGACAAGTCCATAGGGAAATTTCTAGATAGTTGCTCATGCAAGACCTCTAAACTTTGTTTGAATATTTACAAAGATTTTCGAATAAAAGCAGTAGTTGATTTTAGAGTGGACTTGCTAGCTGGATATGATATGGGACGTGGGTCTCTGATGGAAATTCTTTGATGTTTGCCATCTAGTCCTTTTCGTTACGTATTTCCAAAGACTTAATAATACTGCCATGGAAGAAGTAGAACCAAAGATTGTTGTTGTTGTAGTACAGTACTTTTGTTTCATTTTTACTTGGTCTTCTAGACTAGGAGTACTCTGATTGATTCTCTTTTTTGATGATGAAATGGAAACTACCTACTCTAAGCTACATGGCTTGCATCCAATCCAGTGAAAAGGGATCATGCATGATTCACCTCCAACCACCTACGGCTGTAAATGAACCGAGCAGCTCGCGAGTTCGGCTCATTAACGCTCGGCTTGACTCCGCTCGTTCGAGTTCGAGTTTTTGGTTCGTTTAGTACTGAACGAGCCGGGTAAAAACAAAAGCTCGGCTCGTTAAGGCTCAAGCTCAAGTTTTTGGCTCGTTTAGTTAACGAGCCGAGATCGAGATCGATAAAGCTCAACTCAGCTAATTTACAGCCCTACAACCACCCCATTTACGGGCCATTTGCCATCTAGATTAAATCAAGACCAACAAATCATTATACATGTATTTTTGAAAAGAAAATTGATTTTCGCACTCTCTTTTTTGATATTCACATTTTAGTGTTGAAATTGTAGAATTTTTTTTTTGGTAAAAGAAAAGAAAAGAAAATGTGAATATAAAAAATGAGAGTATGAAAGTCAATTCTTAAAAATCTTTCTGCAATTACCCTAATAGCAGTTTCACACGTGCTATATGGTCAATATCAGTGGACCACATATAGCTTCGCTTAATTTATCGATCCTGCCGAAGTTTGGTTTTCCTTTCCAAATACATTGCCTAACAAATAGGGCGTCCGGCTATCATGCTCCAAAGCGGTAGTGAGTGGTTAATAAATTACCCAACGAAAAATAAAAAAGTGGGCAGCCACCTTATTGATCCCCCCAAAAAAGCTGCAACCTTTTGCACCAAATTTTTTGGAGTAAGTAAAAGGGAATGGAATGGGATTTTGGTCACATAATCCTTTAACATGTCATGCGTTCATGCTTTCAAGCACTACGCTCGCGCTCTCTACCCTCACTCTCACAAATTTCAGTAATTTATAATGTAATTCAAAAACGCTTTTTTCATTCACGCTTTCGCTCACACATGCAATCGCGAATTATTTGACTTATAATAGGATCCTCACCCCGAGGAGGTGGAGAGATCCTGTTCATTTCATTTTGTGGGCGCTTTTGTGACTGATTTTTGAATAATTGATACATTTACTTTTTGGAGCTTATTGAACACATTAATGATGTTAAAAAATCATGTCAAGAAACACATAATCTGAATACATTTATGTCTTGTAGGATTAAATATTCCTGATGATATCCGTTTGATTGATAAAATCTTAAAACATGTTTATCTTCGAAAAATATATTCAAAATGAATGACTTTTTCTTATTGTCGATGTAGGTCTAGAAAGAGCCTACAAATGAATGATGGAAAAAGGTCCACCACACACTTAAATCGAGGATCCCGTTCATCCAAAAGGGTCTACACTCCCTAAAATCAGGACTTTTTCACTTTCACTTACTGGGGTGGGGTATTTCTAACCAAAAAAAGTGAAAGGGTGGTTGTCTAATTGGTGAAGAGTGTAGATTCAACTTACTTGGTTAATTGTATTAAATGATGGAGTAGTTTTGGTTTGTATGACATCAAAGACTGCATAAGCAAATTACCACATCCACCATGAGAGAAGAAATATCAGAAAAGCTGGATAGGGACAAGCAAGTCTTTTCCGTCCCAAGAAAAACAAAAAGAAAGAATGAGACAGGCAAGAGATGAAGAAAAATGAGCCCACCCATCTAGAAAGCTTGACTTTATGAAAAGACTATAAAGACCTCCCCCAAATTAAGCCACACCATCAAAACAAAAAAGATAATGGTAACCACAGCCTAATAAGCAATTGATGTGTAAAAAATACATTAATATCTACGGAAAAATGTATAGATACCTGTGGAAAATGAATTAATATCGATGAAAAGTGCGTTAAACTACTTCTTCTTCTTCTTCTTTTGGATATTACATGTGTATCATCAACTATCTAGTAGGTTGAGATTAGCAAAACCGAAACAAAAATACTAGATCCAAACGTGAACATAATTACACAACCAGGGTTTGCCCTAGTGGTACAATAATGCTACTCACACAACAACTTACACAATCTCTCACATACATGTGGGGCCCGCACATAGTAGTGTGTGTGGAGCCCACATGTATGTGAGAGGTTGTGTAAATTATTGTGTTTGAATTGTTGTATGAGTATCATTTTTGCTACTGGTAAGGGCGAATGACTGACTTTGGGAGAACTCTCCTAGGTCAGGGGTTCGATTCCCCATCGGGTCACTTCCCTGATAGACTGATAGTAAGTGGGAGACCGTGATTGATGTGGCCGTGCTAGTTCCTCCCGAGGTTTGGGTTGCGCAGTCGGGTCCAATTGTATCGTCTGTAGGACTGTTCCTCGGTTATTAAAAAAAAAAATGAACATAATTTTACAGGATTTACACAGATTATAACTACAGATTCATCTGACAATAAGAGGTCATACTATTAATTAATGGGCGTTTTGATTTCAATTGTTTATCATTCTGTGGAGTACTTTTTTTTTTCCTGGTTGTACATCATTACTCAACAAATACTAGTAATCTTTATAATAAATGATTCATTGACGAAATTTAATAGACGAGAAATATTGAAAGGTGGAGTATAAAATAATCATTCAAAATGGTTTGACAGTAACATATGGAGTACAAATTGACCAGTTATAGTTTTTTTTTTCCCCCCTGTTTTAGATGGTAAATTATGTCAACCACGTCATTAGGCATGAATTCTTCTATTAAACATATTTTTCCCTACATGGTTACTTTTAAAACCAAAAATACAGCAGACATATCTAAGATACAGATGTATTTTGCCCCACATGATATAGGAACCCGGCTCCTCTCCCGTCCCCCTCCAATTTGCAATTTTGTGGGTCCATCACGGGCCCACAACAACAACCAGGACCGTTCATGTTGTAGATCTCATCGATGACTTCAATCCCACCAGAAATCATCTTTATCGGATCCCGTTTAATACTTGATTGGTACACCTTTATATTGAAAAAAAAAACATCATTGATTTTGGATTTGACCCCATTTTTTTTAATATTTTTTTCAATCTAAATGCGTGCATCAAGATGATTTTAGTGTGGTTGAAGTTCTCGAAGAAATTTATAACAGGTACAGATTTAACCATTGTTGTGGGCCTAAAATGGACCCCCAAAATTGCAAACTGAATGGGGACCGGAGGCAGAGAAACAGGAGAGGAGCCGGTTCCTACGATATATTGCAAACTCGCATCACATCAGACGATTTTAAATACATCTATGATTTTGAATACATATATGATTAAATATGTGCACGGACATCTACGTCAATACAATTTGCTCTTTATCTAAAAAAAAAATCTTAATAAAGCAAGTGACAAAAAACCAATTTGGTCATTGATCACAAGCCCACCACACCAACCTCTCGTTCCCACCATCTCCAATTCACCGTCTTCATCCCTCCCAACAACCCAAAAAAAAAGAAAACGAAAAACCATGTTTGATCCAAAACCTGATCTCCCAGACCTCCATACCTTCAACCCCACCTCACGCATCAACGAAAGATGGGCAGACGAGAACATCGAATCCCGGGTTCGAAAAACATCAGAAAACTACCAGAGTTACCGGAGTCACAGGGTAGCAGAGGATGATACAGAGGACGATTCGGGAGTTTCGTCGCCGCCGTTGTGGAAGACGAACTACAAGCACCTCTCGCCGAACTCGAGGTCCCAGGCTATAGCCAGAGGCCAATGGGAGCTCATGGAGATGGTCAAAACCATGCCCGAATCGTGTTACGAGCTTTCGCTGAGGGATATCGTCGAGCACCCTATCAGAGCGCAGTCCGAAGAGAACCGTTTGGTTGATGATGAGAAAGTCTTGGCGAGAAAACCGTCGAGGGGGGTTAAGAGAGAGGAGAGCAGAGTGAATACGGTGAGGAGCCGGAGCGGCGAGAATAATCACGGCGGGGGGTTGCTCTTGAAGATGGCGTTTCCGTTTAGTCTGGGGTCGAAGAAGAAGAAGAAGAACTTGGTGGGGACGAATAGTTTTTCGAGGGTTTCGCCGCGGCCGGAGGGGGTGGATAGGGGGGGTAAAGGTGGTGAGAAGGAGTGGTGGAAGAAGAGGTTTTCGGGCGAGGGCGGGGGAGGGAGTGGGAGTGGGAGTAGCGGCAGCGGCAGCGGAGGTAGCAGCAGTAGTAGCGGCAGGTACGTTCGCTTTTTAGAGCTCGTCGAACATCGATCGTGCTAAAATCAACTTGGTTGGATATGGACCAATATGATTTTAGTACGAAAATATTTATCTTGAGATGAATGAATTTCAATTCTGAGCATTAGTAGCGGTAGGTATGTTAATTTCAGGAATTCTGGTTGCACCATAGGCTTAATTTTTTTGCTCAAATGCTCTGTACCTAAATTCCCATGTACTAGTATTCTAGGAGTACTTTTTTTTTTTACCATTGAATCACCTGATAGTTTCTTGATTCTTGAAAATGCATCGAACATCGGTACTGGCGAAATTGTTACGGAGGATTTAGGGAGTGTTCTAGTAGTACAATTTTTTACTAGTGATTCATTGAATCATGTGAGAATTTCCTGATTCTCGAAGATGCATCGGGACTGGTGAAATTGGTAGAGGAGTTGGGGAGTATTTTCCCTCTGCTTTCCATTGTTCTGTTCTTTGTTCTATCAAAATTGTAGGTAGATTTGGTGTAGAGGAAAACTGTAGGGAGGCTTTAATCACTGGGGACAATCTTTTTAGCAGCTTTGGTACAAATTTCATGTCAATTTTGTTGCTTTTATGGAGTAGTTGTTTTAAGGATTACTAAGATATAGGCGAAGGCATCCAAGCCCGCTTCTGTCGAAAACGCTCTGAAGGTATCGGCGTGTGTAGAGAATGTGTTGGGGTTGCTCTTGGATCTGCAGAACAGGTTGTAATCTCAAAACTGGGGTTGCTTGAAAGAAAATCCCATCTAACATGGAAAAGAAGGATAATAGTAGACTTGGGAAACCCAGAAGAATGATTTGATTATTACTAAATTACGAGTACAAAGTTCTGGGGTAGGTACTGCGAAGTAATGCAAGTTAGAGGAGATGAAAAACTAGAAACATGTCATTAGGATGACTTGATATATTGAATAGTAATGTCTTGAGGAAAACTAGATTGCTTGGTAAGGATGTCTGCGCATTGGTTCGCTTCTCTGAAGGCGTGCTCAACTGGCGGGTTTACCCGTTGACTGGAGCAGGTGCCTGCATTCGAAAACAAGATTACAAAAATTATGAGTATCCATATTAGTGTCCTTGAGTAAGGGAATAATGGCTTGAGCATCAATTTCAACTTGAATAGGGAGCAAATGCAAATTCTTTGCCAGTTATGACCCCTCCTAGTTCTATAGCAATCATTGAATTTGGTTAGGGAAGTGGTTGTATAATTTTGACTTCCATGGCACTAATGCCAAAACCCTAATTACACTGAATATGTGCTCTAATTATATAGATAAATATGTCTATTAACCTATTTTATTGCATTGGTTACCTATCCTAGCAATCTTCTACAGTGAACAATTTTGATCAAATCATTGGACTCGGCAGACCCAACTGATGCTTCAGAGCATTGGCAGGTCACCAACTCTTGTAATTGGCAAAAAGTAATCAAACCAGTTGATTCTTCAACTATCTCTTGGTTGCATATACTTCACTAGCAGACAACCTGTGCGATGCACAGGATGTTGAAAATGATTAGAAGTTACATATATCATTTCCTATCGGCCTGTGATACGGCTACGAAAAAAGTATAATAAAGAATCTGCTTCATACTTCATAATGGATAGATACGCTTGGTTCGGGTATCCTTCACATTTTCAATTGTTCGTCCCATTGGGTGTGTAGAGTAAATTTTTTGGTTCGCCATCAACTAATTTCTAATAATTGTAATGGTTCTTGATCATTTGCAGGAAGAAAAGTGGTTGCTCACTCGGTTGCTGGTCCTTCCTCACTAAGAGAAACACGAAAACTTCAAAGTGAAAGACGTCGTTATACTACTCCTGAGACACAATAGAAAGCTTTAGGAATATACCGCTAAAGGCTAAAGCGATGTGTAACGTAGCACATGTGAATTCCCTTGAAATTTTGGAGGAGGTTGGTTGTTTTCTTTCCCATCTTTAATTTCTTATAATCTCCTTAAGGCTCTGTTTGCCAAGATATTGTTCTTCAAAGCGATGCTTCAGCCTGTGGATGTACAGCTGCAATCTGTTTAATTTCTTATAATCTTCTTAAGGCTCTGTTTGCCAATATATTTTGTTCTTAAAAGTGATGCTTCAGCTTGTGGATGTACAGCTGCATTCTGTTCAAATATTTTTCATGCTTCTGTGTCTATGGATGGACTGGAATTTCTGCAGATATTGCACGAGATTCTGATCGAACTTCAGTTTTTATGACGCCTGAATTCTTGAATGATACTGTAAAGTGAGTTCTCATATTGTATTAACGATTCGTGTAGTGGTAGAAGATTCAATTTTTTTTTTGCTTTAGATTTAGCACTACCTTGCTAAGAACGGTAAAATCATCTCTTAAAAGTGTGTTGCTAGTTGTGAAAATGATCCGTCGAGTGCTTTTTCAACAATCATATAAAGGAGAAGGGCTGGTGGTGGGCATTTGGGGAAGCCAGAAAGATCAGGTGTCTTAATTCGAGCAACGGGACAGAAGAATAATGAATCAATGTGAGAGGTCGGGGTTGGGGAAAGAGCCGAGTCGATCAAACATTCAAGCAACGGGACTGAAGAATAATGAGATGATGTGAGAGGCCGGGGTAGGGGAAAGAGCCAAGTCGATCAGGCTCGACGACCGGAAGCAAAACGAGATCCGGATTTGGCTGAAAGAGAAGCAACGGTATGTGTACCATGTCGACCATCACCATTGATAAAGAAGAATCTTTCTAAATCATTTAGGGACAGCGAGGCCTTCAAGCATTTCGAAAGCTGCTCAGGTCGTAAATGACATAGCGTTCCTGATAGAAAATGAAGAATCGTTTCAAAAAGAATGAATATTCAAGTTCTTTTTCCCAAAGACGTTCCGCCCCCACGAGTCATCTACTTAAAAGGACCTTCCCTAGCTCAACGAGGGAGAGAAAGTGTTCGACCAAAGCCAAAAAAGAGGTTGATCCACATCATTTCCGTGCTGCTGTATTTGCTCATAGCAACCCCCGCTTCCAATGATCTTCGCTTCATAGGAACAACAAAAACCACCCTTCCGCTCTTTCCTTTTCTGGGTGCTACCTTACTACTAGGCTATACAGCTCTAAGGGCCTGATTGGATGAAGTGAAAATTGGAGGGGAAAAATAAGAGGGGGTAAATGGGAGGGCCCCATCCCATTTCCCCCGTTTGGCATCCCAATATTTGCCCCTGATAATTTATTACCCCTCATCATTTCCCCCTGTTCTTGGGTTTCTCAGGGATTAAATTTGGGCTCCTCCGGAGGTCCCCAAAAATAATCCGGGTTTGGAAGGATATTTTGTGGACAAAAATACCCCTCGTTATACCCTTTTTTCATTTACCATTCAACCAACTTCTACTCTCCATTATACCCAAAATCATATTTTTCATTCAAACATATCCTAAGACTCCATATTTAATTTCAGGGCTCTCTTAGGGTGCTCATTGAAAAGTCTTAGAGCCAAAAATCCATTATGACCATTTAAAATAAAATGATCAGAGAAATAAGATTTTCGCACCGGTTCAAACAGATTGAAAATTGGAACACTTAATTTTTAACTATATTTTTTTAATATATAAACGGTGTAAAAAAATAAGTGTTCCAATTTTCAATTCGCTTGAACCAGTGCAATGATCTTAGTTTTCTGATCATTTTATCCTAAATGGTCATAGTTAACTTTTGACTTTAAGGCTCTCGTTGATTAACCCTAAGAAAGTCGTAGAATCAAATATCTCTTAGGGCTAATCAACGAGAGTTATAGAGTCAAAATTTAATTATGACCATCTAGGATAAAATGATCTGAAAACTAAAATCTTTCCACCGGTTCAATCGGATTGAAATTTGGAACACTTAATTTTTCAACATCGTTAGACAGTTTATATATTAAAAAATATGGTTAAAAAATTAAGTGTTCTAAATTTTAATCCGTTTGAACCGGTGGAAAGATTTTAGTTTTATGATCATTTTATCCTAAATGGTCATAATTAAATTTTGACTCTATGTCTCTCGTTGATTAACCCTAAGAGATATTTGATTTTAGGGTTAATCAACGAGAGCTCTAGAGTCAAAATTTAATTATGATCATTTAGGATAAAATGATTAGAAAACTAAAATCTTTCCACCGGTTCAAACGGATTAAAATTTGGGACACTTAATTTTTTTTTAAAAAACCAAATTTTATAAAAAATAATTGTTTAATAAAAATACTAAATTCGTTAATTTGTTAGTAGAAATAAATATTACGGCTTAAATTGTGAAAGAATAATTAAATTTGCAATTACATATAAAACGTAATACATAATTAATTTAGGGACTGTACAAGGGCAAAAGGGTCATTTGACAGCTTTTTATATCATCCATCCTTCCTTATACCCCCTATTAATCCTCCATCCAAACAAAGTATTATTTAATTTCTCTTATCTAATACCTCATCCAAACAATCTACTATTTAATCCCCCCTTCATAAACATCATATCAATGTGGGCCATCCCTTATTAACTAATACCCCCTGCTATCTTATCCTCCCTTATTAACTAATACCCCCAATTCTTTTCCCGCATCCAAACGGGCCCTAAGGGAAATCTATATATTTTGTTTATTTTAAAGATCACTTACGGGGATAAACTTAAAATGGTTTTGTTTTTATCTTCAACAACAAGCAAAAGTAAATTTCATCTGTTTTGTCCAAAAAATAGCACTGGAAAATATTTTTAACCAATGAAACAATTTTGGTCGCGGAAAACTTCATAGAAAAATTAAGTGTCGCCGGTTAACAACGCCAAAGGGCAGAGGTGATGGTTGCTGAGCAATTGCCAGAGGCGGTCCGGCGGATGGGGTAGGGTGTGACAAATAGGGAAAAAGAACTACACCACCATCCAAATGAAATATTGGCCAAATGCCCCAAAGTTTTTTATATTATAACAAAAAGAAAATGCAGTAGTGAAGCATCTCTGCTATTTTCTAACAAAATGACAATGTAGTATTCCAATCACTAGCTTGACAGTGCCATTTTGACAACTCTGATGGTTTCTCATGCGAAATAGTACCCACTATGGTATTATTTGATGGGTCATTTTATTTACCGTCCATTAGTTTGTCAATAAGGTACAGACAAATAAAAAATATAAATTTTATACGTCTAAAACAGTTCACACTCTTTTATAAGTTTTTAGCGCATATTTCAACACTCTTTTAATTTTAATAATAATAACTGGCCCCCATGACTTATAACCAAGTAAACAATCAGATCGATTGGACGTCGTTATGTATCTAAAAGCAACATATATATATATATATATATATATATATATTAGCAAATAAGTATGATTTGATGAAGCTTTTATTGATACCCGATCAACTTTTTTTTAACCTGAATAATACGGAGTATATATATTGAAACTTAAAATATAAACTGCTCAATCGTAACGAGCCCTCGTGAAGGACCACACACGAGATACCATTCTACAATCACACCCAAATTATGCATCCAAATGCACAAAACACTAACTTGTCTACAACCACACTCAGCTTATGCACCCAAATGCACATGGCTGTTTACAACCACATCCAAGTTCCAATTTCATGCACTCATAAGGCACAATACAAATTGTGCGTTTGATTGCATAAAGTCGGGTGTGGTTGTAATTTTTTTCTATCATCTTGATACCCACCGTCCACCCCATTGCCTGTATAGAAAATTGCCTCCTCGTGTGTGATCCAACATCCCCCAACAGTCAACGCCGATTCCACCCCGGTCGGCCGTGTGAAACTCGCTTATTAGGACAGGTTATTTTCCTACCCATCAAGAAAAGTACCAAAAACCCATTTCCTGTTCTCTTCCTTCCTCTTTATAAAAACCCAATTCATCTACCTTTTCTATAGACTCTCTCTCTATCTCTAGAACGGGCTGTGCGTGTTGTTCAACGGTAAGACTTCTACACTCACGACTCCTCTCTAATTCTTGATCGTTATTTGAACTGGGTTCTTGGTTGACCCCCCTTCATGCTCTAGAATTGGAGGGTGTTTGTTTGTGGGGTTATACGGAAGTGGTCATAATTCTGGGGCTATTCAATCATTGTCTAGAGATTTGGTTTCTAACCTGTAATTCTTGTGGGATTCTTGATCTGCAGTGAATTTTCCAATTAGTTTTGGGTTTCAAGCCCTAATCATCGTGGGTTTGTGGCTTACATCCTTAATTTAGAGAATTTTCGAATCCGTAAATGTGCTTCTTACTGCTCTTGAATTGAAGTGTGTTTGCAGTGTTGTATGGTAGTTATCATAATTGAGGAAATATTTAATCTTTGTCTGATCAGTGTTTGTCAAATTTTCCAATTAGTATTGGTTGTTTCATCATGGTGGGTTTTTGTTTTGCATTGATGAGATAGAGAATTTTCTAATCTGTGTTGATGGAACTGTAAATGTGCTTCTTACTGCTCTTGAATTGAAGTGTGTTTGCAGTGTTATATGGAAGTGATCATAATGAGGAAATTTTTGATATTTCTCTGATTAGTGTTTGTTTGTTGACCTGTGATTCTTGCGGGTTTGTTGGTCTTTGTCAATTTTCCAATTAGTTTTTGTTGTTTCTTCATTGTGGGTTTTTTGTTTACATTAATGAGATAGAAAGTTTTCCAATCCGTGCCGATTGAAATGTTAATGTGCTTCTTACTAGGGTTGTATGAAAGTGATCATAATTCTTACTGCTCGTGAATTGAAGCCTGTTTGCATGGTTGAATGAAAGTGACCATAAATGGGGAAGAATTCAATCTTTGTCTGATCTAATTCTTGCAGGATTGTAGGTCAAATTCTCCTTTTAGTTTTGGGGTTTTTTTCAATCCCTAGTTATTGTGTTTTTTTGGTTTACAGTCAAGATATAGAGATTCTAATATGTGTCATTTGAATTGTAATTATAGTTATAAATTGTGTATGTTTGCTTGTGTATAACGCTTTGATCGATTTCACCATAGATTTTTTGCTGTCTAGGACGATCAAAGGTGGGGACTCGGGTGAAGCTGTTAAACGGTAGAAGGAAATGGCTAATAATGCGGTGGCATGTGTGGAGAGGGCAACAAGTGACATGCTGATTGGTCCAGACTGGGCAGTTAATATCGAGCTATGCGATATACTTAACATGGATCCTGGGTATCATTTCTCTCAACAACTTATACATGTTGATGATTACTAATATGATTCCTACAGTTTTATGCTTGTGGGTGGCTCTGATTTTGTGAAGTTGGTAATAGTTGGATATCTTGCACATGTGCATTTCATTAGTGCTAGCAGCTGTTGAATGCAATGACTTAAATAAATGGCGCCAAGAAGCAGACATTTAGCAGAGAGGGTAGTTCTTGTTCAATAATTTGATATTTTGTGTGACCTACACAGAGAAATCTCCCAAATCCTTGATGTAGGATGGCCTTGAGAAACTTGGGCGAAGCCTGTCCGAATTGGTTTCATGGTGGGCTCAAGTCTAGAGAAGTCACTTAGTGAAACAAATGGGTTTTGGGCTTGGGCTTAGAAGTTTAGTTGTAGGATTTAAGGATTAAACATGTCTTGGTTGAGCATAAAGTGGACTTGGTTGTAATGGGATTTTTAAGTTAGGCATCTTAAGATTGAGTGTGTGGTTGTGTTACAGGTTGAAGATTAGTGCAACGATTAATCATGCTACATGGCTACTATACTTGACTGTGAAATAGAGTAATGGGATCTTCTGGGAAATAGGTTTTAGAAAAGAGTTGACTGATTAAGGGGTGGGGTGATGTTGGAGCTTCTAGATAGCTTTTATTCTATTCCTCTCATTGGAGAACGGGACTATGGTTTGGCATGGTTGTGCTTGAGGTCCGGAAGGTGGAAGGTAAAATCAATGATGAAGAATTGACTACAAGTAGCCAGAATAGCCCAGGAAGCTTCAGACACCCAAAACAACCTGTGCCACAAAAGCAACACCGATGGGCAGTCGAGAAGAATATGGTCTATGTACTCTTTCAGGTGTCCTACACATGATACACCAACCGGGGAATGGTCGCAATCACAAGGAAGTGATGGAAATTGATGATATCCCGAGCAGTTGGTTGATGCTTATTGCTTGATATTTCCTATGGATATGCTGAGCGGTTGCTGTCTGGTTATCACAATTCACAACCCCACTTTGCCTCCGCCCACCTCCATTGTCTATTAGGATTGGGAGTTGTCTCATGACTAAAGCAGACTGGGATTAAAAACTAATTCACTTATGTTGTTTTATTTGAATGATTTGGGATTGTGAATGATCTAGCATCTTTTAGCTGTTAATTTGTGCTGTTAGTCCATCTCTTCTATTTGAGAACTAGATCTATGCACTGTCAATCCCGGATATTGCAAATTTGCATTTCTATTTGTTTCCTCTTTGTTCTTTTAACCATTGTTCATTTCAACACGTCACCCTTGTGCTAAAACCGTAACGGATGTCGACTCAATCCGAAGGCAGTTATGTTTGATTGGATTGAAATTTCAGGCAAGCAAAGGATGCCTTGAAGCTGCTCAAGAAGCGTCTTGGAAGCAAAAGTCCTCAAATATCGTTGCTTGCTCTTTTTGTAAGTGTTCTCTTTGTTTATATTTCCTTAGAAATAGCTTTTGTTTGTATTTTAGTTTCCTGGTTGGCCTAATGGCCTGTTTGGTATCGGGATCAACTTTATTACACTTGTCAGTTAAAAGCTACCTGGTTCTGCCTAAGGGGATCTCTTCCCCAACAACAGACTTTGTTTAATAGGATTAGACTGCAACGGAAAATGACCTTCTAGCCCCATTGTTTCCAAACACACTATTTTTTGGATAGAGATGCTGTCCGATGGAGAATGAACAAAAAACGAGTTAAATGAGCTGGAAATTGCTCTGCTGTTTTTCATCCTAAGGCACCCCCAAGGATGTGATGGCATTACATGCCACACCAATCTATGGTCCCACTAATAGGACCCTCTTCTAACTACTCAAGATCTTGGTTACTTATCTAGGCATTGAATCCTAAACAAACAATTTGCTAAAATGAGTGACCCCTATGCAAGCGAGCTATCCATCTTACAAGTTACAAGTGAATTGTGGTGTACTTAGATCCCTTAAGACACCAATTAGGGAGAAGTTCTTTCTCAATCTTGCAACACCCACTATACATGTGAACCTCTTTCTGAATAACCCATGCCATGATGTTGAGAGCAAAGACTAATAAAGCTTTCCTTCAACACGACTCCTATTTGTGTGTGTGTGTGTTCGCATGCGCACAGCTTTACATAAATGCCTTTTAGTCTACAGGCTGCTGGAGAATTTAACGCAAATCTTGCTTGTGTACTTGTTGATGTCCGGCCATTAATGTTCTCTTTTTGGGTTCAAGTATGCTTTTCATGAGTACATTTTGAATGCCCACTATCCATGTAGAGACACCTTGCAATAGGAACCATACCATTCTCTTTATTAACTACCTGGATCTTTTGAAGTCATCTTGTTTTGACACAAAACAAGGCATGTCTATTTGTAGTTGAGACAGTGAGGACTTCCATCTCCTGTATTTTCTCAGGAGCTTTTTCTTTTTATGACTGCAGATTATATTTTTCAATTCTAACACTAAATTCATAGTCATAATATTTTATTTCCAACTTTAACATGGAATTTACACACATGGATTACAGTGGTGGTTCATGACTTGCATATTTTTTTGGTTTTGTTAATGATGTTCAGTCTTAACTGTTTTGTAGAGGGCGTATTCTGTTGTTATCTTTTAGTTTGAAAATTGTGCAGCCTTACACCTTGTTGGAGGTCTGACTTTGACACATGAATCTTGCCTCATCTTTTGAAATTCTTGACCCACTTGTTCAAGCCGAACAAGATTTGCTCCTTGTGGGTAAAGTCAGCTTCAGTTTGTATACCATATTCACAACCCACTAACCTCGCCATGTATTGACTTTGGACTTGTTAACATTTGAGTCATACTGTGGTAACTTACAGGCATTCTTGTGTAACTACTTTTTTGTCTTGCTGTTGTCCAAAAGACAATTTACATATTGGGAATTTCTGATTCAGGTATTGGATACTCTTAGTAAGAACTGTGGAGAGTATATTTTCCAGCAAATTGTTGAGCGGGATATTTTACATGATATGGTGAAAATAGTCAAGAAGAAGGTGCCAATATCTGTTTTCCTGTCACATCTCGAGATTCTTTTCGTCCGTTCAGATTCTGTGTATGGTCCATTTTAATCTTGTATTTTCTTCTGCAGCCTGATCTGAATGTGAGAGAGAAGATATTGATTTTGATAGATACATGGCAAGTAGCATTGGGAGGGGCCAGAGGAAGACATCCCCAATACTATGCTGCATATAATGAACTCAGGGTGATTGATTAACCATTGCATTCTTTCGCCTTGCATTCTTTATGTCAGCATTTATGTTTTCAGTGAGTAAAAGTTACAATGAGTGCCCTCTATGTTGCAGTTTCTAATGTTTGAATATTATTTCATACTCTAACGTTAGAATATTGTTTGTAGAAGTATTGCTTGGATTCGAACTTAATCAGTTTGAATCAAGCTGTAATGCATCACAACGCTTTGGGATTCAATTCAGAACAAAATGTTTTAGTTAATCGGTCGAATTTGTTGGAAACTGGATGGTATGCATATCCGATGGTCATATTTTCAAACATTAAGTAGTTTTTGCTAACCTTTTGCTGACCTAAAAGTAGCAATGTTTGGTTTGTCTAAACAGATTTGCAAGTTGTCACAATGTGTGAACTATCTATTACTTGGTAGTAGGTTATTCCTGTCCTGTCTTCGTGGATCAAGACATTTTGGTGGGGTGCATTGGTAATAAGACATTTTCCATATGTAGGACAAGGTTAATTGTGGAAATGTTGATTTTACTCTATGGACGCCAAGGTTCATTAAGAATGAGACAAAGAATAGTGTGCTCTTTGTAATTTTGTATTGCAAGGATAGATTGGTTCCATTCCATGAGCTAGAGTCGAAATTCTCTGCTGAACATAACTACATAAGCCCCATCTTAACCTACGTGCTGACTTTTTCAAAATGAAAAGAAAAATAAATGTTCATTTTCTCTTGTTTCATAGTGCATTTTCCTATTTTCTTAGGGTGCCTGCATGAAGATGCCAGTTTTCTCTGCTGGGAAGACATTTTCGTGGTGATACTGATGCGACATGCTTATCACCAAGTGTCCCCATGAGATGCAGTCTTCACACCCTCCTGCTTTTCAATTTCCATCGAAAATGAAATGTAATTTGTTTTTAGTTGGTCAGAAAAAGATACACCTTTTGGTTTGTGTCGCATTGGAAGAGTAAAAAGAATAAGTAAGCCCATTCCAGTTTGACTAAGGATCCACATCCCTTTGTTTGGGCAAGGCAAAAAACAGAGACCAAGTCGGCACCATAAGCCATTTGGGATGAAGGCAGTAGTATATAAATGGCTATCTATATTTGCGGTGTTTTAGTCATCGAGATCATTACATTTCTGTTTATTGCTTAGTGATCAAGACCTTAATAATGTATACTGCGTCTGGGGTTGGCGCACCTATTTGGGTGCTTTCAAAAATAATTCTCGTGTTATACAACTCTGATACATCCAGGTTGTGGTTCCATGTTTACAATTTATCTTTCGGTCTTCTCTTGAATTGATTGGACTTATTTACTTAGCTACTGTATTGTAATTTGCAGGCTGCTGGAGTAGAATTTCCTCCTAGAGAAGAAAACATTGTACCATTATTCACACCTCCGCAGACTCAGCCAATAAGTTACCCTGCTGCAGAAGATGAGGCACTTGCTGTTCAGGCCTCTCTTCAGTCTGATAATTCTGAAATGAGGTATTGCGTTAATCGTACATCCCATTCTATTGGTTTCCTGAGCTGCAAGCTCCACTTCCATTCATGTTACCTTCAACATTTGCTTTCCTTGTCTGTTTTTTGGAGACTGGTGGCCTGGGGGGTAGGGGAGGAATTTATAGTTCCAGTCTCACTGAATATGATTGGTGTTCTGATTCCAGTCAAGTTCTGATTACGATAAGTGTGTTTGAGATGTGAAGAAGAAACCATCATTCAGGTTTTAACAAGTGTTCTACAAAATCCTATGAATGGCTTCTGCGTGTTTAAGATTCTAACAACCCATTTACTTCTGAAGGTTTTTGCATGTTTTTTTTTTGGGAAATTTATAGAAATGGTCCTCCTAATTTCTCCCGAGTCTCATTTTCATCCTCAAAGTATCAATTGCAGCTCTTTTGACCTTCAAGTTTGGTTTTTGTACCAAGTTGGTCCAATTGATAATATTTGTCAGCCAAACTGGACGGAAAAAATTAGATTGATGGCAGACGTTATCAATTGGTCCAACTTGGTATGAACTGCAACGTCCAAATTGCCATCAATCTGATTTTTTCCATCTAGTTTGGCTTACAGAAGTTATCAATTGGACCAATTTGGTACGAAAACCAAACTTGAAGGTCAAAAGAGTTATAATTGATACTTGGAGGACGAAAATGAGACTTGGATGAAACTAGGAGGACCATTTATATAAATTTCCCTTTTTTTTTTGGTTATAGGCAAAAGTAACAATTTATTAAGGGAAAGGGAGAGGGGAATCCAACCAAAAGATTCCAACCAAAAGTTGGAATACATCCAATGGGAACAAGCCCATACACCCGAAGGCCTAAAAGGCCAAATAATACAATGAAGCCCAAAAACACCCCAAAAGGAACAAAGCCCTAGAAAAAGGCCAAAAAGTCCAGATATTACAATATAGCTCAGCCCAAAGAACACCCAAAACCCTAACCCTAACTACTGAACATCTCAAGCACTGCCTTCCATGGTTTTTGCATGGTAATTGGCGTTTAATAGTTATTTGATATCTTAAATATTGCTATTCGATTATAAGAAAAGCAGTACAAACCCATAGTTCTTTTGTCACTTTCGTTTATGTTGGAGTTTGTCCCACATCGGTTAATTATCTCCTCCAAAACTAGTATATGAGCCTGGGCGGCCTCTCCACTCCTTGCCAATTGGTTTGGAGTTGGATGCTTTAACAGTTTATATGGAGCTGTCTATCCATGGACTTCTCTGACAAAACAATCTCTTATGTACTTTGATGGGATTACATCGCTTCCATCACTGCCCTAGCAAACAAGTGCTAACTCGACTGCCATAGCACAACCATCCTGCTGGAAGTTCAATCTCAACCCCCTTAGTGCTTGCTGCCTTTGCCTTCTTCCAAGTTCCAACAATCAGGGCCCATAGATCAGTATTCTAGGGGGATAATGGTTTCAATGTCTGGTGATTCATAGGGAAAAAGTTCTGGTTTGCTTTCATACAATTGCCAGTTTCTTTAATTAGTCAGATTATAAGCTACGTGTTCTTTCATTTTCCCCCATTTTGTGTGGACTCTGTTTCTATGTCTTGTAATTTGTTTTGTTGCAGCTTGGCGGAGATTCAAAATGCTCAGGGTCTAGCAGATGTTCTAATGGAGATGCTCACTGCCTTGGATCCTAAGAATCGTGAGGTTAACAACGTTTTTTTTTTTTTTTTTTTTTTTGGTATGATATTCATTTCCTTTGCTTCTTTTTGGTATAGAAACCTGAGATGAGTGACGTGGTTGCTTTTTTTTTTACATGAAACCATCTATTATGGAATGTGTATTTCGTTTCCAAATATTTTCGTTTCACGTACTCCGAAAGCTGTCTACTGTATGTTTCCAGCAGTTTCCAATTAGGGTTTTGTTCTAAATTTATCTTCTTTAGTGAGAATGCGCCACCTTGTTGATTTTTATTCAAGTTAAAGATGTGTACATATTGGTTGATGATAAGTCATATGAAGTATTCCCATGAAGGTAATGTGATAGAAATTTAGCTGCATATCTAAATTAATTTGGTATGTCTGTATGCTGCTAGTATTGACCCTCAATAAAGTTTATCCGCTCCTCTTTTTTTTCATTGCCCAATGGTTATTTTAAGAAAGACAACTGGGAGAATGAAACTGTATACGCTGAATGACAAAAAATAGAAACAACGTGGTTGATTTCATCTTCTTTGATCATCCTTTGACATTTTTCAGTTAGAAACAGGGAAAACTACCCATCTCCAACTATCATTAAGGATTCCTCATAAGTCCAAGAAGAAGCATTTATCGGCAAAAATGATTAAAAGAAAAAAACGTCTGATCTCTAAAGAGGGAAATTGAGGAAGAGCTAGAGGTTTGAATACTCACTCCGGCCTGTAGTATTGGTATGGCTGGTTAGACATTGACTGGTCACAGTGCCTGGCGTTACTAGAGTGAACCATCGTCATACAAAGTATTTGGCGATGGAGCGCATTTAACGACATTTTCGTAGAACGAATATGATTCACACAAAGGACCTCCTAAACATGAAGTTCAATAGAGCTGGATAGGAAAAGCATCTATCTATTCCTATTAGTGCTGGAAAGCCTGCAATGCGGTGCCTATACCGAGGATGTCATTATTCAACATAGGGAGGATCTTTGAATTAGGATGCTTGTCTTCCATTGAAATATCTGTAATACTTGTTAGGTTATTACATTGTAATAGTTCTAAACTCAATTTAGATACCCACTTAAGTTTTAAATTTTTTCACTACTATTTTGTATTTAACACGAGGGAAAATCAATCATTCTTTTGTTGCGACTTGTGAGAAGAAACCGAGTGAGTATTTTCTTATTACCCTGGTTGTTTCCGCAGGATCTAAACCAAGAGGTGATTGTTGACCTCGTTGATCAGTGCCGTTCTTACCAAACACGTGTCATGAATCTTGTGCACAGTACTTCGTGAGTATACACACATTGATATAAAAGAGGGTATCATCCACCTCAGAACAATTGAATTTATGTACTGAAATTTGGCTATGGTTGTTCACTCTAGAAATGAAGAGCTTCTGTACAAAGGATTGGCATTGAATGATGACTTGCAACGTGTTCTTTCTCGGCATGACAATGTTGCAAAAGGAACCCCTACCGTTGGGGTAGGAATGCGAGAAAACTCAGTTGTTCCTCTCATGAATGTGAATCATGAGGATGATGAGTCAGAAGATGATTATTCTCAGCTAGCACCCAGGTGACTTTACATTCTACATCTCGTTTCTGTCAAGCTCATGAATGCAACGTCTTCTTCCATATGCGCGCTTTCATTAAGCTTGCAATGAAAGATGACAGATGAAAAATAATATTTCGCGGTGAATGATGGCCCTTTGGGGCATGTCGTACTCCCAAACCTGTCTTTCCTTTGATTGGGTACTTATTTGACGATGTGGGAACTCATCATTATAGAAGAGGATTAGGTGGATAACATAAGCTTGGTATATCTGGAAGTTCCTGTTTCATGGGGCATTTGTGTGGAACCTTATAATCATCAGTCATCACAAACACATATGAAGTTTTAAAAGCTACGCAGGAAAGTTTGCAGACACCTTACCTGTTGCACAGTATGTAGTTGCCCGAGCTTGTAACCGTCATATAATGACTAGACATATGTGCTATTCCATCACATGTAGTTTAATGTACTATGCCCAATATAAATTTGTAACATAGTACATTAAACACGTGATGGAATAGTGCATATGTCTAGTCATTATATGGCGGTTACAAATTTCGTATCTATGCAGACACATATTTTACTTTTATCATAGCCTTGCTTTATCCTGCTTCAGATACTAAGTTTTGGAATAACAGCATCTCAATGCATGGTCATAGATACGATAATTTGCATATGAACATTTAGAATAGCAGCACATGCATGGTTATATACAGTAATATACTACGAGTTTTCACGTTTGTTAGTCCAGTTAACAGTTTATGCATTTACCCCGTACAACACTATATCTGCTGTTGCTTTGTATGTCAGTACGTTTTGGTATAGGATTATCCCTCTACTGCATTTCCGTTCCCTTTGTTAACTTGAATTCTAGTCTTTGTATTTACAAGTTCATTTAATCATATCATTTCAGGTCATCAAGAGATACTTTGCAGGGACTGGGGCGAAACCCAACAATTTCCATGAATCCTGAACCCGTCCGAACCAGCCCAATACTTCCTCCCCCACCCTCTTACAGGAAGTCAACCACAGATCCGTCAATTGACTTTTTAAGTGGCGATGCCTATAATGCTGAAAGACCTGTCCAGACTCATTCAAGCAGCACAAACTCCGTCCCACCACCAACTCCCCCACTGTCTTCTTCCTCCTCCCCTCCCTCCGAATACATAAACCCCACTGCATCTATGTTTACAGGTGACCCTGCAACGGACGACCCCCCTCCAATGCGCAAATCCTCTGATGGATCACCTACATCCCTCCCACCCCCACCTGCCAAGTATAACCAGAGACAACAGTTCTTCGAGAAACAGGTTTCTCTGGGTGGTGCTTCTCATATGGGTAACGGGTCGGGTTCCTCTTCTGACAGCTTAGTTGGACCGACCCAGAACCTCTCTCTTAATCCATCAACTCCGACCAAGCAAGAGAAGCAGGAAGATGCATTGTTCCAAGATTTGGTTGACTTTGCTAAAGCCAGGTCCTCTTCTTCGTCTTCCAAACCCAATCGGTCGTTTTGAGTGGGGTGTGTTTTACCTATTGATCATGCATCTTTTTTTTATTTCCCAGAAAAAGAGTTTCGGATTATTTGTCGTGGTGCTGTTTTTTCAGTATTATTCATAGTAGTTCTTGGGGGGTTATACTATAAGACTCCTTGAATAAATGTGGGTGGGTACTTGGTTATGACCGTTTGATATCTGTATGTAAATGATGATTTTTTCTGTTTGATTTTGAGGCGACTGTTGTTACACTATTTCTGGTAGATGGTCTCTCTCTCTCTCTTGCGCGCACACGCACACGCACACACACATATTCAAGTTGTGGGTCGGGTAAGTTCCTCTTATTTGGTTTGACCCGGAGTCTCTCTTAATCCATCAACTCCAACCAAACAAGAGAAGCAAGAAAATGCATTGTTCCAAGATCTAGTTGATTTTGCTAAAGCCAGGTCGCCTTCTCACCTTCCGAACGCAGTCGGCCATTTTGAGATAGATGTTTCAAGTATGGATTGTTTGTTGTGGTACAGTTTTTCAGTATTGTTGGAAGATTATTGGGTTTCATACCATAAAACTCTTCGGATAGATGTGGGTTGGAACTTACTGTGGTTTCAAAGATTGGGGACTATTTTCTTATCTCTCCGTATCCGGCTCTATGAACAGACTATACGAACATCAATTTCACCATTCACTAGTAGGTCCCAATTAATAGCACCCAAATGAGAGTCGAACCGAGACCAGAGATTTCCTGAAGAAGATTTGGGATCTTGGGCCTGTCTTTTATTTGATATTTTCCCTCAGGAATATCACATCACTGCAACAAGAAGGTAGTTAGGAATCATTGTCGGTAACCCATGATTTGTGAAGCAATATTCCAGTTGGGCCCACTCGAACAAATCCACCAGAATTCCTATACTACTTGCTATTATATTTATAATATAATATAATATTTTACTTTTCAGAAGTTGATTTTTTGGTTTTTATAACCTTCCCCTCAAAAAAAAGTCAAAAAAGTCAAAAAGAGATTGATATTGTGCCCAACATGAATCCTCTGCCCAGATTGAACTGAAAAGCATGTAGCATAAGCTAAAGAAAAACATTTGCTTCCAAATTCCAAACCATAAGGCAAAAAGATAATTCAGGAGTCGCGCCCAAACACGGTACAAACACCTTGTTCTTATTTCGAACGAAGTAAATGTATGTTAAGCAACAAGCTTCAACTAGGGAATGTTTTTCGCTTAGCAAAAACATAGGAGAAGGCGACCAGGGCGTAACAACTACCGTTCCACCGAGGCAAGCGGCCAGTAGGCAAGAACTGTAAAGTAGGGTCGAGGGCGTCGATAGTATGACTTACATAGGTGGCCTTCTCTAGGCCCAATTCATTGAGAGTAACCCACTAATCGACCACCACCAAGCTACCATGGTTTAAACTATATACGGAATTTAAGTACTTCAACAGAACTTACAGAAAAAGTGACAGTGATACATTATTATTACAAACTTTAATTTCAACACAGTACAACAACTACAAACACACACTATGACCTTTCGCTTTCGATTATTGCAATCGATCTCTTACACAGTTACACTTCCAATTCAAATTACAACATCAACTGAGAAAGCTTTATTTGAAAAGTTGGTTTTCTGTCACATGCACACAACATTTTGTCTAAGAACGTACAATTTCAAAAATTTAGTAAAAAGTGCAAGGAACTAAAGGTGGAATTCCGGTGATAATGACCAGTACTGCCATAGTGGGGAGAAAAATATCACTTGCCAATTACTACTAACAGGTTATAGCACTTGCTTCATGATATATTTACTGATGAATTATGCATTGGGTTGCTTGCTTCAACTTGTGAAAGATGATGGCGAAAATCTGGCGCTTTATGCTTCCTCTTACCGGAGGGAGCATCACTACACGCCTCTGGTCGACATAATTCACAAGTGACATTTTTTCAGTGAGAGAGAGAGAGAGAGAGAGAGAGAGAGAGAGAGAGAGAGAGAGAGAGAGAGAGAGAGAGAGAGAGAATTATGAAGTGAAAGTTTTGGGTAGAGAGAGAGAGAATTATGAAGTGAAAATTTTGAGTTGGAAGATATATATAGGAAGGAATGTGGAAAATGTGGAGGTGGTATAAAATATTGCAAAAGAAGGAAGTAAGGTAAGGAAACTTCCGTTGGCGCCGTTGGCTCTTCACCGTATTTGGTAAGGAAACTTCGTTGGCGCCGTTGGCTCTTCAATTTGGTATAAACTTATGATTTAATTGGCCCCATGTTCTTTAATTTAGTTTTAGTGGCTTTTTGGCGTTTTATCCTTATTCAAAAAAATAAAACGCGTTTACTAGTTTTTTGTCAAACTTTTGTAGATTATTGATTTGCCTCGATGAAATGAATCAGAAAATTAATTTTTTTTACTTTTATCCAAATATTTTTTGAAAATATCCAAGATAAAGCCGGCTTCATCTTGGATATTTCTAAATATATTTGGGTAGAAGTAAAAAGAAATTTACTTTTCCGATTTCTCTCGTCAAGACGAATCAATAAACCACAAAAGTTTTTTTGACGCAAAATTAACAGATGCAAAAAATCTTTGAATAAAGACAAAACGCCCAAAAATAACAATTAAATCGAAGGACTTGACCTAGGTGATAAGTTCATCCTCCTCAATAAGAATTAATGCATTATATATGCACACCAAAAATCACAGAAAGAGGAAACAATCTAAGGCAATGAGAGGATTATATGAATATCCTCCATGGGGACGACATCGACGTACATCTCGCTTGGACGGAAGTTCTTCTAGATCTCCAACTACAATTTCATCAATCCTTCTAGATCTCCAACTACAATTTCATCAATCCGGTAAATGCTAGTATTATATTTCTCTCTATTCATCAAATAACCGCGATTTCTAGCCAAACTAACCTCCAACAAATCCGATCCATTTGATTTACTATACTCTCCTTGCTAGTATTTTTTTTTTTTAATCATTTCAGAAGCTGATTTTCGGGTTTTTATAACCTTCTCTCAGTTACAAAGTCAAAAAGACATTTCTGTATTGTAACAAAAATGAATCCAGTTGCATGCCCAGATTGCTTTGAAAGTATATATGCTAAGATCAGTTGCATTCAAACCAGACGGCACAAAGCTAATTCAAGAGTCGCAGCCAAATAAATTAATACACACATATTTGTGTTATTCTTTCAAACAAAGTAAATGTATGTTAAGAAACAAGTTTCAAATACGAAATTCTGCTAAGCAAAAATCAAAACGGTGGCGTAGGGGAGGGCGACCAGGCATAGCAGCTAGTGCTTCCTTGAGGGTGATAATTAATTAGGAGTACTTCAAATCTGTCGCAGAACGCAGAACCCAGAAAGGAACTAAAAACGATAGCAACTACCGCCCTACCTGAGACAAGTGGCCAGTAGGCAGGAACTGGAGGGCGTGATCGAGGGGTTTGGAGTAGTCCTCTGGTCGCGAAGCTATCACCTTGGGTGGTTCAATTATCTACGAATCAACTTGATGTACCCATCGTCAAGTTTTTCTAAATAAATTTGCCTGCCGATCAGAAAAAATTATATATGAATCAAGTACTTTAATCAAACCGAGGAAAAGGAGACAATGATACAATTATTTTTACTAATTTTTATTCCAATATATACTACTACAAACACACATACACACACAGCTAGCTTCCCAAAATGAAAGATTATAATTAGCCCCTGCAACAACATAAACATCAGATGCTTCTACTATGCGCTAAATACAAATAGCACCACCAAATTTCACCCACATCTCCACTATGACCTCTCACTTTCAATTGTGACAGTACGTCGATCTCTTATGGTTAGATGTAAATTGCAACATCACCCGGCCATGGACGGAGCATTATGAGAATTCCAACATGAAATTGGCTTTGTGTCAAACGTAACATTTGTCTAAGAACACAGTCAGATCGGAGTGCAAGGGCGGGTGCCTGATTTCAGTAAAAGTATAAGGAGCTAAAGGCGGAATTTCGATATATAAAAAAAAGAAAAGAAAAAGAAAAAAGGAGGAGTGTGAATTACTAAGTTGCATACAAACTTGATTGGAACTATGTGTGATAGCACTTGGTTATAATGAACTGATGAATTAAGCATTGGGTTGCACGCTTCAACTTGCGAAAGATGATCGCGAAAATCTTGCGCTTTACGCTTCCTCTTACTGGAGGGAGCATCACTACACGAACACGCCTCCCGTCGACATAATTCTTAGGGGACATTTTTGTAGAGAGAGAGAGAGAGAGAGAGAGAGAGAGAGAGAGAGAGAGAGAGAGATTTATGAAGAGAAAGTATTGGATTGGAACATATATATAGGGGAATGAGGAAAATGCATGTGGTGGCCCAATAGTACAAAAGGAGGCAGTCAGGAAACTTCACGTTGCCATCCTCGGCTCTTCCCCATGTTTGGGAGTTTATGGACTTCTTTTGGGCTTTTTGCAGTTTTCTGTTTTTTACTTCTTGGGGTGGTTGTTGTACCACCATCTCTGAAGTGTTTTTTTTCTTTGGCAGATTCGGCCCGTTCCAAATTCTATTGTTTCATTATTAATGAGAGAAGTTATTCACGATTTGGCGCAATCTAAGTCGTTCAAAAGTGTTTTGGATGATTCATATTGAAAATAATCTCGTAACGGTAATAGATTAGTTTTGGACGATCCGGATTGAAAACAATCTATTACCGTTAAGAGATTGTTTTCAATCCGGATCGTCTAAAACACTTTTGGACGGCCGAGATTGAGCGCCTTAAACTTTATTTACGGCTCCTCTGTAAATAAGATTTTCTCTTCATTATTGAGCATCGATAGTCACATATTCAAATTAGGTCCATTCTCTCTCCAGTGAATCGGTACTACTGCGTATAAGCTAGACCAGATATCCGATTATCAATGTGAAAGAAAACCCGACCCACTCACCAAAAGTAGGGGCGGATTTAAAGAGGAGCCAGGGTGGTCACGTGCCTCACCTGGCCATATTACACTAGGACCCCTATAAAATTTTGTTATTGCATAATTGTAGTTATTCCTTAGGTAATCACTCTTGTGCCCGGCCCTCTTACAAATTAACCTGTAAAGGTAATATTGGCCGTCTTCTTTACATTCCTCTCTCTCTCATATATTCTCTTGAAATAGTTTAATTTTCAATTTTGCTCGTTGGTTTTGTGCAAAAATTAGAATTTACACTTTCAGTTATTTGGATAAATTAAATCTATAGAAATGAGTAGAATCTTACTTTTTTTTTTACATGAATTTTCATTCTGATTTGTATAGGTTGCAGCTTTTGAATTGGCTCAACTCAATTGCTTCATTTACTAGTATTAGTGCCCCATCTCCACCAAATTCCTGGCTCCGCCATTGACCAAAAGCATGACACTGTGAATGAGCATAACTCTGCTAACAAGAACCGAACAAAACCATTGAGACCTGAACCATAGGTGGTGAATCCATGATGTAAAGGTTTTTTTTAAAAAAAAAAACCGGATGTCCGGACTAGAGGCATGACACGTAAAAAGCCAAAAAAGAATCACAATTACATACAAAGAAATGATTGTAACGCTACGTAAATGAGCTTCAAATACTGAAATTACCCAAAATCCATCCTCAACAACCACTAATAATCCAAGAACTTGACCTATGTGACAATTTCCAACCTCCTCAAGCAAAAACACACGCGCAAAAAAAAAAAAAAAACACTTTCAGAATATGAACGCTTATGCACACCAAAAGTCACAGAAAGATGAAACAATCTAAAGCAATGAGAGGATTATCAATGTCCTCCATGGGGATGACATCAACGTCTCGCTTCGACGAAAATTCTTCTCCGACAGCGAATTCATCGATCTTCGAACCGATCCGATAAACGCTACTCTCTCTATTCATCAAATAACCGCGATTTCTACCCGAATTATTGCACGGACTTGAAGGCCTAATGTTCTCTCTCTTCGCCGATAAAATCCCGGAACTGACCGCATTTTCCTTGGCCACAACAGAGTTCTTGCAACAAAAGTCCTTGTGCCTATTTTTCAAATCTCCCCTGTAGTTATGATCCACACCGAATCTTCTGCTTGGAGACGGAGACCTCAGATTCCTACTTGGAATCGAATTCGCGTGGCTGGAAACCTCGATTTCCCTTCGAAAGCTCTTCTGTCGCGAAAGAACCGGCGAATTCGCACGAGCTCTCTTCTGCGGAATTGAGCTGAACTGCCTTGACTGTATTGAGTCAGGGGAATAATTCTTCACTGCCGCTGGCTTTTTTAGAACTCCTCGGACAGGATCAACGCGTATAATTTGCGGGTTTTCCTTGACGCACGAGTACAAGAACTCGTTCGAGAACGACCTATCCTTCGAGCTGACAACGGAGGACGATATCGACGACGTCGACGACAGCGACGACGTTAGCGAACACGAGTTGCTGGTGTTCCTAGTGGTGCAAGAAACAGAGGAGACAGAGGAAGAAGCAGAGGTGGGAGAACTAGGATCGAGGGGCTGTTTTTTAGTTGAGGAGAAAGAAAGAGAAGAGGCGGGAGGAGGAGCTCGTGAAATTACCAGCTTGTCCTCTACGTGGCTGGGCTCTACCTGGTGCTTCCTCTTGCGCTTGCATTTGCTAATGCAGGACCCCATGGATATATGAACCGGGGGAGAGAATGGGAATAAAATTCTTTATTGCTACTATCAGATTGTTGAAGGATTGGTTTTAGAAAGTTGCAGAGGTATTTATGTAGTGGAAGGGAAAGGTGTAGTGGTGGTGGCGGCTTTTGCTTTTTGTTGGTGGCTCTCTTTTTTGAGATTTTTGAATTTGGTTGCCGGGAAGAAACCCGTTGCGTAACGGTTATAATAGGGGAAAGTGTGATGGTGGGTGCTTCCTTTTTCATCATGTTTCGCCAACTTTTGGGGAGGGAGACAGGATAAAATTAGTAGTAAAATTTTAAGGTACAAGTAATTGATGAAGGGATTTTGAACTATATGTGTCACTAAGGAAGGACGAATCCGAGGCAGCAAGATGTTGTGCATGATCTGAACTCAGATCGTACATCTAATGGTTTGGATCTCATCTCAATAATGGATGACCGAGAGTCATTCATTGTCAAGATGAGATATGAGCCATCAGATACACGATCCGACTGCTCGGATCGTGCAGAACAGACTCCCTCAATTCTGGAAGGACAACATTGTGTTTTACCTTTATGCTAGGACATTTCTTATTCTTTGTTTTTCCGGTTTCTTCTTTAAGATTAACGGGCCATTTGCGGACCGAATTGGTTTTGGGTGAATATAGTGTGAGGAGAGATATCATAAAAAGGCTAATATATAGATAGGGGGAATATGTTATAGATTATTTGTTTGAGTTATTTACAAACTATGGGGTATGTGTATGTTTGTTTTGTTTTGTTTTATATTGGGGGTGGATATAGAATTAAAAGGGGATGGTGAGATTTTCATAATTAGAAAGTCGGATATGATGGCGGAAATAATAAAGATAAGGGGACATGGTGTTATTATATTTATAGGATATTATATCCCTTTTCTATATTTGGGTGGCAAATAGGGGGAGATGGTGTTATTATATTTATAGGATATTATATCCCGTTTCTATATTTGGGTGGCAAACACTGAATATAAGTAGTTTGGATATACTATTCGGAGTGCGTGCATATCGATGCTCTAGACTATCAATGAAGGAAGCATGGTAATGTGCACATAAATTAATTTGGGTCTCTAAGCCTACCCTCTCTGATGCCATTTGGCTTTGATTTGGGGGTATGGTTCTACAACAAAATGTCCATGTAGCTCCTCGGTTCTTGGATGTTTAGGGGGGGCCACTATTTCATTGGTATTTTGAGAGCAGCCACTTTGTGCATATATTGCCAAAGGTTAGGTCTGTCTCCAATCATCCCCCGCCCATACCTCCAATGATTGGGGACTAAATGGGTTATGTTATGTTGTTGTTGTTGTTGGATATACTATTCGGAGTGTAGTATATCCACTCTCTATATCTCATCGACAAACGAGCCATCCAACATACTATAGTGCTCGGGGCACATAGGATAGGACCCAGACGGATCCGAATATTGCATTAGGGGCTAGATATGGTCCAGCAATTAGGGATGGCAATGGGGCGGGGCAGTGTTGGATTTAGAGCCCCCCAAACCCGCCCCATTCAAAATCGGATCGGAGTCGGAGAGGGGAAATCGGGGAGTTGCCGGGGTTGGGGAATAATCGGGTCCCCATTCACTGTAATAATTTGACTGATTTTGTTCTTTTTAAAGTGTTTTGACAAGAAAACAAAATATTGATGATTGATGGGAGTTAAAAAAATAGAAATCAAGAAAACAAAACATAAACTAATATTTTATTAATTGGTATATTGCTCTTATTATATGGAAACAATGAAATTTATTTTTAGCCATATACATACAAAAATATAAATACCATCGGAGTCGGTTCGGGTTAAAACGGGGCGGAGAAGCAAATACCATTCCCGCCTCATTTGCTTATCGGATCAGAGAATACCTGCTCGGATCGAGACGGAGAGGTTGGAGGCGGGAATGGATCGGAGATAATTGCCATCCCTACCAACAGACTATAGTTCTCGGGGCACATAGGTAGGAGTAGGACCCAAACGGATCCGAATATAGCATTAGGGGCCGGCTAGATATGGTCCATGTGCGAGTTGTTGCTAATTGAGGACTCATTAGGGACAAGCACACTTGATTGGAAGCAGAGTATACACTAACCGTGATAAAAAGTGGACGTAGTTATTACGGAACGTATCAAATATTCAATTGTTATCACCACCCGTCAAGGTTAGGGATGGATCCGACTGGGTCCTATCCTCAATCAAAATATCTATTTAACGCGTAAGATACATTAACACAACAAATAACTTCAATGACCAAAATACCCTTATGATTTCTGTAATATTATTGAGCCATGGGGAATTGCGGGGGATAAAGTTTCAAGTCTCTGCTGCTCAAGCTGGCTTTGGCTGCTAGTGTTTATCACGTTTGGTTGGAAAGAAATGCTTGAATTTTTTGGGACATGGCTATAAGTTTTTTTTGAGGGAGGGTAAGAGGGTAACTTCACCTACCAACTTACTTAGGCAATTGCTGACTAGAGAGAGGTAGAGTGAACCCTTTAAACACACATACACAAACCCAAACTCTTGATGTGGGAGGCAGCCCAATTGACAGGGCTAAAAGTTCAGAGGAAGTTTTTGCCAGTATGGAATCTAATATCAGATGGAGGGTCTGTTCTTGGAAGCAAATCCCAATAATTCAGTGAAGAATCAGAGACTTAGCTGTCTTCGGAATATCCCTACTCGAATTTTTGGGGCTGCTTCTCACTAAAGTTCTGTTTTTGTTAGTTTCAGTAGTGTGTAGTAGGGTCTGATTGTACAGTTTTCTGTATTGGTTGGGGGGGGGGGTTTGCCCTTTGTTTTGTTGTGCGGTTGGTTATAAAATGATCCATTTACCAATAAAAAAAAAAAAAGACAGCTGATTCTGCCACTTCCCAATTTGTTAATGTCAATCCCTTTTTGTTTTTATTAGGTGAATTTACTAAAACACCCTTGCATTTTATTTGGAAAGTGAGAAAAAGCTGGTATCATAAAGTGCAATAGTATTTTAGTAAATTCACCTAATAAAAACAAAAAGGGGAGTGGCAAAATCAGTTGTCAAAAAAAATAAAATCATCGAGCCTGGAAAATCCTGTCTCTCACTGTGAAAGGGAAAATCTGCTGAGAAATTCACATAGCCACCCAGTTTGCTAGCAGTTGTTGACTGAAATGATGTTGAGACGATTTGAAGAGGTCCAACCGAATGTTCCTGATTTGATTGTTAGGTTGTACCGTGTGGTCATCCGGTTAACGTACGTATCTGATGCAGAGATTCATTAATTGGCATACTCACCTTTAACGAACAGGTGAAAGTTTGTGGCTAGCACAGATGAGGGGTGGTTCGGTGGTTGAAAACTTGGACTTGATTTGACAATGCCGAGGATTAAGTTCCCATAATTCCTTGTTGGGGCTAAATTAATTAACATACTCCTAGCAATATTCACAAGTGACGAGACCTTAGCTTCGCTCCTAATAACGTAAGTGTGGTGGGATTTCCTACAGATAGTGTTATAGTGTGACAGGGTAATACTCCATGGCGAAGGTGACGAAATATCATATCTGCCTAGTTTAAACCCAATACCAAATGAGCTGTCAATCAAAGAAAGTTAAAAAAAACAAAAACAAATGAGCTAGTTAATTTCTTATTATCACTTTTTTTTGGCTTGATCAGCACTCAATTATTTATTTATTTTTACACAAAAAAGTTTGTCATGCTTTACATGTGGTGGATTCAAATTTCTTAGAAATCACTCTTTTAAAAAAAAAAAAAAACAAATAGAAATCACTTCGTGAGGGCATAAGGTGCACGTACGAGCAATGTATATCAAAGCCAGTATTAAGGGATGTGAATGGGGCTGGGCAGGGCATAGTCGGATTTATAATCCCCCATCCCCGCCTCGTTTTATATCGAGACGGATTCGAAGCGGAAAAAATCAAGAAGATGTCGGGGGTTGGGAAATAATCGGATCTCCATCCATGTTTGTAACTTTTCCACTAACTATATGTAAAACGAAAAAGCAGCCACGGAACTACAATGGAAGCCCGGCCCAACTTTTTAATTTAAAAAAAAATTCTTTTGTAGCCAAAGTGCATAAACCGGTCCGGATACGTGAACTATAAAAAGAGTTGCGTGACTATGAAGTGAAATGTAAAAACCAACATAATCCCTGAAACTTGAGAGAAAGATCAGAAGCTTCCAAGGAAACTTCCCATCTTTGAATTGAATCCTCACTTGTAACGACAAGAACTTGAAAATCAAATCCCGATGGAAAGTGTGAACGAGCATAAAGAGGTGTGGGCAGCAGTGGGTGTGATTATGTGGAAAATCTGGAAGTGCAGAAATGATGAGGTTTTTAATAGCAAGGGGGTGGAGACCGGAAGAAGTCAACATAGAAGTTGGGGGTGATTATTGCTGATGTGAACAAATTGAGGGATTCGTTTGATGGATCAAAAGTGAGTTTTGTTAGGAGAGTTGGCAATTCGCTAGCGCACTTAACGGCCAAGAATGTAGTGAGAGAGAGCGGGATTTGTACTTGAAAATTTTATCCCCCCTTAGCTTTACCCCTCTCTCCAGGAGGATAAGGGCCCAAACTGATGTATTGCTTGATTTCTTGATAATAATACGAAAAGTCTATGGTTCCCGATCAGAATTCGACGCCGCGCCGGGCTCACTCCGGCCACCGGATGGTCGATCCGAGCCGTCCAGAAATTCTAAAAAAAAGAACCGAGTGGGCTTGCGCGAGAATCAACGGCATCCGATGTGTGTAGGTGCTCGGATCGTCCATGTTTTTGTATATATATGCAAAAATATGTATATACAAAAACATGGAGTGCTCGATCCGAGCACCTACACACATCGGATTCCGTTGATTCTCGCGTAGGCCCACTCGGGTTTTTTTTATAGAATTTTTGGACGGCTCGGATCGGCCGTCCGGTGGCCGGAGTGAGCCCGGCGCGGCATCAGGATCCTTTCCCGTCAGGAACTGTAGCCCCACTCATAATAATATTATCCTAATCATTGACAAAACAAAAATCAACAATTTTTGTGTTCTTTTGAGACTCGCCGAGAAAGTTAGTTAAAAATACTCATAAGTTGAGAAAAGGTTCGCCGATGAATGATTAAAAAGAAGAAAAAAAAGTATTTAGACATCCGTCCAAATCTTTTTCATGCAATAATATATATACATACATAGGGGCCAGTTCCGCTCAGAAAACATTTGATACGACATTTTAAGCTTTGCATAGGACCCCCACGCAAATGATTGGAGTCGTTCAATTCATTTTATTTAAAACATGTTTTTTAGAGCTCTTGTAAAAATTCCACAACTTATTTTTTTGGTAAATTCAATTCATGTAATTTGGATTGAGCACCCTATGAGTATCGGATTGAGCTAATTTTCCACGATGGGCCCTCGAAAAAAATGTTATAAATTTAATGAACGACTCGAATTGTTTTTTGAGACCCGTAGTGGGCCTCACATTGCGATATGTGCACAAATTATCTATGTGGATAGTCTGACTGAATTTTGGCCGGGCGACATGACGGATAGAGAGGGGGGAGATGCTCCGTCCAGTATAGGTGTGCCCAGTCCCGTCTAGCCTCGGCTAATTGTGGGCTCTTCTCGGACTCACAATAATGATCGGAATCGTTCACTTTTTACAAGAATCACGTTAAAAATTATGCCGATCGGATATCGTTTGATATAAATTGAAATGAATTATAAGTTTAAGAAAATCTGTTAAGGGATTGCATTTTGGTGTTGCTCACCTTTTTTTTTACAAGATTAATGCCTTTCGAATTGATATCAAACAATATCCGATTAAACTGATTTTCAATGTGGCCAACATTCTTGACATTATTTTAGATCCGAAAAGAGCCCACAATTAGCCGAGACTGGACCAAACCCCACTGAGGGGAGCCTCCCCATGGAGAGGTGTATGACAGCGGACTGGGACAGGCTTAGTGATTTCTGGGTTTATATCATGCTTAATCATTTTTTTTTATCCGCAAATCATGCTTAATCATTGCCATTGGGAATTTACTAATTCACAAAGGAGCCGTAATTCTCTTATTCACAATGGGTGTTGTACAAAAAATCCCATCACTATGTGTGGATCCCAACAAATTCAGAGAGGAGAGAGAGAGAGAGACAGGAGAGCTGTTAGGGGCAGTTGATGTGGACTTCCCTGTTTGATTCTGGGAGAGTTTAGGTTTTCAATTTCTGGGAAATCCAGAAACATTCGATGGCTGGCCCCTTCCCTTTTTTAAACAAAAAAACATTGGAGTAACATGGACTGGGGGCACATGGAGACTGAGAATGAGGAAATTCGAAACCCTCAAAAAAAAAAAAAAAGGGAAGATAGAAACCCCCAAAAGGGAATATCTTGTCTAGTTTTTTGGGCCCCTTTGAATTGAAAACAAATTCAGTAATCAATTCCAATTCCCTTTTTACCTATCTTTCTCCTCTTCTTCTTTGCGAGAACAGAGCAAAACAAGAACAAGAAGAAACAGAGCCTTATCTTAGGGCTATTCTTAATATTCCTGAAGATTGCTTACCTGTCAAGTATCTAGGGGTGCCCTTAATTTCTACTAAGCTAACACATTCAGATTGTGTGATTCTCAAGGATAGAATGCTCAGAAGGATTCAATCGTGGTCAAATAAATTGCTTTCTTTTGGCGGCCGTGCTAAGCTGATTATCTCTGTCTTGTTTAGTATACAGGTATATTGGTCCTCTATCTTCATCCTACCTCAGAAGATTATGAAAGAAATTGAAAGTATGCTAGGTGCTTTTCTTTGGAAAGGGGTGGAGCTAAAACCTTTTGGGGTTAAGGTGGCTTGGTTTCTGTGTGTCTTCCTAAATGTGAAGGAGGATTGGGTTTCAAAAGAGTTAAAGAATGGAATCGGGCTGCTATGCTAAGGCACTTGTGGGCTCTCTGTAAAAAGGAAGATATCTTATGGGTCAAATGGATTCATTCTTATGTGATAAAAAATCATTGTATCTGGTCCATGAATCTTCCCAATGACTCCTCTTGGACCCTTCGAAAGATTTTTGGTTTGAGAAGTGTAGGTCAGAAGTTTATTCTATCCAAGATTGGTAATGGCTTAAGCACCTTCCTTTGGTTGGATAATTGGCATACCCTTGGCCCTTTATTTCAGAGATATGGGAATCAAGTGGTCTTCAACCTTGGTAGGTCACTTCATGCTACAGTTAGTTCTATTATTCATAATGGGACCCGGAGATGGCCTAGAATTAGGCTTCCTATTGTTCGAGAAATTGTGGCCTCCACAGATCCTAACCTCATCCCACATGTTGATAGGGAGGACACTGTTACTTGGACTTTGTCTGCAAATGGTTCTTTCTCTGTTAGGTCAGCGTGGCAGGCACTTCGCACTAATAGGCCTGAGGTGTTTTGGTTTAATATGGTTTGGCATAGATGGCACATTCCAAGATGGTCTTTCATTCAATGGCTGGCCCTTCTTGGTAGGTTGGCTACTAAGGACAGACTTAGAGCTTGGGGTCTGGACAATGACACTTCTTGTGTCCTTTGTCAGGGTGGTTTTGAGTCTCATTCACATTTATTTTTTTGAATGCTCCTTTACTTCTGTTATCTGGGAGGTTGTGAAAGCTAAGTGTGGTTTTGTTCTTCCTTCTCGTGATCTCATGGATGAGATTCACTGGGGTTTAACTCATTGTAAGGACTGCTCTATCCAATCTAGACTATTCAAGCTCTGCCTTGCTACTTCAGTGTACTATATTTGGAAAGAGCGAAATGGAAGGATTTTTCAACAGATTGGCCATGAATCTACTTCAGTGGTGCGTTTGATTCTGGAGGAGGTTAAGGCTAGTATGACTTCCTGGAGGCATGTTAGTAGGTCTGCTACTAACATTTGTTTGATTCTAGAGTGGGGTTTAAATGTTGACCTCCTTTGTACAGTCTAGTTTTATTCACTTTGTTCTGTTTTCTTTTCGTAGGTTTTTTTTTTATTCCTTCTACAGCTAGGGTTTGTCCTAGTGTAGTGAGGTGTTTCCCTTGTAAGGGTTCCTCCCCTTGAGGGTTTTGGTTTGGTCCTGTTATATAAAAATTGTTCCAAAAAAAAAAGAAGAAACAGAGCCTTGATTCCCTTTGGGTTTTTTCTTTCGATTTCTCTTATAGCAGATGTAGGAAAATTTTCAATGTAACGGTTATTTGTAACCCCTCTCTCATTAGGGCCCACATATATATGGCGCCCATATTATGTGAGAGAACATTACAAATAATCGTTGCATTAATTGAAACTTTTTTTTCCAGATGTAGGGCCTGGGCTTTGTTTTCTTTTTTCCTCCTTGGTGTTTGTAGGGCTCTCAAAGATCATACCCTTGGCCCATGCTTTTTTGGTTAGTGTTTCTTAATGAAATTTACTTACCAAAAAACAAGAAACAAAGCAAAACAAGAACAACAAGAAACAGAGAAGGAATCTGTGAGGGAGGCGGTGGCGGATCTGAGGGTGGGGTTTTATTTTTGAAAAATGGGGAGTGAAGGAATTTGTGTATATTTACACCCCTTTACATAGACATATATATAATTTTTCCTGATACATGCTGATTTTTCCATTTTTTCACTTACTAATTACTACATTTGTAAATTTTCGGAAAATAATATTTTTTTGGTAAAACACATGATTTCAACATTTTGTATTCTTCATAAAAAAACATTTTGTATTCTAAAATGAAATTATTTTTTCCTAATATTAAAGATAAATATCAATTATTCTAATTAGTATGAAATAAACCAATCTTGACTTCTTGAGCATTAAAAAATCAAAGTGGAGGCAATTAAGTCATTCGACATCTAATCCTATCATATCCTCCTTTCATATCCTCCTTCTCAAAAAACATTGGAGTAACATGGAAACCCTCAAAAAGAAAAAAGAAAAAAGGAAGATAGAAACCCCAAAAAGGGAAATATCTTGTCTAGTTTTTTGGGCCCCTTTGAATTGAAAACAAATTCAGTAATCAATTCCAATTCCCCTTTTACCTATCTTTCTCCTCTTTTTTTTTTTTTTACCCTTTTCTTTCACCTTTTTACCTATCTTTTCTCCTTCTTCTTCCCCCCTCCCCTTCTTTCATCTGGTAAGCCAAGTTGAAAGTAACAGAGGGGCGAAGAACAGAGCAAAACAAGAACAATAAGAAACAGAGCCTTGATTCCCTTCAGGGTTCTTTTTCCTGATTTCTCTTATAGCAGATGTAGGAAAAATTTTAATGCAACGGTTATTTGTAACCCATCCCTCATTGGGGCTCACATATATATGACGCCCATATCACGTGAGAGGACATTACAAATAACCGTTGCATTAATTGAAACTTTTTTTTTTCCGGATGTAGGCCCGGGCTTTGATTTCTTTTTTCCTCCTTGGTGTTTGTAGGGCTCTCAAGATCATACCCTTGGCCCATGCTTTTTAATTAGTGTTTTCTTAATGAAATTTACTTACCAAAAAACAAGAAACAGAGCAAAACAAGAACAACAAGAAACAGAGAGAACCATAAAAATGCAGAAATAGCAGCTAGAAATACGTTTGCAATATCTGAGAAAAGGGATCTTTTAATAATTCATAAACAAACGACCACGAACACAAATCCCAGAAATAACGATGATGAAAGGATCCATGATTTCACCAATTAAAAAGAGACGAAGATCTACGATAAAAGATAAAACGCCGCAGCTATATTGCTGCTTTCATAGTTTCATTGCTAGAATGAAAACAGAAAAACAAACAAACAATAGCAAATCTCTCTTCTTCTTTATTTAATTTTCCTCTGGAAAATGGGAAATTCAGGGCCTAAAGACTCTTATTACCCGCATTGTCCAGGGGCGATTTAGGCAGGGGATATTTTCTTCTTTCGGAAGGAAGTGGAACCACCAGCAGCAGCAACGGCCTCAACCATGTAATCCCAGACCATTTTCATAACCCGCTTCCTCTTGGGTAGAACCAAGCTCTCGGCAGCCAGCTTTGCCGCGAGCTTGGTTTGAGCCGCTTTGGCAAGTGCGTTCTCTGCTGCCGCCTCAGTTGCTCCTCCTCCGCCCTTGACTCCGACCACTTTCTCCACCAGCTTTGCCCCCATGTCTATTTTTGCTTGCAGATAGCTCCACTTCTAGTCTTCTACGTACACTCATCCAATAAAAATAGACTTAAAAGGGCAAATATACGGTGTTACGCAAACACCATTGAAACGTGCACACCTGAAACGTGTTGATTTTTTATTGGTTCATTTGACGACAATTTCCCTTGACAGTCTCTTTTCCGAAAATGCTAGGGACAAAGAAAATCTATCCCGAAAAGAGCAACTAGTAGTTGAGATTCACTTTAATATGTGGAACCTAATCATCAGAGTGAATCTCAATTATCGATTGCTTTTTTTTCGAAACACTTTCGAAATAAGTTTCCTTTGTAGCTTGCATCAGCGCACCCTGTCTCTCTCTCTCTTGATCGGACTTAAGGGGAAGGCAATGCAATGGGCACATAAATTACCCCAACTTTTTGTGTTTTTTTTTTACCATCGTCCATTCACCCCACTTGTTAAGATCGTCACACACACGCACACGATTTACGAGTATAAGAACAGTAAAGAAATCGATACAGCAATCTACGTGATTCTTCAAAACCGGGTACGTCCACGGGAGCGAGAGCGGTTGTTCTTTTATTATCACAGTTATGAACTAGGGTTTACAACATAGAGTATTTATAGCGACTCTATTCTAACCCTAATCTGGTATTTAGTCTGAATCCCAAAAATACCCTTGTACGATACCGTACCATACCGCGGGGGGTGTAGCACCCCCCAACTTACGGAACTCCTGGGCCTTCAGCCCAATCTACTTTTACTGGATTATCGGCGATGGGCCAAATGCCGTCGCTCCGCTCCACTCGTTGCGCTTCGCTCCAGCATCTGGCCTTCTTTCTAGAACTTCTTCGTATCTCTTCATATTAAACATATGAGCCACAATTCTAACACCACTCAACTTTATTTGTTCTTTCTTCTTTTCTCAGGAAACGAACCTTTCGGGGATTTTTTTTTGTGAGGTACGGTGGTGATTTGGTACGGAGAAGGGGAGAGCAAAACAAGAAAGGCAGAAAATAGCAGCTAGATAATCTACGTTTGCAGTCTCTAGCTAACAAAAAAAATGGAACTTTTCATCAAAAGGAAAACGAAAAGGAAAAGACACAATGGCGCCAGAAGCAAGGGTGATGAAGGATCCATGATTTTTCACCAGAAAGAGAGAAGATTTCGAGATTGACTTTGGCGCTCCAAAAATTATTCTCCGGGAGAATGGGGCTTTTTTTTTAAAAACTTTGATTGGATTTTCGTAATTTAACAAGAATTTTTACTTAATTGGGCCAAGCCCAAAATTTAACTTAAGCATTCATCATTAAAATTATACTCGGTTTGGGCCAAAGCGCAAAATTCTATCATTCTTCAAACTTGTCAAACGAAATGGTTGCTTTCATAAAACACATTCAGGAGGCACAAAACCAACACTTCACAGAAACCAACACTTTTAAGATCCATATTCCGTAATATTTTTCTATCAGAAGAAAACAATTCATATTCAATAAAACCCAGCGGCACTTACAAAAGATTCCAACGAAAATACGATGATAAAAGTCTAGGATCACAACCCAAGAAAAAAAAACTAACGAACAACAAAGCACCAAAGTAAGAGGGTCATCTCCTTCGTCTAGACATGAGCCTCCTGCTCTTTAGTAACACATACTGCATAGCATTATTCAACAAGCCATTTCCACGCTTACAAAAAAAAAAAAACAAAAAAAAACAAGAAGAAGAAACAAGGCATTTCCTGATCCATACTATTCCACACCTTCCAAATCCATATTCCATACTAGTATTCAACAATCACTTACTGGGGGAGATTAGGCCGAATGGATTTTATCCTTCTGCTGGTCAGTGGAACAGAAACGAGACGCAATGGCCTTAACCGTGGCATCCCCCATCATCTTTTTAACCGACTTCCTCTGGGGTGGAACCAAGCTCGCGGTAGTGGACTTGGTTCGAGCCGCTCCTGCAATTGGGTTTGCCACCACCGCCTCAGTCGCTCCTCCGCCTTTGGCTCCGACCACTTTCTTCCCTTGCTTTGCCTCCATCTCTTCTTTGATCTGGTTTTTCAGTGGTTAATTGCAACGTACTCTGTTACCATCCCCATTCCCCTCTTTATATAGAGGACTAAGGGGCAAGGCTAAGACTGAGTGCAGCACACCCACAACCACACCCCCACTCACAAACACCCACACCCACAACCATAGCCCCACCCACAAACACCCACACCCTTCCCTTGTACGGTGAAAATAGAACTTTCTGAACATTTTTCAAACTCACTTCAGTGATCAACACCCCCACCCACAACTACACCCCATCCACAACTACATCCCCATCCACAAACACCCCCATCCACAACTACACCCCCATCCACAACCACACCCCCACCCACAAACACGCACACCCTTCCCTTGCACAGTGAAAATAGAACTTTCTGACCATTTTTCAAACTCACCCCCACCCACTCCCTCCACTTCAGTTTATTTCTGGTATATTAATTGAAACATGAGAGAGAGAGAGAGAGAGAGAGAGAGAGAGAGAGAGAGAGAGAGAGAGAGAGAGAGAGAGAGAGAGAGAGAGAGAGAGTGTTAAAACTTGGTTGACGAGATTGAACCAGAGTTGTAAATGTTGTAGAATTCTACTAGAGAGGCATGAGGATTACATCGGTAAATTACTTGTGGAGGGTTTTATGGTAAGTAATTTTCCTCCAATTGAGGGAATATATTTTGCATGTAAATTGTTTTCTGGACTATTTTCACAACCAAACACTAGAAAACACGTAAAACAATTTACAGGAAAACATTTTACGGCGAAACAAATGGAGCCTTCGAATTTTGAATTGTGAATTGAAGATTTTGGATTGTTTTCTGTATAAATTATGACTCTATGGACCATCTTCACCATGGTTCACCCAATTTGTTGTTGATTATCTCAATTTGCGCAGCTTCAACTGGGAAGAAGTTAAGAAAGAGGGTTTTTATAGGAATCGAAATATGAAGCTGAGAATCAATTGGAAGTTTGGAACTGTCTGTGTTGAAATTATAGGCCTTTAGGTGTTTTGGGCTTAGTCCCTTTGGCTGTAATCTCCAACTTTTGGTTGGATTCCCTCTCCCTTTTTCTAATAAAATGTTACTTTTGCCGATAAAAAAAAATTATGGTGAAGGTAGTAAGAAATTAGGCTGATCTCATATTGGTAATCATATGATTGTGACACTTTATCTTTGGCATTTTTTTAGTTAGTTCGATTTTTTTAAAACCAAATTTGTATGTATGATTAGTGGCGGATCCAGAAATTTGCCAAGGGGGTGGCACTATGGCTCAAAGGAATCGAGTTGCTCGTGAGCAGCTTGTGGCTCAGCTCATTAAGGCAGGGCTTGGCTAGACTCGTTTATTAACACTACAAGAAATCACAGCTTTCCCGGCGTTTTTTAAACGCCGGCAAAAGTGAAATAAACGCCGGTAAAAGTCTTCCCGGCGTTTGTCCCAGCGTTTTCCGTGAACGCCGCGACTGCCGGGCTCGGGAATACTTCCCGGCGTTTATAAAACGCCGGGAATAATCCCCGCGTTTTTTCCAGCGTTTATAAAACCCCGGGAAAAGTTTTCCGGTAAGAATCGATACCGCCGCCGGCGAGGGAATTCCCAGCGTTTATGAAAACCCCGGGAAAAGTTTTCCGGTGAGAATCGATACCGCCGCCGGCGAGGGAATTCCCAGCGTTTACGAAACGCCGGGAATAGTCTTTTTTTATTAAAAAAAATACCGGCATCCCAGCATTTATTAAACGCCGGGAATAGTCCCTTTTTTATTAAAAAAAAATACTTATACCATTTTACTCATTTACTATTATTTTCACCTGTTCATAATTCATTAACATCTGCCCACGTTCAACATAACAAACATATAAGTAATAAATAACAAATACACTGATACAAATCGACAAAATTTATTAAAACTCGACAAATGGTACATCCAAGATAAAAATCCAAGCCAAATAAAGACAACATGGTAAAGACATTATCAGCACTCCAAAGACAGCAACGGACGAAATCTAAGCAGCTTCCCAATAGCAAAACATTCCAAGCGCGAACATCAAGGAGCAGCTGTAAAACATTACTGTTGAAAGAGGATACTTGTTTTAGGTAATATATGTTCGTAGCAATGAATCTAAGACTGTAAAAGAATGCAGCAAATGAGAAGCTCAAACCTGTGATTCTTTCTCTCATCGGGCATCCAGTAACTATTCCACCATGTGATGAACTCAATAACACTTATAAGTTGGAGAATAAGAAAAATCCTGCACCATTTATAAAAGAAAAAGCTGTTTAACTAATAGAATGCCATGAACGGAAATGGTAATGAAATTTGTCATCATATCCATTCATTTCAGTGGGAAAATGGAACTTCTTTTTTTTTGAAAGGCAAAAAAATTTATTAACCTTTGAAAACAAATTACAAAGATTAAAAGGACCCAAAGCACAAGCATCAAGCCAGAGAAGAGTGAACCCACAAAGAGGCAACAACAAACTCCAACAATCATATGCCGCAAGGACCCAAAGGGAGAGAATAACAATCCAAGGTTGGCAAGAAGTCCAAGGTGAACAGCCCCTGATAAGGAAAATGGAACTTCAACCGAATAGGCAGAAAACTTATACTATTGTTTCTTTCTATTGTCAAATTGAACAGCTGATCAGAAACTACAACATAGAAGATTGTTGCATCTTAATAGCCACTGTGAAGTTACTGTTGATGGTTTTGCACAAAACCCAATCAAAATTTCAAGTTCATGCAATGGCATAATTCATGGAATAGGTACACTTGATGCGCTTCAAAACTGGTACAGTCTTCAAAATGCCTCAGAAAACCAATTCATATTGACCAATTTATGGGCACTTATAAGTGGAAGCATTTGAGTAAAATGAATTTAAAGCTTACCCTGCACCCACACGAGCAAGCTCACCTATGAAAAAGAAAAGCAAACATTTTAATGTTTATCCATCAAACAAAGCAGGTAAAGGGTCCAATAAAGTATGCGTGAAAAAAGGGAAATATTTAGCTTACCATATAACTGAATAAAATCTGAATGGACAAAGAATGGAATGATTAGTGAAACAACCAACATAATGAACTTCAATGGCCACCATCTTGAATGCCAAATGTTGCGAGTTTCATGCAGCTTGCTTGTACTACATGTCGTTACAAACATTATAAAGAAAAATATCTGCACACAGTGTCAAGGATGCCGTAGAGTACAGAAAAGTTGAAGTGATAAGAGGCATAATAAGGTAATGAAGCACAGTTCTAAGAGTCGTTAGTTTTTTTTTTTTTTAAATTTTATATCAAACATCTTATTTGCCTTCTCCAACAAACAAGAATGTAAGGGTCCAAGATCTAGTACCTGAGAAAATGCGTTAGACAGAACAACTTAAATTACAAAAACCAAAAATTCCGGGCCATACTTCCAGCCTCCAGTTTAAGGAACATTTAACAATTGTGTACACGAATAACGAAACTTGTAAGTACTGTATGATGAAAAGGATACAAAGCATCCTAAACTTATGCGAAGGACTCCCATTGTTTGAAAACAATCATGTCCCCCAATTCCACAAGCTTTTAGATCTGCAAAAGAAATTCAGACAAAAAATGCAAAGAATAGAACAACATCATGATATTACCCCAGAGAAGAAATAAAAACAATAGAATAATCTACCAAGTCCAACATTTGCAGAAATGTTAAGCCCTCCATTTCAACCTTGCCCTGTGCCATTCTGGGCCCATTCCCCTTACGGTTGCAGTTTCCTGTTCCTAATTGTTTGTTAGTGAAACTCTCTAGTAACTGAAAGGTATGCCTTCCAATTTATTTGTAATGTTTGTTCTTCAATAAAAATTTGAGATACCAAAAACAAAAAAACAAAAGAACTTCTGAAGATACCCAAGCTGAATAGAACGAGTATACACATCTTACAATACAAGTTCCTTATAGGATTCGCCAAAGTTTTGCGTTCAAATCGTGACTGTAGCTCACAAAACCTTATCTTAATTAACTACTTACGATAGCCCAACCAGATCCTTCAACTACATGTCTTGCAATAGACAATAAGAAATCTTTTACAATTTTTTCCAGTAGTGTAAGTGTTGGACACGGGGTAGGCATTGTAGACCCATTTCCTAACAAATTAGGCGTTAGGATAATTGGAGACCAAATAGTAGTGATATGATAGCTGTAATTTTATTGAAGCATAAATTGGAAGCCTCAACGCCTGAGATGAATGCCTCATTTACATTTACAAGCCCTCCCTACAATTGCAACTGTAAACTTGAAGTCCAGTCCTCAAAAACCTTAATAAACGACTTAGTCATCACGGCAAACATGAATCATGGCAGTACTAGAATCAGTTAGGCTGACGCACTCTCTCTCTTTTACACCAAAGAGATTCAAAACGTGTATATCTTTCCTCCAATTTTCTCGATGACCAAACAGAGGTTTGTGGGGCCTTAACTGAATTCTCAAAGATGTTGAGTCAAAGGGGGTTCATGGGTCTATGGACCCGTATCCAACCTGCCTGTATCGAATCCATTCACTCTTGGTCTACAAAAGCCCCAAATTTAATCACAATATAACCAAAAATCCCTACAAAAGCCCCAAATTTAAACACTGGTGTAGATAGCCGTTGTTCAGATCCTGCTGATACAGATCAAACCTCCAAAGACCAGTGGGTGTGTGTGAAAGTGTAACTGTGTGTGCATACAATAACCAAAATACTGTAAACCAGGACTAGACCAACACCAATCGGTCAGCCAACAACACATAACCAAATCCCAACACCTGCCGCCACCAACACAAACTGAAAACAACCCATCACAGCCCTAACAGACCCTAACCCTAACAGATTACAGCCCGCCGCAACCCGAAATAAGAACAAGCTAAGAATTCCGGCAATACACAAAAGAAATCATGCGTAAGAGCTATACGAATCTACTGGAAATCTGAAAAACTAAGATCAAATGATAAAAGCATATGCAAGCAAAAGAAGACGGACCACACAATCGGAAACAACGCCGGGGGGAGGAAAAACCTAAACGCAGATCACGGGAGACCCACTGGTACTCCGACCGACTGCTCAGGAAACCAGATCTGAGGCGTGAACGGCAACGGCTGTAGGGGAAGCATCGATGCTGAGAGTAATGGTGACGGCAGACCAACGGTGATAGGGGCTCTGATCGACGGAGGAAAACCAGACCGAAATGGTAGAAGAGGAAAACTTCGACGAACGGCGGACGACTGGTGCTGAAACGATGCAGGGGAGAAGGGCCACGGGGCGCTGAGAACGACGGCGGAAGGGGCTCAGATCATGTCGGTGGGGAAGGGAGAGAGGGAGGGGGCGGCGGTGGGGGGATTGTGGCGGGGGAGGAGGCGGCAGCCTCCCCCGAACCCTAAACGAAGGTCGCGTTGGTTGTACGCAGAGAGAGAGTTTTTCTGATGGAGGGTTTGTGAGTTTAGGCTTTGGATAAAAGGGGGATAGTGTAATTTTGGCGTGCTCCGCTACAGTAACTTTTGGATATTTACCGGGGTTTTTCACAAATGCCGGCAATCAAGTGCCGGTTTTGCCCTTTTTTCTTGTAGTGTAATCAAGCCGAGCTTGTACTGGAGTTTTAGTAAACGAGCCTAGCTCCACACTCAAAAACTCGACTCAGTTCGTTTAAAGAGACTCGTCAAGTAAATTAGCTAGGCTCAGCTCTTTTGTGAATGAGCCGAGTTCGAGTTTTAGGCTCGTTTACTAAACGAGACTAAAACTGGAAGAGAAAAGTTAAGCGTAAAATCGCACTTTGCTTGGGCTTTTAAAAAAAAAAAAAAAAGAATAAAGACTTGATTCAACTTTCTTGTGCGTCTTTAAATGAAAGTCATTGAAATTTATTTTTATGATTAGAACCCTTTATTTCTTTTGCTGCCATTTTTATCATTAAAGTGAAAAGTCAAGTTATTCAGTTACGGTAAGTACCTTAGCAACTACTTTTGGGAATGACTTCGGTGTCTCCGGAGACACCGTAAGAAATGGCATAACAAAACCAGTTGAAGTATAACTAAAACCATTAAAATGTATAACTAAGGCGTAACAAACAAACTTGGTACCCATAGAACCGGTCATTGGTGGGAAAAAAAAAAAAAAAAACCTTTACCCCCACCCCTTTAACCACAGTTAACAATTTTATTCTCTACATCTCATCTTTACAACCGGCCTTAGTTCATCTCCAGCAGCCACACCAAAACAAAATTTTCGTTTAACTGGTGAGAAAAAGGGGGATTAACCAGACCCAGCAGTCTCTCTTCAGATGTCGCCAATTTAACCCTCGCTGGCTGTGGCGAGGTTTTGGAGGCTCGCTTGCCCCTCTCTCTCTCTCTCCCCCCGTTGCAGCCTCATCGTTGGAAAACAGATTGGGGTGCTGGGTGTGGGTTCTTCAGTTCTGGGTTTTCCAATCGCCGATGGTGCGGACCAATCGCCGGAGTGGCGGAGTCTAGAGGAACGAAATCTGGCAAAGGGAGAGAAGGGATGTGTGTGTGTGAGAGAGGGAGAGGTTTCAGTGGGTTTGAGTGTGTGTGTGAGAGAGAGAGTAAACAATGGCAGTGGAGGAGAAATTTTTCGCAGTGGAGGCCGGGGTGGTGAAGAGAGAGAAAAGTGATTTTTGTTTGGAGAATAAATTCTCTCCGCCTGTGGAGGAGAAGTCCACCTTTCCTCCAAACCAATCCTCTGTCGCCACGTCATCAATAGTACCAGACCAAATGAAAACTCACGTGTATTGTCTAACTTGGGTTAACCCTTCCACTCCTCCGGTAAAAACTTAACCCTTGAAGGTTTCAAAAATTACCCACATGCCACAACACCCTTGAAGGTTTCAATAAATACGTGTTTTTTTGAGCTGCAAATGACAGAAAAAAAACAAGGCTTGGTTTGGGGGAAAGCTGAGCAAAAAAAATTAAGTGTTCCAAATTTTAATCCGTTTGAATGAGTAGAAATATTTTATTTTTTTGATCATTTAATTCTAAAGTGTCATAATTAAATTTTGACTATAGAGCTCTCGTTGATTAGCCCTAAGAAAGTCGTAGAACCAAATATCTTTTAGGGCTAACCAACGAGAGTCCTAAAGCCAAAAATTAATTGATAAAATGATCAGAGAAATAGTATCATTGCACTGATTCAAATCAATTGAAAATTGGAACACTTAATTTTTCAACCTACAGTTTATATATTAAAAAATAAGATAAAATGATCTGAGAAATAGTATCTTTGCACTGATTCAAATCGATTGAAAATTGGAACACTTAATTTTTCAACCTACAGTTTATATATTAAAAAATATGGTTAAGAAATTAAGTGCTCTAATTTTCAATCTATGGTTGAAAAACAATTTTTTTGAAAAAAAAAATTCTGAAAAAAACAGATAAAAAATCTGAAAAGTACAGTTTTTAAAAATTAGTTTTTGAAAACATTGTTAAGAGAGAGAGGAAAAAAAAGGGAAGAGATATAAGTTTTTTATGTAATGATGATGTATTTGATTGAGAAAGTGAATTTGGTTATTGGCAAAAGGTTGCTAGTTTTAATTATTCAAAGACTAAAATTTGATGAGTTGCTAAGAGATTGCTAGGTTTGGTTATTCCAATGTGAGCACTTTTTTGAGAAAACATTGCTAACCTTAGCAACATTTTGGTTTTGATTATTCCACTGTGGATGCTCTAAGTTGATAGTAGTACTATTTTTTTAAATAGGATTATGCTAATATCCGCCCAAAAGGGTGTAGGGTAATAAGTAAAAACGTGCATTGATATCAGAGAAAGATGTATTGATATTTGTGAAATTATATTAATATCCATGAGATTTGTATTGATATCCGAATTTGTTTAAAATTATGTGTATATTATCCTCTGCCCACTAGCAAAACCGTTTAAAAAAGAAAAAAGAAAAAAGATGTCCTATGGAGAGAGATAAAGAAGAAATTAAAAATGACAAAGGGAAATCCCACGCCCTGCGACTCGAACCTGGGTGTGCACCATTGAGACATACAACATTTCCGCTGGACCAGAGAAAATTTCTAAGCAAGTGGCGCTAACTTAATATTTTATTACATACTCGGAGGTTGGGTTGCCCAACACCCGAAGACTTGTTGGGCTTACTACAGCGTTTTTTGCCCTGATCTTCGCATTAGTTCAAATGCTCGATCTAAACCGATGAGATTCAACATATTGTTGATTTAATCATTGTCACCGAATTTGGTGATAATCAGATGTCGCCAACCACATAATCGGAACACATTTGGTGCTTCCAGAAGCGTTAAAGTCCCATACTGCACCAATCTTCGGCCGCCTCAGCTATTTTTTTCGAATCGGGACCGTCTATGTTTTACGTAACAAAGATTTGAATACTTCTGCCAAAAATGAATTAAATCTCTTATCAATACATACTTGATCAGATGTAAAATGTCATTCTAATAATGAATCTACGTCCCAATAAAAGGGCATTTTAAACCCGGTAGACCTAAAAAATTACGAGAACAATTAAAACACCAAGCAAAACAAAATGGACAGTATCGATCGTCATGATTGTGTTGCGACGTATGAGTATTGTACATTATATAAAAGCACAAGACCTTAGTTACAAACAATAAAGTTCAACGTATAGATTTTAAAGGAAGTTGTTCAATATCTTTTTTGATGACCGATCTAAACCGTTAAGATTGCACATCTTATCGATTCTATGTTTGTCACCAACTTCTATGACAATCGGATGTCGGCAACCACATGATCGGAACACATTAGATGATTACGTAGGTATTAAAGTCCTATAGTTCACAACTTGATGACCACTTTAACTATTTCCTCCAAGATCAGAACCATCTATCTTGTGCGTAAAAGAGATTACATCATTCCTGCAAAAAATAAAGTAAATTGCTTGTCGTTACAAGCTTTATCGGACACAAGTTATCATTCTTATGTTGAATTTTTGTACAAATCAAAAAGCTTCATAAACCAAAATAAACCGGATGGACCCCAAATTTTCCAAAAACAACCAAATAACCAATAACAACCAAATCAACGGCCTTAATTATTAAAATAAATGATTTACTGAGGTCCGTTACATTTTACTAGTCGACATAATCTCAAAACACATTTACATTTTAAAATTTTTTCTCATTTTCCCCATAAACCACGGTTAGGTTAGACATTTTCAAATAAATTAATTAATTAGAAAAAAATACAGTTGGGCCCGGGAGACAAAAAGCGACAGGTGGGGACAGGTCCGTACTATTACGCTTTTAGTGGTTACGGTCATGCCTTTTAGTGGTTACTGTTATGCTATTTTGTGGTTTCGTTATGCTTCATGCCCCTCATGGTTCTTGGTTACACCAACATTGGTTTTTGTTACGCTTTTTAATGGTTTAAGTTATGCCAACTTTTTAACCGGCTGGGGTTACCCCTTTGACCGGTCACTTTTGGTCAACCAGCTGATGTGGCGAAATCTCATTGGTCCGTTTGGTTATGCTCTTCAGTGGTTTTGTTATGCCCTCTTATGGTTTGGTTATGCGTATAAGAGGTTTGAGTTATGCTAATATTGGTTTTGTTATGCCAATATTACGGTGTCTCCAAAACGCGTGGAGACACCGAAGTCGTTCCCACTACTTTTAGTATAAGTTCATATGATCAATTTGTCTAAAAAATGTGGCATTAGGGGGCAAGAAGACAAAGAACCAGCTAAGTTCTCCAAAGTCAAAAAGTGATCTCTACATGTAGAGGTTGCTACAGACACATCGGTGTGGCACTTGATGTACAAGCATTTTCGAATTACAAAATCTGTAAAATAATAATAATTTCTAAAAATATGTATATTCGGAAAATAGACGTGACAGCTGTCTTTCGAATAAAGCAAACTAGAGAAAAAAGAAAAAAACAAGAATAGGAACTCCACATAAATGTTACTCCCTCCGTTCCCTTTTAAGTGTCTTGCTTCGTAATTTCAACTTAATAAAAAGATATCATCATTACACCTTTCACATCAACTTTTACTTTCACCTTCTCTCCTTACTCTCTATGAAAACATCATCATTATATTTTTACTCACTAACTTTTCAAAATGAAATATACTTTTAGAGTCAAAATGGAAAATTCACCAACTTTTAACCACTAACTTTACAAAATGAACACTTATTAAGGGACAACCCAAAATGAAATACTGGACTCTAAAAATGGGACGGATGGAGTATTTAATTAACTTGGATGGAATAAAAGAACCTCCTTAACAATTGACATGGTAATCAACGTGCCATGATATGCAAAAGAAAATAATTAAGAAATCTTCTTTTAGCCCTAACTAGGATAGAGAGTTTGCCAACCTAATCTATTTGACGAAGCTATATACTAGCAGTAGATTTTCTCTATCATAATAAAATTGAAAATGACATTTATGCCATCATATTTTATAGATTTTTAAAATGTCAAAAAAAATAAAAAAATCTAAGATTCTCAACGACATGAACAATGTCACAAGCTCTATCCTGCATTAAGGCTCCAATCCCCTTGAGCCTTAATAATAATAATATCCAACATTCGTTGGACTTGAATGAGGAAGTCTTAATCTCGATTGCCTGGGTGCGGAGTGCTCCCATAGATTTGGTTATACAATGGCTCTCTCTGTGACCAATCTAAAAACGGACTTGCGGGTGCGTTGTCGAATATCATAAAAGACTTAATTGAAACTCTCTCTAACGCAAATTGATTTTAGGAGAGATGGTGGGTAATCGGTCCGGCACCCCAAAGGATACATTAGTGTCTAGTTCTTGGGTCCATTCGGTTTGGAAACAGATTCAGCATCATTCCTCTTCTTTTTCCATTAGCTAAGCCAACTACAATGGGAAAGAGGAAAGAAGAGAGCAAAACAGGGAAATACTTTTGTTCAACTTAGAACAGGGCAACAACAAAAGAGCCACACACACACACACACACAAAACAACAGAGCCAAAAGTCAAAACCAGAAAAAAGCAACTAATCTATCAGGCAAGCGACAGCTCGTTAGCATTCCTTCTCAACTGGACTTCTCACCTGCTAATGGAATCGTTGGAATGGCATATAAGTAGACGAATACATCCACCGCCATCGTCCGGAAAAATGGATAACTTTAGAAGCCTTACACTCAATACGATCCAATTTGTGATTGAAATCCAAAGTGGTAAAAAAGGTTTCATGATTAATGATGTCATGCCACAGCTTTAATTGGATTCTCAAATTGCTGGAGGAACAAGTACGACCATATACGGTTTGGATTTGTGGGAGAAATCTTCGAGACAAAGATCATTCAATTGGGTTCGACTTTTCCTTTTATATACCATGAATTATGCTTGACTTGGATCATGAAGTGATAAAAAGAAAAGAGAAATGGGAAAAAAACACACTACAACAAAGATGACCTTTTATAGCATTATCTAATAGCATTCTTTTAAAAATGCTATCAATGAAAACCAATTACAGCGTTCCGTGATAAGGAGCGTTCCGTGATAAGGAGCGGCAGAAAAACTCGCACCCAGATTACAATAGCGTTCCTTAGAGTAACAATAGCGTTCCACACAAAAGTTACTTTAATTGGCGCACTGTTTCACAAATCTCACACCCCCGGCCCTCCTAAAAATTTCAACCTTTCCTCCTCTTTTTTTTTTTTTTTTTTCTTTTAACGAATCTTTCCTCCTCAGAGGCGCAAATCTTCTCCGTCGTCGGCGTTGAAACCCTAGAAATCGACTCAGAAATGGCGAGTTTCGATCAAGCTTCTCCTAGTGACGCCAAATCGGGTGAGAAGATCTTCAGGCCCAAGTCCGCGATCAGTTCCACACCATCGAGGTTTGGATTTCTCTCTCTCTCTCTCTCTCTCGATCGATGAAAACTTCGTCTCCCCCTTTCCCCATTCCTCCTGCTGTCCTCCTTCTCCCCTGTTAGTGTGTTGTTGTGTGTGTGTCGTGACACAGGAAGGATATAAGCACCACCGGTCTCTGCCATTTGTGAGCGAGTGAAGTTTTCAGAAATCAAGCCCAATTTCAGGGAACCCACGAGTAACAACAGCACGCGACAGATACGGCAAGTTGCTTCTCTCTCTCTCTCTCGGTCCCTCCCTCTCTTGCTATACATATATGGTGAAAATCTGTAACTACCAATTTCAGAAAACCCTAGATTTTTTTCTAGAAAAGAAACCAGATTCAAAAACACTCAATTGTTTCCAGAAATTAAGCCCAAAGTGTAAACCCTAGTCCTCTTATATAGCCCTAAATAAACTCCTGGTTCGTATAAATTTGTATATATAGCTTGGATTTCATTATGTGCTTAAGAACTCGTTGAGAGTGTTCTGCTCTAGTTCCATTCAATAGAATGTCAAACATCATATATTGGGTTACTCTTGATCAAGATTTTTGTCACTTTAATGGGTATAGGGCCTATAGGCAACTGGATGGCTTCATATTTTGCCGTTTTGGGATTTGTATTATCTGAAAACAGAGTTGATACTATATGAGTAAGGTCTGCTTCCTTTTTATCCCTTTAATGGGTTTTAAAGTTTAATACTCATTTTTTTAGCTATATGAGCAATGGTTGTTTATTACTACTTCCTTTTTATCCTTGAAAGGTAACTTGCATTCCAGTGGGTGCAAGTGTGCAACTGAACTATGTGGACTTAGAGAAAACCGTGGTAGAAAATGATATGAAGAATGCTTGGGGCCAACTCCATTCCTGGGACATAGTTGTTTAATAAGACATCTTCTTTGGTTATTACTTCTACCACTCCCGAGGGGTATACGACTGTTGAAAATGTGAAACGAAAACTTTCTGACTACGATCCAAAAGCAACAGAGGACCATATTGTAAGCAAGTATATATTTACCCATGAAAGTGACAGCCATCAATTCTGACTACGATCCAAGTAGAATGGAGACAAGTTGATTGTGAATACTTGTTTCCTGAGTTGACTCTTATTTTGGTATGAGATTTCTTAATATTCATGGTATAAACCAAAGCAAAGAAGTTGCACACCAATCCTTTGATAAAAAAATGTTTTCCGTTAGTACTTCCTTCTAAACACACTGCTTGTGTTATTTTTTTTGAATTATAGGTCACATTAAGAATCAGTACAATACTTGTTTCTAGATGCTTGTCAAGGCAAGAGTAATATTGAAGCTCAGGACTACCTAAGGCGCTGAACTTTTGGAACTCATTTATATTCATTTGAGAAGTGTTCCCATATATTTCTTTGGCAGAGCATTATTCTTTCAGTCAATGCTATTAAATCTTGCTCACTTACATACAATTTAGCCTACTTATCTGTCTTCCTAAATCACGTTTCTATTGTTTCTTTATTTCTCTGCAGTGTTTGTTGTTACAATAATCTCCTTGATTCCATTGCTACTAGGATGAATTGGAGACTATCTCAACATTGTTGGAGACTCTTAGGTTTACCTATTCTAAGACTCTAGGGAAGTGGCCAATTGGGGATTTGGCATTTGGGATCAACTTTCTTTTAAAGAGGCAGGTAAGCATGTCTTGTCTGTTAATTGTTACCCTTGAATATGCTAGATTGGAAATTTTTTTTTTCTACGGTGTCACTGGTAATTGTGTTTGCTGGTATTAGTGATTTGCTTGGTTAATGGAATAAAACAGAAGCAAACACATTTTTTTCTATGCACGCACGTTTATCTGCCTTCAAATTCTAAATGTATTTCCTTTTTGCTTATGAAACATGTGAATCTAAGAGTACTATGTTTGAAGGTGGATGGCAGCGACACTTATTGATTTCTATATCAATGTTGTGGCGCTATCGGTAGGTCTCAACTCCCTATTCCTTCAACCTTCCAGCTCTATTTAAAATTATTGACTTATTTTAATTTGTAACGGAATCAACAGCAAGAAAACTCTTGGCCATAATTTTCAGATCAAGTGCAATAAAACTGAAATTGCTTTCTTAAATATATGTCGAATTGTCTTAGTTTCAGAGGATAGGCTGATAGTTTGATATGGCCTTTACCCTGCTTGGTGTAAGTATTTCCAAGAAGCAGGACAGCAAAAAGTTTTCTTAGAAATATCTTTGCTCGTTTATCAAAATCAGTGCATTACATTTATTGAACATATCAACATAGTGTGTTGCATAGATATTTTGTTGATCAATTGCATCCATGTGTTGTGACATCGGAAGATCCATGAAGTTAACACAAAAAGAAAAAACCTATATTCAATCTCTGTAAATCTGTAACATTTGATTCAAGTATTCATGTTTTTAAATGTGTTCGACCTTTATGAGGAGCCAGCGAGAGGTGTATTTGTCCACTCCTTTATCATGAGACTTATTCGTCCACTCCTTTATCATGAGACATGTCCGAGTTTATTGATTTACATATGTTATTTTGTTGGTTTTGCATGCTTTATCAGGTTTGGGTGGCATATATAAAGAATCAAGTTGGCTAAATGCTTTCATTTTGATTGTTTTATTGATATGCTTCGGCAGGTTATCTTAGCATAATTTAGCCTTTTTCACTTCTCAGTAAGCTGATCTATATTTTTCAGCCATTTCACCTCTAATCTCTCACACATTAGAAGTTGTGTATGAATCATACAGTGGTGTGCAGGACTTGTACATGAAAAAGTGAATATGAACTCTTTCTTTTTGAACCCTGTGCATACTCTTTGCTAGAAGCTTTGCTTATCTGGTTTTGTTTTATTGAACTCAAAAAGCTGCTCATAGACTATAGCCTTCTCGACATGTAAGTCATCACCAATTACCTTTTGTTTTCTATCTGTGTTGCTTTCAGTCTAGTTTGTACGTTATTCTAGATACTAAAGGTTCTCATTGCCTGTTTTGCAGCTCTCAATCCGACCTGGAAGCTAATTTGTTGAAGGTATCGCACATTATCCTAGTTCTCAACTCTCTCTCTCTCTCTCGCATTACCCTTGTTGAAGCTAATTTGTTGAAGGTATCGGCAAATTCCTTGTTAGGGTAAAATCTAATGCTTGCTAAAATAAAATCAACTTCTTTTAAAACTAGAAGCTGTTATAGTAGTTGATTAATGGTAACAAACATTTTGTTACGAAGATACTGATGAGATAGTATTTCAATTGCAGGAGTTACTTGAGTTGGGTGTGAGTTGGGTGAGGCAGTTGGAACTCAAAGCTGAGGTCTTTCCCAAGACCTTATCTCCATGCTTCCAGTCAAGAAATTCAAGTGTGGCTTCTTCTCTAGGAAGAAATCAAGAAATGAGAGGTACCATTTAAGATTCTGAACCCTGTCATTCTATCGTCCTCTTCTGTCAAGTTGATACTTCTGAGGTCAGTTTTTATGTACTAAGAGATGTCCAACTTTCTGTCCATTGTTGTAACTTCTTTTTCTTTCACGATTTCTCAAAAGGCATTACGAAGGAGGGACTCCATTGTTCCTTACAATTCTGAAGGTTATCAACGAAAAGTTGACCAATGTACACAGTTTGTACTGTCATGTCTATGGTTAACTAATTATCGGGCATTCATTTTAGCTCAGTGTATAGTTATCTCCCTCTGTTCTAGGGATTTAGAATTATGATAAAGTTAACTTTCCCCAATCTAAGCTGAAAACGGAATGAGCTCCTTCTTTGCTCGTTTGGACGGTGTGGTTTAATTACCTTGCCAGTGAGTAGAGGGAGGAATGCTTTATGTTTAGTTATATTACTCAGAGAGTGTCCTGTTGAACACTTTGGTAAATGCCAAACCTTTACTTGCAGTTTAGTTGAGTCAGCCACCCTTTCCATTTTCAGGTTCAGAAATTTGACTCCAGGATCCTTTGGGAGATTGAGTATAAATTACAAGTTTCACTTGAGCTAGCATTAGTTTCTTTGGTTAGTTTTGCTTCTACTCTCTTTGCTACTTGGGATGAATTCAAGTAATGGAAGAGTGTTTTGTGCGTTGCATTACTTTAAAATTGGTTTTATGTATTCTTGTTATTATGTTTATTGTGTTCCTTTTGACAGTTTTATGGTTGCAGTTCTGTATTTGTCATTGGGAGCAAAAAGGTGATGAATCGGCAAAGAAGCAAGCTTGGAGTATGGAAAATTTGCAGATGAAGAATAGGGGATATTTGAACAAGATGGTTGCCTTGTACATCATTACATTTTCTTAAAGTGAGATGCATTTGTGTATTTTATGAAAACCGTGTAATTACTTTGACTATTTTGTGTGATTTTGGGTGGAAACTATTTCCAAATCTGATGTAATGAATCATTGTGCATTGGATGACTTGTTTGTTTTAATTGATATCATTGAGTGTTTGGATATAGTTGGTGTGTTGAATGGAATGGTAGTATAATGGTTATTTAAAACATTCAAAAAAACTAGGCTAACATAGCGTTCCAAACATGTTTAGGCGATGTTATTAAAAGCTGTAATACATAGCATTCAGGGAACGCTATTACAAGTTTGTGATAAACAGCAGTCAGAAAACGCTATGATATGTCTCCCACTTTTAATAGCATGGGCTAATACAGCGTTTTTCTGAACGCTATCTATTACTTTCCATAGTGTTCATTGCCCGCTATAAAAGAGATCAACAATAGCGGACAATGAACGCTATTGAAATCGATGACTTTTAATAGCATCGGCTAATAAGGCGTTCTCTAGAACGCTATGTATATGATACTATAGCGTTTTTGGCATGCTATTAAAAGCGTTTTTGAATCTCTCTCATTTCCCTTATACTTAGTTTATTTCTACAAGTTCCTCAAGAAAAAGATACCCCTTCAAGGCCTAAACATAAGCTAAGCAATCACGAGGAATTACTTCATTTACCGGGGGCAATTTAGGCCGGAAAGGTTTTGTTTTTGTTGTTGTCCTCCTTCTTCTTCTTGTTAATGGAGCAGAAATAAGACACAATGGCCTGGACCATGGAATCCCACATCATCTTCTTAACCAGCTTCCTCTTGGGTGGAACCAAGCTCACGAAGGCGGGGTTGGTTTGAGCTGCTCCGGCAGTTGGGTTCCCCGCCTTCGCCTCAGTCCCTCCTCCTCCGCCTTTGGCTCCCACCACTTCCTCTCCTGGCTTGGCCCCCATCACTTTTCCCTGGTTTTTGTATGTTTTGCATCTATCTATATATAGAAAGAGTAAAGGGGCATATACGGTATTATGCCAACCCAATTGCACGTGTAACGTGTTCATTGGTGCATTAAGGTAGCCACATAACGACAAGAGCTACACTAGAGCTATTTTCAATATAGACGTGTTCCGAAGAAACGTCAAACTACGTCTTTCTTTCTTTTTTGGTACTTTTCAAACTATGTCTGAACAACACGATTAAGTTACTCAAAAAAAAAAAAAACACGATTTTTAAAAATTGTGTATATCTTCGAAAAATTGCAAGAAAAGGAAACCGGATTTTCAGTACTCCTTGAAGAAGTCGCGGCTCCACCCTTCGATTTGGGTGGTCACAATGAATACCCTCACTTTGTTTTTCACCATGATCTAATTAATAGGATTGGGAGACACTGCCAAGCGGGGGTGCTGCTTGGCAGCGGTGTCGAGCGGCCGATCCGGCCGTTCATCTCGGCATGGACAGTTCAGACGTAATCCGAATGCATAAAATTCTGGAACCGTCTGTTCAGTTCGAATTAAAATCCGAACCATCGAATTGTCGTGATGATCAGCCGCTCGGCACCGCTGCCAAGCACCGCTGCTTAGCCCAACTATTTGCCGTGTTTGACTCTGAAGTTGAATAGGAGCACAATTATTTCCAACTTTAAAATACCAGTACTAGCTGAATCGTATGCTCAACTTCGATCATGTGAACATACATTAGCTCAAGAACTTCAATTCAATTGTACCCATTTTCCACCAAGCGTGGCCTTCCTAGTTCCTACAGTACTTGGCCAATGGCCACTTACCAAACCGGGCATAATGTTTGTGGTTGTTCAAAAAAAAACCTAGATGGGGTCCCATCGTGCCTGCCTTTTAAATTAAGGATAAGGAAACTTCCCTTTGGTCTATGGTCCACATTTTGATTTGAAAAGGAGCTCAATACCACTCTTTACTTTCCTTTTCTTAACCTTGTCAACTACTACTAAAATATTCCTTCGCCTGTTGATCGGATGGCCATTCAAACTACACAACAAATCCATCATCATCACCCAGAAAAAGCAAATTCAAAGATATACAAAAAAAGCATCTCAAACTTTGGAAAAGTTGTCAAATATTTTAGTGATGAGACTCTGAAATATACATAAGGACCTCTTTAATTGACTAGAAAAATGGACGACGGCTAGAAATGTTGATTACTCAAAGGCTATTAATTGTTTCTTGAATCATGAATTTATAGAGCGCGAGGAAAAATATGTAAGAATGACCAAAAATTAGGGAAGTAAGGTAAATATATTTCTATCGTTTCCTTCATAAATCCAACGCAGCCTATGCGATCACTAGGAATGGGGTATATATCGCCTGAGAAGATTTTGTTCTTGGTGCAAGTATTCTTGATGGGAAGACAAATTTCGGAGAAACAATATGACACAGCCCGGAACATGCAATTCCGCATCATCTTCATCATGAGCTTCTACTACTGTTTGTAATAAATAAAAAATAAAAAATTTGCTAGTATGAATTAACTTTGGAATCTTTTTCGGTCTTATTCTGTGCATAAAATCCATTCTGTCACAAATATACCTGGATCTAACCTTATCTTTTGCTATAGTAATTAATAAAGGACCTAGGGGCCACATAAAGGTCCATGACCTAAGTTAGTAAGTTAGTGGGCGAGAGATTTGAAACGGAAAAAACAAGAAGAAGACAGGAAAAAATTGACATGGTAGGACCATGTATGTTTGTGATGAGACGTAGCCTTATGTACGGAAATTTGGACCTTTTTTAATTTTAACTGTAAATGTGTAGATATTTTTAATGCTGCTATGTTATCCAAAGTAGGTGGTACTAGATTACCTTTGATAAGAGGGCTATTTTTTTTTGTTTTCAGTGAAACGAAAATTAATGTATTAACTTAGATGATCGATGTCAATAAGTCAGATAAATGCTTGCGACCAAATATTGTATTTCTTGGTGCCTAGCTCCAAGCATAGGGCTCTCAAGTCACTTGCGAAATAACTCGGTAAGTCCGAGGTCGAACCACAGAGAACGGTTTATTGGAGTGGAAAGCTTAATCAGGCTATATGGTGGTTTGTAGCTGTAGGTAGCCAACCCTTGATTTTTGGTGATTGTTTTGGTGAATTCCGGATTAAACTAAAATTATGGTTGCAAGTATTTAAATGTTAGGCTCGGGCCAAGGGTTTACACCACCTATAACCTAAATAATTCAATATTCTCACTAATTTACACAATCGAGTCCCACTGGTATTTTGTGTGCTCGACCGGAAGGTTATGCTAAGTGCGATTGAATTCCTTTATTGAGTTGGTCAAACCCTCAAAAGGACAGCAACCTAGTATTATGCGTGCCAGAATTGACTGTCGACGCATAAGCAAAGGTTTAACACTTTTGAGTTTCGAATTGATTAAAGGAAACCTGAGCATACTACTAATCATAAAAATTAAAGGAAATTGATTTTCGCGTTCCATTTTTTACTAATGGAGCTCCACTTTTTAACTTTATGAACAAAATGGAGCGCTATCAGTAAAAAGAGGAGCGCAAATATCAAAATCCTCAAAAAACAAATTCCACACAGGACAAAAATTCCTAAACGTAAAAAGAAAAAACCCAACTCCAAAGTCCTTGAATCTCAGCGAAGTCTCGTCTGTAGCCTTCGAAACTCTTTTGATACGATTTTTTTTTGTCCGGCGAATGGCCAATAACCAGAACTTTCCGGCCAATTCTGGAGAGAGAAAGAGAGAGAGCTGTTAGGGGCAGGTGATGTGGACGTTTGAATTCTGGGAGAGTTATCTGGTTTCCAATTTCTGGGAAACCCAGAAACATTCGATGGCTGGCCCCTTCCCTTTTTTAAACAAAAAGAATTAACATGGACTGAAATGAGGAAGTTCGAAACCCCCCCCAAAAAAGAGGAATATCTTGTCTAGCTTTCTGGGCCTCTTTGAATTGAAAACAAATTCAGTAATCATCAATCAATTCCAATTTTTCTTTATTCCCTTTCTTACCTATCTTTCTCTTTTCTTTTTCTTTTTTCCTTTCCTTTCATCTTGTAAGCAAAGTAGAACGTAACAGAGGGGCGAAGAACAGAGACCAAAACAAGAACAACAAGAAACAGAGCCTTAATTCCCTTCGTTTTTTTGTTTTGATTTCTCTCTCCCATATGGAGTCCACACATATATATATATATATATGGGACCCACATCACGCGAAATGACACTACAAATAACGTTGCATTGAAACTTTTTTTTTTCTCAAATGTAGGGCCTGGGCTTTGATCATTCCCTTTGTTTTCTTTTTTCCTCCTTGGTGTTTGTAGGGCTCTCAAGATCATACCTTCCTTGGCCCATGTTTTTTCAGTTAGTGTTTCTTAATGAAATTTACTTACCAAAAAAAAGAAGAAAAGAAACAGAGAAAACCATACTAGAAGGCAGAAATAGAAGCTAGATCTACGTTTGCAATATCTAAGAAAAGGGATCTTTTAATTCATAGACAAACGATGATGAAGGATCATAGTTTCATTGCTAAGATGAAAACATAAAAACAAGGAAACAGACAACAGCAAATCTCTCTTCTTCTTCTTCTTCTTCTTTTTAATTTTCCTCTGGAAAATGGAAATTCAGGGTCTAAAGACTCTAAACATAAGAGTTACCAGGAGGAATTACTAGCATTTCCAGGGGCAATTTAGGCAGGGGATATTTTCTTCTTTCGGAAGGAAGTGGAAGCAGCAGCAGCAGCAGCAGCAGAAACAACGGCATCAGCCGTGTAATCCCAGACCATTTTCTTGACGAGCTTCCTCTTGGGTGGAACCAAGCTCACGGCAGCCAGCTTTGTCCCGAGCTTGGTTCGAGCCGCCTCGGCAAGTGCCTTCGCCGCGGCCGCCGCCTCAGTCGATCCTCCTCCGCCCTTTGCTCCGGCCACTTTCTCCACTGCGTTCGCCCCCATGACTTATTTTTGCTTGCAACTCTCACCACTTGCTTACATCCGTCTACTAATAAAATTACTCCTACTATATAGACTTGAAGGCAAATATACGGTGTTACGTAAACACCATTGAAACGTGCACACCAGAAACATGTTGATTTTCTATTGGTCCATTTAGGACAATCTCCCTTTGACAGTCTCTTTTTTGCGCAAAGTGAGATGCACCCTATCTCTATCTCTCTCGATCAGACTTCCATACGAAGGCATGCAATGCTTGGTGGGCGGGAGGGAGGGGTACGTACATAAATTACCCCCACTTTATTATTTTTATCCAAAGCCACTTTAGGCTCTCTTTCATTTCTTTAAAAATGTTTTATTTTTTCACCACATAGTATTTTCACATTGATAAACTTCTGTCTGCTTTACGTATTAGAGTTTTTAGTAACGTACCTTACACATTTACACTACATTTACGTGAGGTTCATCTTGGATCCTACAAAATAACAGAAAAATGACCATAAATTTTAAAATATTTTTTTAGGGGGTCTTGTAAAAAATCAGCTCAATCATATATCGGTAAGTATTTATTATGAATTCGTAGGGCGAAACTCGGGGTGGGCCCCACGTGAATGTAGTGTACCAAGCATTTTTGTTTCCAAATTCTTAGAATGTGATCGATAGTGTTTCAAATGGAACTACAATGCAACTACTCATATTTTTGTATTCAAAAACTCCTCGGAAATACAATGAAATTTCATTTACAGTTTTTGTGTGGAAAAACAATACAGTTGGAAATTGGAATACAAGAGTTTTTTTTATCTATTCACAATCTAGGAGCTTTTTTTTTTTTTTTTTGAGGTTTGTCTTTCTATTAAAAATATATATGAATGATAAACATGCATGTGTAGTTTGATTTTTTCAATAGAACAAATATTGTCATCGTTAGGTAATATCTCAGGAGCTGTCTCTGTTTCACAGTTTACATACAGAGTACAAAGTAAAGTGTCTTATGAGTAAATTTTCCTTACTTTTATAATATGATGAATGGACTAGTTGGGGCAAGTCAAAAACTTATCAAATACTTTCGGCAAATAAGACAATTTTCGTGCTTCAAACTTGAAAATTAAATTTTAAGCAAATAACAATGGTAGGGTATATATACTCCCTCCGTTCCATATTGAGAGTCCACTACGAAAAGTCGTGTCATTTTTTAAATCAAAAAACCAACTACTTCCGTGTATAATTTTTTGAATTTTTTCGCACCAAATTAAACTACTAATTGAGATCTTTAATACGGAGCAAAAAAATTCAAAAAATTACACACGAAAGTAGTTGAATTTTTTATTTGAAAAATGGCAAGAGAGGGTATGAGACTCTCAATATGGAACGGATGGAATATATATATATATATATATACACACACACACACACACTCTCAGTCGTTTTCAGGTTCGGACCTCTTACGGTCCGGATCTCCCATTTTCCGATCGATTTGCGATGATCCGAGCCGCTCAATATGATCAGAACGTGATTTTAAGGGTACTCGCGAGAAATTAGCAAAAAAAATGATCGGGAAGGGCTTGATCCGAGCAGTTTTTTACTGAACTGTTCAATAAAAAACTGCTCGGATAAAGCCATTCCCGGTCATTTTTTTTGCTTATTTCTCATAGGTACCCTTAAAATCACGTTCTGAACACATTGAGTGGCTCGGATCATCACAAATCGATCGGAAAATGGGAGGTCCAGACGGTGTGGACCGTTAGAGGTGTGGACTTGAACATTTGTGTGTGTATATATATATATAACTATATATATAGTATACTAATTTTCCAGAACCACCCGCTCTCTTTTAACACGATCTTCAATAAAATTTCTCTAATTATTAATTTCATTTCTTTATCTTCTTTCTCCGGTTATTATCTAAAAAACCTAGCTCTCTCAAGACCTAAATAAACAAAGTCTTGGTTGTTCCTTCAGCGGTTTTTGAGACCAGTCCCAAAACCTCATAAAAAATCAGTGAGGGGGAGCTGCTCCCCTCCATACCCCAATCACCACCATATCTCTCAAGACTTTGCATAATTCATGACAACGATCTGAACGGTTCATGTTGTAGATCTTGTTACGTATGTAAGAAATCAAGTTTATAAGACGTTGAAAAGTGCACTAACTAGTCGTGTCTTTTTTTATTAATTGGACGTTTAGTCTGAAAGAATTATTTACTTTACGACATGAACAGTTCGGATCATTGTCATAAATTACTATGTAAGGCCAAAAAAAAAGTTGTTGATTTTGCCACTCTCTTTCAGACTAAACGGTTTGGTGAAAAAGTCCTGTGTTTGCTTGTATTTCTGTTTTTCGAGTAGTTTGGCTGTTTTGGGCCTGTTGAGTTTTGTTAATAGCCTAGGCTCTGTTGTAATCTTTTCAGGACTATCTCGCTGATCGTTTTAGGCGTTGTCCCTTATAAGAATGACTGGTTCCAAAAACCCAAAAAAAATTCAAGACAAGACAAAGAAGGTAAATTTCACTCATTTTCCTTTCACTTAATTTACTTTACAAATTCCTCACTAAACTATGAGTCTGCACGGATCGGGTCGGGTTTGATGCCCGTTCGGCACCCGACTCGATATAATCGGGTTGTCCATATCTGGGCCCGAAATCGACCGCATACACTGGTGAACCCGTCCGAAAAACGAATGTGGTTTGGCTTAAATAGGCTAGGCTTTCTTAAATTGGGCTTTTTTTCGTCTGAGAATGGGGCTTTTTTTTAAAAAAAAGCTTTGATTTTGAATTTTCGTTATTTAACAAGAATTTGTAGTTAATTGGGCCAAGCCCAAGATTTAACTTAAGCATTCATCATTAAAATTATACTCGGTTTGGGCCAAGCGCAAAATTCTATCAATCTTCAAACTTGTCAAACCAAATGGTTGCTTTCATAAAACACATTCAGGAGGCACAAAACCAACACTTCACAGAAACCAACACTTTTAAGATCCATATTCCGTAATATTTCTTTTATCAGAAGAAAACGATTCATATTCAATAAAGCCCAACGGCACTTACAATGGGTTCCATCGAAAATACAACGATAAAAGTCTAGGATCACAACTCAAGAAAAAAACTAACATACAACAAAGCACTAAAGTAAGAGGGTCATCTGCTTCGTCTAGACATGAGCCTCCTGCTCTTTAACACATACTGCATAGCATTCAACAAGCCATTTCCATGCTTACAAAAAAAAAAAAAAAAAATACAAGAAGAAGAAACAAGGCATTTCCTGATCCATACTATTCCACACATTCCAAATCCAGATTCCATACTAGTATTCAACAATCACTTACTGGGGGAGATTAATTAGGCCGAATGGGTTTTATCCTTCTGTTGGTCAGTGGAACAGAAACGAGACGCAATGGCCTTAACTGTGGCATCCCCCATCATCTTTTTAACCGATTTCCTCTGGGGTGGAACCAAGCTCGCAACGGCGGGCTTGGTTTGAGTGGCTCCCGCAATTGGGTTTGCCACCACCGCCTTAGTCGCTCCTCCACCTTTGGCTCCGACAACTTTCTCCCCTTGCTTTGTCTCCATCTCTTCTTTGATCTGGTTTTTCAGTGGTTAATTGCACCTCTGTTACCATCCCCATTCCCCTCTTTATATAGAGGTCTAAGGGGCAAAGCTCAGACTGAGTGCAGCACACCCACAACCACACCCCCACCCACAAACACCCACACCCACACCCACAACCACCACCACAACTAGGCCTGTCAACGGGTCGGATCCGATCCGGATCCAATAAGACTTGGATCCGATCCGAAAATTTTGGATCCAATCCGAAAATTCGAATCCGATCTGAAAACTTTTTTACTTCAAAAATTTTAACAATATATATATATATATTTAAAAAAATACAATTTTTTTTCAAAAAAAAATTATTTTCCAATAAAAAAATTTAAATTTTTTTTTAAAAAATACAACTTCTAAAACATTTTTTGTTCAAAATAAAAAATTTACTGTTTTTTTTTTTAAATTTAAAAATTTATAAAAAGTAAAAAATAAATAAAGTTCGGATTCGGATTCGATCCGATCCGATCCGAAAAAATCCCGATCCGATCCGATCCGATCCGTAATAATCGGATTAGGATTACCGGATTACGGATTTCTGTTATCGGATTCGGATCGGATTTTTCGGATCGAATCCAATCCATTGACAGGCCTAACCACAACCATAGCCCCACCCACAAACACCCACACCCTTCCCCTGTATGGTGAAAATAGAACTTTCTGACCATTTTTCAAACTCACTTCATTTTTCAAACTCACTTCAGTGATCAATACACACACCCACAACCACAACCACACCCCCACCCACAAACACCCACACTCACAACCACAACCACCACCACAACCATAGCCCCACCCACAAACACCCACACCCTTCCCTTGTACGGTGAAAATAGAACTTTCTGACCATTTTTCAAACTCACTTCAGTGATCAACACACCCACACCCACACCCTCTCTCCAGTAGGGGTAAAACAGAACTTTGTTAACTAGCTATTTTTCAAACTCAATTCGGTGGTCGAAACGGTTTATTTTTTATAGTTCATCGGAAATATGATCAGTAAAACTGAAAATCGAATTGATCAGACACCATTTGATGCTGTCTTAAAAAATACTCCCAATTAACTTCAAAATAAAATAAAATAATGCAACACTTAGAATCGGAATTCATTTTCTTCAATGTAGTCATGTTCCGAAAACATATCTAACTATGTATGATGAACATAATTTCACTAGGACGAATATTTTCGACAAACTTTAAAAAGTGAACTGTTTCCACTTAGGATTTTCAATACTCCTTGAAGCGGTGGCAGCGCCACCCTTTGATTTGGGTGGTCATACAATTTCCTTCTATTTGCTTGTTACAGCGATCTACCCCTAATAACCCAACTATTTGCAGTGTTTGACTGTAAACTCTTTTTGCAATTTGTCGAAAATACCTGCGATTTTTTTGTATGAGTACTCTCATAAAAAAATCCTGGAGCCGCCAATATTGCATCAACGGGTTTAATCTGAGAGCTCACCTTTTTTCGTCTGGTATTTTTTGTAATAACCCGTAAATTCGATAATTAATAATAGCATTAAAAAAGATTTATTTTAAAAAAAAAAGAATATTATTAGTTCTAATAATATTATTTTCTTTATTTGATATTTACTAGATAATTACAAATAATAATTATCCTATACTAATTATCCCTTTTAATTTTTTTTTAGTTGCATGCATGCATGCAAACTCTTCCATCTCTCCAACTCCTACTCCTACTCGACCTCTACCACTCCCCTAGCCATATTTTCGTCCATAATCCCGTCCATATCAAGCCAAGAGTTAGAATCCCAATCCAATACAATTTTATCACCCTTATCACCAAAATTCTCTTATATATACCCCATAACCCCGACCCTAGAACTCACCACGAGATTATTCACATCCTATCAGTCCAGAAAAGAGAGAGAATTCAAAAGAAGTCGGACTCCAATCCATGGAGTTCTAGAGAGAGAAAGTGGGTTTGCGCTCTAGAACCCCCCGAGATCCGAATTACCCGTTCCAATCTTCTTCTGTAATCCCAAGCATCCACAAGCATCGTCCAATTCGAGCCCAAGGTCCCCCGTTCGCTCCAACCGAAGTCATCTTCTTCAAAAAGTTCAAGATCCATTTTTTTTCAATTCAATCCGATTCGAGGTATTATAATCTATTCCAATCACTCCTCTAAGTATATTAAGTGTTTTTAAGGCTAAACCTATGCTCCAATTGAACCCATGCATCAAAACCGAGCCGAAATAAAATAAAAATAAAAAAACAGTCGCGACCTTGCGGCCGCGACCTTCGGGCAGCCCAGCCGCAAGAACCAGAGAAACTTACCTTGCGGCAGCAAGGTCAAACTAGTCAAACCTTGCGGCATTTGTTGTTTTGATTCGAATCGACTTTGCGACCTTCCGAATATCGTTTTCGACCCCCGATCTATTTTTCCTAGACTTCTAACACTTCAAAGATCATAACTTGTTAATGTCATTTTTATTTTATTTTATTATCTATTTATTAGTTATTTATTTGATTTCTTGTAAAAGTTTACAAACGAAAAATCTTTGCAACCTTATAAACCATTTTATTAATTCCCAAAATATTTTTTTTAGATTCTTTACATTCCAAAGATGATATGTTGTTAGCCTCAACTTATTTTATTTATTAAATAATTTATTACTTATTTATTTTACTTTTGACATCTTTAAAAATCATTTTTTATTGTAAAAATAATTCCGTAACCCTCCGGACCCACTTTTTGATACTCGAATATGTTACGTAGGACCGTAGGACTCCTTTTAGATCCATACTACTTATTCTAGTGTTATTAATTACTTATTGAAATTATTATGGTCATTAATCAATCTATTTTCTTAAATAAAATTAATACAAGCCTAGACTTTTTTTTTTTATATAAAAACTTTTATTTGATAAAAGTTTCTTATTTATTTAATCACATCTTGGCCATACAAAACTAAAGGCAACGGTCCATTCATAAAAGGTTACGTGATTTTTATGCTTATTGTTTATTTCAATTATTATTCTGATTGCTTATTTATCATTCCAACCTTTGATTGATCTGTTAGATTGGACCCTAGAGACATGGGGTGGTATGCGAAATAGAAATCACTTAAACGATGTTAGTTAATGGATGAATTGGAAAGTTTTTGTTTTAAATTGCCTGCAAGCGTGATTTTGAAATATGATGAGATTGTAATGAGAATTTTAGAGTCCTGGCGAGAGTCCAGTGGAACACCGAGAGTCCTGGCGAGAGTCCAGTGGAACATCGAGAGTCCTGGCGAGAGTCCAGTGGTAATTTGAGAGTCCTGGCGAGAGTCCAGTGGAACACCGAGAGTCCTGGCGAGAGTCCAGTGGAACATCTAGAGTCCTGGCGAGAGTCCAGTGGAAATTTGAGAGTCCTGGCGAGAGTCCAGTGGAACATCTAGAGTCCTGGCGAGAGTCCAGTGGTAAATTGATAGACTGGCAAGAGTCCAGTGATGATTGTGAAGTGGTATACAAGATAGGCGAACCCTAGTTATGATGCAGGCATGATAAGCTTTCCCCTTGTTGTAGTTATTGGGGTGCACACTCGGTATATAACTTAGGTGTATCTGCGACAGCAAAGGGAAGTGAATTCATGGGAATGAGCATGGCTAGCGGTTGAGGGAGGAGGATCTCGTGGATGAGATCTTAGATTACACGACAGGATAATGGATAGTAATAAATCAACTCATATGAAATATCTCTGTTTTACTTATTCGTACCATATTTATCCTATTGATTGCTAACTGTAAAGTAAGAGGGGTAGTTGGGTTAGATTATTCTACTGGGTGATTTATCACTCACGGATACGTCTGTATCCTGGTAAATCGATTGCTTCGGCGATCAATTTGCCAGAGGATGCAGGATTCAATGGAGAGGACCCCACGATGGTACAATTCCAAGGAGAGGCACAAAATCCCGAAGGCGAGCAATTCTATGCCGAAGAGAATCCAGAAGTGGGAGTTGAACCCGAGTACGCTTGGGATCCGTATCAGACCTAGAAGTTGGCTCTTTTACTTTATCTATTTTATTGCTTCAAAGACGATCATTAGGATTTTCCAGTGGTTTGTAATAAATGAATCTCTATGTTGAGAATTCTGTTTTTGGATTTAAACTTTAATTTAGTAAATCTTTAGAAATTATTATTTAAATACTTTCGATTTTAACTCCGAAAATCGGGGCGTTACAACTTGGTATCAGAGCCTTAGGTTCAACCCTCGGCCTTGGGTAGATCACTTACTGAGAGCATAAACCTAAATAGTTAAGCGTTTAACTTATTTATCTTTATTATTATTATTATTATCATTTTATTGTTTTAAAAAAAAAAAAAAAATTTCCCTTTCTTGCCCTAGTTAGATAATGATTGAAAATAGGTCGCATAGGGTAGTTCCACTGTGAGAACGTACCGTGAGAAAACATAGGCTCTACATGTTGATTAACGTTTAGGCTTTACGTGTTATGTGCTTATTATACATTGTACTAATAGGAACTGGCTTGTTGTACTTTTCTGTCATATCCTGGAACCAAAATTTTATTATTTCGATTTTCAAAATCCTTGCATACGATACCTTTGGAGAACCAAATAGTTAGAAACCCCCCCTTACTAAAATTTTAACATAACGGTATCTAGATGGAGGAAGGAAGAACCAACCAGAATAACGAACAAAACAGTGGACAAAATGGAGCCCCACCACTCAACGGTCAAATGGGGACTACCGAACTAGTCCAACTCATGCAAGCATTCATTGCCGCTGCGACTGCGAATAACCAAAATCAACGCGGAGCCCCACACACACCTAGAGGACCAATGACCAGGAGTCAGGCACTGAATGAATTCTGCAAGCGACGCCCGCCCTACTTTCAAGGAGAACCTAACCCCACAACTGCAGAAGCTTGGTGGGAGGAAATCAAGAAAATCCTCGAAACCCTAGACATCCATGATACTAGCAATCGAATTGCACTAGCCACCTATCAGATGCAAGGTGAAGCCCAGCATTGGTGGAACCTGATGAAAAATACTCATGAAGTGGCAACAATGACTTGGGAAAGATTTGAGGAAATCTTCCTTGACAAGTATTTTCCAACACCTGTCAAACAAGCATTGGCCGTAGAATTCATGAACCTCGAACAGGGCACGATGACCGTGACCCAGTATGCAGCCCGATTTGAAGAACTGTCTCGCTATGGCACAACAATGATACCTACTGATGACGACAAGGCAAGGAAATTTGAATGGGGACTCAATGAGACACGCCGAGCAGTGGTGGCACAGACACTTCCCACTTACTCGCGAGTGGTGCAATGCGCACTTAAGATGGAGAGAGAAAACCTGGATTCCAAGACAAGGCGTGAGCAGAAGAAGGCCATACCTACAGTTGGAGGACCAATCCGCACCAACCCTAATAACAGGAGTAACCTAACCTCTCAACCCTACCCCCAAAACTACCCTCGCTCTCAATCAACACAGTTTAACCCAGCATGGAACCCCAACCCAGGGTTCAATCGAAACCCGAACCCAAATCCAAACCAGATCCAAATACTGAACCGAGGCCCAAATCCTAATCTTGGACCAAACCGCAACCTCTTTCCCCAGAATCAAAACCTAGACTCCCGCTGTTATTACTGCCTAGAGGAAGGACATATCAGGAGATATTGTCCTAAGATAAACGGCGCTGGAAACTATGGAAGACCACCGCAAAACCAGGTCAGGACTGCAGGACTTGGAAATCAGAATCAGAATCAAGCTAGGCCGGTTTGGAATAATAACCAACCCGGAGGACAGAACCAGCCTCGTGGTGGGTGGAACCAACCACCAGCTCGCCCTTTTCAGAACCAAGGATCAAACGGGCCAATCCAGCCCAATGCAGGAAGGGTGTTTGCACTGCAAGGAACGGAGGAAGAGATGGACCCTGCAGTAATCCAAGGTACCCTCACTCTTTATACTACATGCGTTCAAGCATTATTTGATTCTGGAGCCTCGCACTCATTCATATCTGCCGCATGTGTATCTGCATTTGGATTAGAAACTGAAACCCTAAAAATAACTATGCATGTGACCTCACCATTAGGGGGTAAGATTCCGATAGTACAAATCTGTAAGGGGTGCGAACTAGGAGTGTCGAGTTTACGGTTAACGTGTGACTTATGAGTAATCGAAATGACGGACTTTGACGTCATACTTGGGATGGATTGGCTGACTGCACACCGAGCTGTCATAGACTGCCATCGAAAGATGGTGACAGCTTATTCACCAGATGGAACTTGTTTCAAATTTAAGGGGGATAGACAAGACCCTTATGCACCCAACACACACAAAACAAAGTGGCATAGAGAACTTTCGGGTTGGTTAGCAAGCCTCATGTTGGAGGAAACGGACCGAAAGGAGTTGGGTCTTCCTCACATCGTCTGTGAATACGAGGATGTATTCCCCGAAGAGTTACCAGGGTTACCGCCGCCAAGGGAATTGGATTTCACCATCGAGTTACAACCTGGCACAGCCCCTATTTCTATGGCCCCGTATCGGATGGTGCCAGCAGAACTGCGAGAGTTAAAAACGCAGCTTCAAGAACTCTTAGAAAAGGGTTTCATCCGACCTAGCACCTCACCATGGGGAGCCCCTGCTCTTTTTGTCAAGAAGAAAGAGGGAACACTTCGACTTTGTATCGACTACCGCCAACTCAACAAGGTCACAATCAAGAACCGATACCCCCTACCAAGAATAGACGACTTGTTCGACCAACTGAGAGGGTCGACCTGTTTCTCAAAGATTGACCTAAGGTCTGGATATCACCAATTACGAATTCAAGATGGTGATATACCTAAGACGGCGTTCCGCACGCGCTACGGACACTACGAGTTTGTAGTCATGCCGTTCGGTCTAACCAATGCACCTGCAGTTTTCATGTGTCTGATGAACCAAATTTTCACCCCGTACTTGGACAAATTCGTGGTAGTGTTCATTGATGACATTCTTATTTACTCCCCCACGGAGAAAGAACATGAGGACCACTTGAGAATTGTTCTCCAAGTACTTCGAGACAATCATTTGTATGCAAAGGCAAGCAAGTGCGAATTTTGGATGAAAGAAGTAAAATTCCTAGGACACGTGGTGTCAGAGAAAGGAATTTCAGTTGACAACAGCAAGGTAGAAGCAGTCATGGACTGGAAAAGACCTTCCTCGGTGTTCGAGATTAGAAGTTTCTTGGGATTAGCCGGTTACTATATGAGATTTATCCAAGACTTCTCCATCTTGGGAAAGCCAATGACGCGACTAACCCAAAAGGGAGTTAAGTTCGAATGGAATGAAGCATGTGAGAATTCGTTCCAAGAACTCAAGAAGAGATTAACCAGTGCGCCTGTATTGATCGTTCCCGAACGAGACGCAGGGTATACAGTATACTGCGACGCATCCAAAGATGGATTGGGAGCTGTACTCATGCAAAATGGAAAAGTCGTTGCTTACGGATCCCGACAATTGAGACCGCATGAAAAGAATTATCCGACACACGACTTGGAACTGGCAGCAGTAGTGTTCGCCCTAAAGTCTTGGCGACATTATCTATACGGAGTGCAGTTCGAGGTATTCACGGACCACAAAAGTTTGAAGTACTTGTTTACCCAGAAAGAGCTAAACATGAGGCAAAGGAGATGGGTGGAATACTTAGAGGATTTTAACTTCACGATGTCCTATCATCCTGGAAAAGCAAACGTAGTCGCTGATGCACTGAGTCGCAAGAACCGAGGACAAGTGGCTAGTTTAGCTATAAGAAAATGGAAGATGATGGAGGATCTTAACGGATTCAAGCTGCAGCCAACCGCAGAAGGCATCAACGCATGTCTCTTCGCCGTAGCCGCAACCCCAGCCTTACACCGAGAAATCCTTTTAGCCCAAACCTTTGAACAAGAATGTGATTTCATCAGACACCAACTCTCAATTGGAAAAGCTGCTGCCGGATGGACAACCCACACTGATAAAAGCCTTCGCTTCCAGGGAAGAATTTTTGTACCAGACATCGGTACCCTCCGAGAAGCAGTACTGAAGGAATTCCACCATTCCAATTTCGCCGTCCACCCAGGAAGCACCAAGATGTACCAAGACCTCCGCCGACAGTATTGGTGGGCTGGAATCAAGAAGGACGTGGCCAAATACGTTTCAACATGCCTCACGTGCCAACAAGTGAAAGCGGAACATCAGAAGCCCGGTGGAACCCTACAACCCTTGCCTATACCCGGATGGAAGTGGGAACATATCGCTATGGATTTTGTGACAGGACTGCCTAGGTCTCCGCAGTCAAACACCGCCATTTGGGTGGTAGTCGATCGTTTAACAAAATCCGCCCACTTTTTACCCATGAAGATGACAGACTCAATGGACACTCTCAGCAGACTCTACATCCGAGAAATCGTACGATTACATGGTGTACCCGTATCCATTGTGAGTGATCGAGATTCAAGGTTCACGTCGACCTTTTGGGAAAGCCTACAGAAAGCGTTGGGAACCGACCTTCGTCTTAGCACCGCGTTCCACCCACAGACGGACGGACAATCCGAAAGGACAATACAAATCTTAGAAGACATGCTCCGTGCCTGTGCTTTGGACTTTAAGGGAAGTTGGGAACGACACCTACCCTTAGTTGAATTTGCCTATAACAACAGCTATCAATCCAGCATAGAGATGGCACCATACGAAGCTTTGTATGGGCGACCTTGTCGATCGCCAGTTTGTTGGGCTGAACTGGGGGAAGCAAGCTTACTAGGACCAGAGTTGGTCCAAGAGACGACAGAAAAGATCATAACCATTCGCCAACGACTCCTGACAGCACAGAGTCGACAGAAGAGCTACGCCGACAAGAGGACTAGACCATTGACCTTTCAGGTTGGAGAACATGTGTTCTTAAAGATCCGACCACGAAGAGGAGTTATCCGATTTGGAAAGAAAAGGAAGCTATCACCACGGTACATCGGTCCTTTTGAGATCCTAGAGAAAATTGGAGAAGTGGCGTACCGCTTGGCACTACCGCCACAATTAGACCGAGTTCACAATGTGTTCCACGTGTCGATGCTCCGAAAATACATGACGCATCCTTCCCACATCATCAATTGGGAGAACATCGAACTCAACGAGGACATCACTCTTGAGGAACAGCCAGTGGAGATCCAAGACTATAGTGAGAAGTGCATTCGAGGCAAAACCATTCAACTCGTCCGAATTCTTTGGCGACATCGAGGAATTGAGGAATCAACCTGGGAACGAGCAGATACTATACGCGCCAACTATCCGAATCTATTTCCTCCTGAAGGTACACTTTAATTTCGAGGACGAAATTTTGTTAAGGGGGATAGGTTGTAATAACCCGTAAATTCGATAATTAATAATAGCATTAAAAAAGATTTATTTTAAAAAAAAAAGAATATTATTAGTTCTAATAATATTATTTTCTTTATTTGATATTTACTAGATAATTACAAATAATAATTATCCTATACTAATTATCCCTTTTAATTTTTTTTTAGTTGCATGCATGCATGCAAACTCTTCCATCTCTCCAACTCCTACTCCTACTCGACCTCTACCACTCCCCTAGCCATATTTTCGTCCATAATCCCGTCCATATCAAGCCAAGAGTTAGAATCCCAATCCAATACAATTTTATCACCCTTATCACCAAAATTCTCTTATATATACCCCATAACCCCGACCCTAGAACTCACCACGAGATTATTCACATCCTATCAGTCCAGAAAAGAGAGAGAATTCAAAAGAAGTCGGACTCCAATCCATGGAGTTCTAGAGAGAGAAAGTGGGTTTGCGCTCTAGAACCCCCCGAGATCCGAATTACCCGTTCCAATCTTCTTCTGTAATCCCAAGCATCCACAAGCATCGTCCAATTCGAGCCCAAGGTCCCCCGTTCGCTCCAACCGAAGTCATCTTCTTCAAAAAGTTCAAGATCCATTTTTTTTCAATTCAATCCGATTCGAGGTATTATAATCTATTCCAATCACTCCTCTAAGTATATTAAGTGTTTTTAAGGCTAAACCTATGCTCCAATTGAACCCATGCATCAAAACCGAGCCGAAATAAAATAAAAATAAAAAAACAGTCGCGACCTTGCGGCCGCGACCTTCGGGCAGCCCAGCCGCAAGAACCAGAGAAACTTACCTTGCGGCAGCAAGGTCAAACTAGTCAAACCTTGCGGCATTTGTTGTTTTGATTCGAATCGACTTTGCGACCTTCCGAATATCGTTTTCGACCCCCGATCTATTTTTCCTAGACTTCTAACACTTCAAAGATCATAACTTGTTAATGTCATTTTTATTTTATTTTATTATCTATTTATTAGTTATTTATTTGATTTCTTGTAAAAGTTTACAAACGAAAAATCTTTGCAACCTTATAAACCATTTTATTAATTCCCAAAATATTTTTTTTAGATTCTTTACATTCCAAAGATGATATGTTGTTAGCCTCAACTTATTTTATTTATTAAATAATTTATTACTTATTTATTTTACTTTTGACATCTTTAAAAATCATTTTTTATTGTAAAAATAATTCCGTAACCCTCCGGACCCACTTTTTGATACTCGAATATGTTACGTAGGACCGTAGGACTCCTTTTAGATCCATACTACTTATTCTAGTGTTATTAATTACTTATTGAAATTATTATGGTCATTAATCAATCTATTTTCTTAAATAAAATTAATACAAGCCTAGACTTTTTTTTTTTATATAAAAACTTTTATTTGATAAAAGTTTCTTATTTATTTAATCACATCTTGGCCATACAAAACTAAAGGCAACGGTCCATTCATAAAAGGTTACGTGATTTTTATGCTTATTGTTTATTTCAATTATTATTCTGATTGCTTATTTATCATTCCAACCTTTGATTGATCTGTTAGATTGGACCCTAGAGACATGGGGTGGTATGCGAAATAGAAATCACTTAAACGATGTTAGTTAATGGATGAATTGGAAAGTTTTTGTTTTAAATTGCCTGCAAGCGTGATTTTGAAATATGATGAGATTGTAATGAGAATTTTAGAGTCCTGGCGAGAGTCCAGTGGAACACCGAGAGTCCTGGCGAGAGTCCAGTGGAACATCGAGAGTCCTGGCGAGAGTCCAGTGGTAATTTGAGAGTCCTGGCGAGAGTCCAGTGGAACACCGAGAGTCCTGGCGAGAGTCCAGTGGAACATCTAGAGTCCTGGCGAGAGTCCAGTGGAAATTTGAGAGTCCTGGCGAGAGTCCAGTGGAACATCTAGAGTCCTGGCGAGAGTCCAGTGGTAAATTGATAGACTGGCAAGAGTCCAGTGATGATTGTGAAGTGGTATACAAGATAGGCGAACCCTAGTTATGATGCAGGCATGATAAGCTTTCCCCTTGTTGTAGTTATTGGGGTGCACACTCGGTATATAACTTAGGTGTATCTGCGACAGCAAAGGGAAGTGAATTCATGGGAATGAGCATGGCTAGCGGTTGAGGGAGGAGGATCTCGTGGATGAGATCTTAGATTACACGACAGGATAATGGATAGTAATAAATCAACTCATATGAAATATCTCTGTTTTACTTATTCGTACCATATTTATCCTATTGATTGCTAACTGTAAAGTAAGAGGGGTAGTTGGGTTAGATTATTCTACTGGGTGATTTATCACTCACGGATACGTCTGTATCCTGGTAAATCGATTGCTTCGGCGATCAATTTGCCAGAGGATGCAGGATTCAATGGAGAGGACCCCACGATGGTACAATTCCAAGGAGAGGCACAAAATCCCGAAGGCGAGCAATTCTATGCCGAAGAGAATCCAGAAGTGGGAGTTGAACCCGAGTACGCTTGGGATCCGTATCAGACCTAGAAGTTGGCTCTTTTACTTTATCTATTTTATTGCTTCAAAGACGATCATTAGGATTTTCCAGTGGTTTGTAATAAATGAATCTCTATGTTGAGAATTCTGTTTTTGGATTTAAACTTTAATTTAGTAAATCTTTAGAAATTATTATTTAAATACTTTCGATTTTAACTCCGAAAATCGGGGCGTTACATTTTTCTCCTTCCATCAATGACTGTTTCCATCTCCTTTCATGAGATTTTGTATTGCTCTTATTGAAATCGGGGAGCCTACGGGACAGCATGTGTGTTGACCCATTCGAGCCTTTCGGGTTCGCTTTTTTTTTTTTCTCACCTTTGTCCGATTCTTCCCAACCCCCACATCTTCTCAAACGTATTTCACGTCCACTCCACCCTTTCAACTGTCTTCAAGGTCCCCTCGATTCAATTTCATCACCAACAACCACCTCTTTTCCACCATCCTCGTTGGTCGTAGAGGAGGTGAGGTTTTGGAAATCAAGGTTTGGAACTTGGAGATGCGGAGTTCGAAGCATGCCGAAGCAAATTTGACGCTCAAAGATTGGCATTTCCGATAATATTTTGATTCTTGTCTTAGACAAATTTTCTTTATTAGTTATGTTTATTTTTTCTAGTTATGGATTTTATTGATGCTTTCATTGTTACTCTAATGTGATCTAGTCTTCTAGAATATCCTAAGGGACATTTTTTTTTTAATTATTAATTTGACTGCCACTATTACCCAACTTTTTATAGGTTAGGAGCTTGAGGACTGTCTTAGATGGAGCAAAAAGGCTCTCTTATATATATTATGGTACTATTTACTTATTTTTTGTCTGTTGGGTTATTAATTTCTAGCTTCTTATTTTTTTTTATTTGGATGGTACGGTTGCACTTTTCATGAATGAAATTTATTTTCCCTTGATAAAAGAAACAAAACTATTTGGCTCGTGTATGTAGTAATTTTAAAGAAAATGAATTCAATAGTACCACTTCACTTTCCTTTTGTTGACCATCCTTTTCAATTGAACTTTCTTTCACCTATTAATCAGACAGGCATTCAACTACTACTACATAACAAATCCATCATCACTCACCATCAGCCATAAAAGTAAATTAAAATAAAGACAGTACTTTGTTTGGTTGAACTTTCAGAAAGTTATTTTTGAGAGTTGAGTGGTAATGAGTGGAGAGAGATAAAGAAAAAGATTTATTGAAAATTATGTCGAGAGTTGAAAGTTACTCTAAAAAAGGACAACCAAACGCGGATCAAAAAAAAAAAAAGGACAACCAAACACAGTGAGTGACATTCAAAGAGCATCACATAAAATTTAGAAAAGTTCTCAAATTTAGAGCTGTACACTAGGAAGATTCTCAAATGTACAATTTCACTGTACTATTTGTCAAAATTTCTAAAATAAAATATTAATTTTTGCCGATAAAAAAAGAGTACAATTTCACTACAATAAGGACCTCTTAATTGAAAAATGGACGATATAGCTGTTGATTACTCGAAGGCTATTAAATGTTTTTAAATCATGAATTTACAGGGAGAAAGGTGAAATCTCTAAAAACGACTTAAATTAAGTAAGGTACGTAAATAAATCCCTATCGTTCCTTCATAAATTTACAAATTTACTATCCCACATAGCCTACGGCCCTACGCACATGAAATTGAATTTAATCAATTTATAGCAGGCCCGATTTCACCCGAAAAGATTTTGTTCTTGTTGGGAAGACAAATTGTGGAGAAGCATATTAAACGGCCTGGACCATACACTACTACAAAAACCTTAAAAGATGACACTCAAAAAATTGAAACAATGACAGTTTTTGTAAAACTGTCATCGAAAATATGATGGTAGACTTTTGATGACAGTCCATCTTACAAACTGTCATCTTTGCGATATATGATGACGGTTTAGAATAAAAGTGACATTATTATCTTTTTCTTTAATGTCAGTTTTTGCTTAAAACTGACATTAAAACATGGCGCTTCCGGAAGCCCATATGAGAAACCTTTTAATGACAGTTTTTCTTAAAAGTGACATTGAAACTAAGCCCTTTTAATGACAGTTTTAATTAAGACTGACATTGCAGTTGATCATAAAAGATGACAGTCAAAAAGCGTCATAAAAACATATAAGATGATAGTTTAAAACTGTCATCTTATACTTTCAATGTCTACGATGACAGTTTCATCCAAAACTGACATTAAAAGTGCTCATCTTAAAATTTTTGAAAATATAGTATACATATTTTTGTTTGTCTTTTGTTAACAATAAGCGTGCCAGCTCAGTTGGTAACATGCGCGCGAGGAACTTAAGTTCTTGAGTTCAAGTCCTGGGGCAAGCAAATATTTACTGGCCACACAAGTGCTAAGTAGGCTACACACAAGTGCCACTGGGCGGCCATGCGAGAGGCACGTGGGTGCCACGTGGGTGGCCACACATTTGAAATAGAATTGGTTTTTTTTTCTTGAATGGATAAGATGACAGTTTAAATCCGTCATCTTTGCGATTAAAGATGACGGATTAAAACTATCATCTTTTATCACAAAGATGACAGGTTTAAACTGTCATCTTATATGTTTAATGACAGTTTTTTATTGTCATAATAAATCTAGACTTTTAATGACAGCTCCATAGATGACAGTTTCAAAACTGTCATCTTTCACATTTAATGACACTTTTAAACTGTCATCTTTTACGATTATTGTAGTAGTGATACAATCCCATGACATCTTCTAGTAGCTTCTCAGAGCTTAAAAAATTAGTACGTCTTGGGTTTGAACCTGGCTCAACTTGGCTCGGACCACCCCCTCACCTGGGTTCACCACCGTCTGTAGCTATATCTTCCTTTGATTTTGTCAAAAAAAAATTATAAGAAGACTTTTTAGTGAGGTCTGCGGAGCAGTTTCTAGAATCATTTGAATAATGGAATTTTCCGTCCTTGATCACTGGCTCATGGTTTTATTCGATCTTATAAAGTCTCCTAATTGAGACAAAAAATAGAACGTATATAAATAATTGACATTTTCTTGATAACTACAGAAAGATACTGAACAATCATTTTCTTTGCGAACAACTGCTGATGAAAGGGGACGTGCCCTGAAATATTTTAGGATAAGGTTTCTCAAGATACTGTAATAAAATCCAGTTGGCTGTTTGTATGCCCAACCAGCTGTCAACATATGTGATATATATATATATATATATATATATATATATAGAGGCGGCGCATGCAATTAGAAGATTATTAGATCGAAAAATTAAATTGACAGCTGTTTCGAACCAAATAAATATTTAGTGCATTTTTCTCTTTCATTTGTGGGTCATTATGGGTTGGTGTACAAAATATCCCAACGACAAACAAGAGGTTAATTACTACTATAAATCAACTGGGATTAGATTAGTTGGTCGCATTAATTTATACACTTCTATGGGAAATGAGTAGGGCAATTAATGTTTTAAGAATTTCACCGGACCGGACCAGTTGGTTCAACTGATTGAACCGTCGATCGGTCTATGTTCTAATTTGGTCAATCATCTTAAACCGTCTTAGGTACAATGCAACCGACCTGGCGTGGTTGAACCATCTCAGGTAATATTAACCAATGGGATTTTTTTTGAATAAAGACAAAAAAAAGAAGTCATTTTAACTTATTGAGCCAAAACAAGCCATTTTACGCAATATTAAAAAGGTCATTTTACTTCTACTTAAATTTCAGACCCAATTTTATTTTGTATCTTGGCAATGTACAAATTTCAGATAGCTAGTTAAAGATGCAAAATTGCAAATAAAACCCACTCCCTCCACTTCAGTTTATTTCTGGTATATTAATTGAAACATGAGAGAGAGAGAGAGAGAGAGAGAGAGAGAGAGAGAGAGAGAGAGAGAGAGAGAGAGAGAGAGAGAGAGTGTGTGTGTTAAAACTTGGTTGAGGATATTGAACCAGAGTTGTAAATGTTGTAGAATTCTACTAGAGAGGCATGAGGATTACATCGGTAAATTACTTGTGGAGGGTTTTATGGTAAGTAATTTTCCTCCAATTGAGGGAATATATTTTGCATGTAAATTGTTTTCTGGACTATTTTCACAACCAAACACTAGAAAACACGTAAAACAATTTACAAGAAAACATTTTACGGCGAATCAAATGGAGCCTTCGAATTTTGAATTGTGAATTGAAGATTTTGGATTGTTTTCTGTATAAATTATGACTCTATGGACCATCTTCACCATGGTTCACCCAATTTGTTGTTGATTATCTCAATTTGCGCAGCTTCAACTGGGAAGAAGTTAAGAAAGAGGGTTTTTATAGGAATCGAAATATGAAGCTGAGAATCAATTGGAAGTTTGGAACTGTCTTGTGTTGAAATTATAGGCCTTTAGGTGTTTTGGGCTTAGTCCCTTTGGCTGTAATCTCCAACTTTTGGTTGGATTCCCTCTCCCTTTTTCTAATAAAATGTTACTTTTGCCGATAAAAAAAAAATTATGGTGAAGGTAGTAAGAAATTAGGCTGATCTCATATTGGTAATCATATGATTGTGACACTTAATCTTTGGCATTTTTTTAGTTAGTTCGATTTTTTTAAAACCAAATTTGTATGTATGATCAGTGGCGGATCCAGAAATTTGCCAAGGGGGTGGCACTATGGCTCAAAGGAATCGAGTTGCTCGTGAGCAGCTTGTGGCTCGGCTCATTAAGGCAGGGCTTGGCTAGACTCGTTTATTAATCAAGCCGAACTTGTACTGGAGTTTTAGTAAACGAGCCTAGCTCCACACTCAAAAACTCGACTCAGTTCGTTTAAAGAGACTCGTCAAGTAAATTAGCTAGGCTCAGCTCTTTTATGAATGAGCTGAGCTCGAGTTTTAGGCTCGTTTACTAAACGAGACTAAAACTGGAAGAGAAAAGTTAAGCGTAAAATCGCACTTTGCTTGGGCTTTTTAAAATAAAAATAAAAATGAATAAAGACTTGATTCAACTTTCTTGTGCGTCTTTAAATGAAAGTCATTGAAATTTATTTTTATGATTAGAACCCTTTATTTCTTTTGCTGCCATTTTTATCATTAAAGTGAAAAGTCAAGTTATTCAGTTACTGGTAAGTACCTTAGCAACTACTTTTAGTATAAGTTCATATGATCAATTTGTCTAAAAAATGTGGCATTAGGGGGCAAGAAGAAAAAGAACCAGCAAAGTTCTCCAAAGTCAAAAAGTGATCTCTACATGTAGAGGTTGCTACAGGCACATCGACTTGTGCCATACCGATGTGCCTCTAGCATTTTCGAATTACAAAATCTGCAAAATAATAATTGTTTCTAAAAAATATGTATATTCGGAAAATAGACATGACAGCTGTTTTTCGAATAAAGCAAACTAGAGAAAAAAGAAAAAAACAAGAACAGGAACTACACATAAATGTTACTCCCTCCGTTCTCTTTTAAGTGTCTTGTTTCGTAATTTCAACTTAATAAAAAGACATCATTATTACACCTTTCACATCAACTTTTACCTTCACTTTTTCTCCTTACCCTCTATGAAAACATCATCATTATATTTTTACTCACTAACTTTTCAAAATGGAATATACTTTTAGGGGCAAAATGGAAAATTCACCAACTTTTACCCACTAACTTTACAAAATGAACACTTATTAAGGGACAGCCCAAAATGGAATACTGGACTCTAAAAATGGGACGGAGGGAGTATTTAATTAACTTGGATGGAATAAAAGAACCTCCTTAACAATTAACATGGTAATCAACGTGCCATGATATGCAAAATAAAATAATTAAGAAATCAACATCTTACACCCTTCTTTTAGCCCTAACTAGGATAGAGAGTTTGCCAACCTAATCTATTTGACGAAGCTATATACTACAAGTAGATTTTCTCTATCATAATAAAATTGAAAATGACATTTATGCCATCATGTTTTTATAGATTTTTAAAATGTCAAAAAAAAAAAACAAAAAACAAAAAATCTAAGATTCTCAACGATTGGACTTGAATGAGGAAGTCTTAATCCCGATTGCCTGGGTGCGAAGTGCTCCCATAAATTTGATTATACAATGGCATTTTCTGTGACCAATCTAAAAACGGGCTTGCGGGTGCGTTGTCAAATATCATAAAAACTTAATTGAAACTCTCTCTAACACAAATTGATTTTAGGAGAGATGGTGAAAAATCGGTCTGACACCCCAAAAGGATACATTAGTGTCTAGTTCTTGGGTCCATTCGGTTTGGAAACAGATTCAGCATCATTCCTCTTCTTTTTCCATTAGCTAAGCCAACTACAATGGGAAAGAGGAAAGAAGAGAGCAAAACAGGGAAATACTTTTGTTCAACTTAGAACAGGGCAACAACAAAAGAGCCACACACACACAAAACAGGGCAAGAATAGAGAAAAACAACAGAGCCAAAAGTCAAAACCAGAAAAAAGCAACTAATCTATCAGGCAAGCGACAGCTAGTTAGCATTCCTTCTCAACTGGACTTCTCACCTGCTAATGGAATCATTGGAATGGCATATAAGTAGACGAATACATCCACCATCATCATCCGGAAAAATGGATAACTTTAGAAGCCTTACCCTCAATACGATCCAATTTGTGATTGAGATCGAAAGCATTTTCGACGTTACTGAATAAGTTGGACTTTTAATTCATTAACAATGACGACAAAGCTTCCATGATTTTCCAAAGTGGTAAAAAAGGTTTCATGATTAATGATGTCATGCCACAGCTTTAATTGGATTCTCAAATTGCTGGAGGAACAAGTACGACCATATGGTTTGGATTTGTGGGAGAAATCTTCGAGACAAAGATCATTCAATTGGGTTCGACTTTTCCTTTTATATACCATGAATTATGCTTGACTTGGATCATGAAGTGATAAAAAGAAAAGAGAAATGGGAAAAAAACGATAGACAAGCTCAAAGATAAATCAAGCCCAGAAGCTAAATCTCTCTCATTTCCCTTATACTTAGTTTATTTCTACAAGTTCCTCAAGAAAAAGATACTCCTTCAAGGCCTAAACATAAGCTAAGCAATCACGAGGCGTCATTGACCGGGGGCAATTTAGGCCGGAAAGGTTTTGTTTTTGTTGTTGTCCTCCTTCTTCTTCTTGTTAATGGAGCAGAAATAAGACACAATGGCCTGGACCATGGAATCCCACATCATCTTCTTAACCAGCTTCCTCTTGGGTGGAACCAAGCTCACGAAGGCGGGCTTGGTTCGAGCTGCTCCAGTAGTTCGGTTCCCCGCCTTCGCCTCAGTCCCTCCTCCTCCGCCTTTGGCTCCCACCACTTCCTCTCCTGGCTTGGCCCCCATCACTTTTCCCTGGTTTTTGTATGTTTTTTGCAACTATATTTTCAACCATCTATCTATATATAGAAAGAGTAAAGGGGCATATACGATATTATGCCAACACAATTGACACGTGTAACGTGTTCATTGGTGCATTAAGGTAGCCACATAACGACAAGAGCTACACTAGAGCTATTTTCAATATCAATCATTCTACCTCCACACCCATTTACACACCCATACACACAATAGAGGTGGAGTCCGCACACACTACACACCCAGTGTGTGTGGGCCCCATCCCTATTGTGTGTGTGAGTGTGTAAATGGGTGTCTGTTTGGGTGTGGAGTTAGAATTTTCCGTTCAATACAATCATTCTACCTCCACACCCAAACACACACCCATTTACACATCCACACACACAATAGAGGTGGAGCCCGCACACACTACACACCCAGTGTGTGTGGGCCCCACCCCTATTGTGTGTGTGGTTGTGTAAATGGGTGTGTGTTTGGGCCCCACCCCTACAATCAAGACGTGTTCCAAAGAAACGTCAAACTGCGTCTTTCTTTCTTTTTTGGTACTTTTCAAACTATGTCTGAACAACACGATTTTTAAAATTGTGTATATCTTCGAAAAATTGCAAGAAAAGGATACCGAATTTTCAGTACTCCTTGAAGAAGTCGCGGTTCCACCCTTCGATTTGGGTGGTCACAATGAATACCCTCAATTTGTTTTTCACCATGATCTAATTAATAGGATTGGGAGACACTGCCAAGCGGGGGTGCTGCTTGGCAGCGGTGTCGAGTGGCCGATCCGGCCGTTCATCTCGGCATGGACAGCTCGGACGTAATCTGAATGCATAAAATTCTGGAACCGTCCGTTCAACTCGAATTAAAATCCGAACCGTCGATTGTCGTGATGATCAGCCACTCAGCACCGCTGCCAAGCACCCCCGCTTAGCCCAACTATTTGCCGTGTTTGACTCTGAAGTTGAATAGGAGCACAATTATTTCCAACTTTAAAATACCAGTACTAGCTGAATCATATTCTCAACTTCGATCATGTGAACATACATTAGCTCAAGAACTTCAATTCAATTGTACCCATTTTCCACCAAGCGTGGCCTTCCTACAGTACTTGGCCAATGGCCACTTACCAAACCGGGCACAATGTTTGTGGTTGTTCAAACAAAAACCTAGATATGGCGTCCTATCGTGCCTGCCTTTTAAATTTAGGATAAGGAAACTTCCCTTTGGTCTATGGTCCATTCAGGGCCGGCCTTGGGCTGAAGCCCAAGGTGCCATGGCTTTAGGCCTCCAAAAAACACAAAATTTTAGGGCCTCAAAATGTCTAGTGGTCCTATATAGTATTAAACCCAAAAAATGGCCCATTCCAAGTTAAAAAAGGCCCACATGAATACAATGAGAGCTGGGCCAAAAAAAAAATTTGGTGGCAGTTTTGTTAAAAAGAGAACTAGATGGTCCATTTTCAAAGAAACAAAACCAAAAGCTCTCACGGTTTTTTCCGAAAATGAATTGAAGCCAGAGAGGCCTCTGAGCTCTGAAATTGAAAGAAGAACAAGGGTTTTCTTTTTGGGGAACTTAAATAGGGGTCCTTTCCTATATAAATACTTAAGTCGTCATCCTAGTGAGTTTGGAAAATTATCTTTCCATCCTCAAATTCAAATAAATCCAAAACTACCCTTTCTCTCTCATACTCCTAATATTTGAAATTTTTCACTCTCCTTATCTTTCCTAATTTATCTCATTCTCTCTCCTATCTCTTCTCTCCTAATCTTATCTCTCCAATTTTCTCTCACCTAAAATCTAAAAACAACATTTAAAAATAAAACCAACATCTACCATAAATTTAAAAATGAATATTCATAAATAAGAATGTATATTCAGTGTCCATAAACAATCATGGCATATTTCTGTAAAACTATCATGATAAATTTTTATGATATATTACTTGAAATTCTCCATGAATTTGTCATGAATACGTATCATAAAATCGTCCCTATGGAAATTACATTAAACCAAAATCATGACAAAATTTAGAGAAGTCGAAACACACATACTAAAATTAAGACAAAATTTGTGAAATCACCATGATTCAGAAAAAAAATCATGACAACATATCGTAAAATTGTGCCGGCGAACTACTATAGTAAAACAAAATCATGACAAAATTCAGAGAAACCAAAACACACATACAGAAATTATGTCAAAATTTGTGAAATCACCATAAAACATAAAACATTCGGACCACTTTGTTTTAGTAAAGTTTCCCTAGAACCTCAAGAAACCTAAACTCAAATTAGCGGTTGAATGGCCTCGGCCTTTTTCTTCATGTTGATTCTTAAATCATGAAGCCATATCGTAAAATCGTCTTGACAAAATTACAATAAACAGAAATGATGACAAAATTTGGAGAAATCGAAACACATACACAGAAAATCATGACAAAAAGAAGTGGCTTGTCCGTCGGGACACGCATTCATTTTCAAATATGATGAATTCATAACAAATATGACTAATTTACACTTCAAATTGAGAAATCGAAAGAACAACTACAAATATACACTTTAGAATTAATATTGTGCTGCCTACGCATGATTTCATACCTCCACACAATGAAACCAATTGAAACAATCCAAAGGAAAAAAGATAGGCCATTTTTAGATGAAATTAGCCGAATATCCATGGACACAGGATGGGAACAGAGGACACCGGTGCCTACCAAAAAAAACAAACAGAGGACACTAGTACAAGTCCGATCGGAAATCTGAAGCGTGTCGACTCCGTTGGCCACGTCTTCAACAGTTGCGGCAACCTTAGACACCGTCGTAACCACCACAGCCTTCCCTCATCTCTTGGCGGCCACCGCTGCCATATTCTGGGCCGCCTTCTTCTTGCTCGCGTCCGGCACCACCTGTTCCACACACAAAAAAAACACCGAAATCGATACAAATCAATCCAATAAGACTTTCAGAGTTTCTTGATGGGGAGGAAAGGTTTTGGACTGTCGGGGTAGAGAGAGAGTGTGTGTGTTTGCTTTTGGTTGGATTTGTTTGTTTTGTTTGTTTTTCTATATCACGTGACTGTACATGTTCCTTTCCTAAACTAATCCAAACTCCCTATATTATAGGACTAATCATATTTGAAAGGGGAACATAAAACGTAAATATAGGAAATAACCTAAAGTAATCCAAACTCCCTATATTATAGGACTAATCCTATTTGAAAGGGGAACATAAAACGTAAATATAGGAAATAATAGGATAGATATTATATGTATATATATGGATAGGGGTATAATGGGTAATAATGAATTTTGAGGATGTGAACATAATTATTTAAAACTTCTAGGATGGACACCTAAATAAGTTGAGTAAAGAGGATGCCTATTTAATTTTATGTTTCTTTTTCCCCTAAATTAATCGGCTGAGGTTCACATCACCACGGCACCGTCTGCACGTCGTCGGTCGTCACCAATCCACACCCACCGGCGACCAGTGAAGAACGAACAAGGGTCTCTTTGGTTTGAATGATTGATAGGCAGCCGGGAAAGCATTTTTCTGAACAAGCTGTTAAGTATGATTCCCGTCCCTATGGGTGAATCCATTATTCGCAATATCTTCCTTTCTTTAACTTATTATTTGCATGCCTTCGGTAGAATGTTTCTTAACAGTTTTGACCGTTCTTTCTGATATCTAGAGATTTGTTGCTATATGATTGTTTTTTTATTATAGTTTCATTGCATAATTATAGTCTTAATTATTAGATTACGTTGGGGATTTGCATATTTTTAATTATGATGTCCAAAAAGTTTATGTCCGGCATGAAAAAAGAAAAAGAAAGCTAAGAATTGATACATTAATTCAATCTCAAGCGGGTTCACTCGATAAGTTTTTCGGTAGCAAAAAACAAAAAGAGAGTTCAAATGTGGTTGAAGATTTAGAGAATGAAGAAGAATGGGAAGATATGGGGAAATAGTGCTATTTTGTTTTGGAAAAGGTGATTTGTTTATTTTGTGCTTGTCTTCAAAATTCGTAAAAGGCCTCATTTTTCATTATGGCTTTAGGCCTCCGAAAACTCAAGACCGACCCTGGGTCCATTTTGATTTGAAAAAGAGCTCAATACCACTCTTTACTTTCCTTTTCTTAACCTTGTCAACTACTGCTAAAATATTCCTTCGCCTGTTGATCGGATGGCCATTCAACTACACAACAAATCCATCATCATCGCCAAGAAAAAGCAAATTCAAAGATATACAAAAAAAGCATCTCAAACTTTGGAAAAGTTGTCAAATATTTTAGTGATGAGACTCTGAAATATACATAAGGACCTCTTTAATTGACTAGAAAAATGGACGATAGCTAGAAATGTCGATTACTCGAAGGCTATTAATTGTTTCTTGAATCATGAATTTATAGAGCGCGAGGAAAAATATGTAAGAATGACCAAAAATTAGGGAAGTAAGGTAAATAAATTTCTATCGTTTCCTTCATAAATCCAACGCAGCCTATGCGATCACTAGGAATGGGATATATATCGCCTGAGAAGATTTTGTTCTTGGTGCAAGTATTCTTGATGGGAAGACAAATTTCGGAGAAACAATGACACAGCCCGGAACATGCAATTCCGCATCATCTTCATCATGAGCTTCTACTGCTGTTTGTAATAAATAAAAAATAAAAAAATTGCTAGTATGAATTAACTTTGGAATCTTTTTCAGTCTTATTCTGTGCATGAAATCCATTCTGTCACAAATATACCTGGATCTAACCTTATCTTTTGCTATAGTAATAATTAATAAAGGACCTAGGGGCCACATGGGCCACATAAAGGTCCATGACCTAAGTTAGTGGGCAAGAGAGATTTGAAACGGAAACACAAGAAGAAGACAGGAAAAAATTGACATGGTAGAACCATGTATGTTTGTGATGACGTAGCCGTATGTACGGAAATTTGGACCTTTTTTAATTTTAACTGTAAATGTGTAGATATTTTTAATGCTGCTATGTTATCCAAAGTAGGTGGTACTAGATTACCTTTGATAAGAGGGCTATTTTTTTTTGTTTTCAGTCAAACGGAAATTAATGTATTAACTTAGATGATCGATGTCAATAAGCCAGATAAATGCTTGCGACCAAATATTGTATTTCTGGGTGCCTAGCTCCAAGCATAGGGCTCTCAAGTCGCTTGCAAAATAACTCGATAAGTCCGAGGTCGAATCACAGAGAACGGTTTATTGGAGTGGAAAGCTTAATCAGGCTATATGGTGGTTTGTAGCTGTAGGTAGCCAACCCTTGATTTTTGGTGATTGTTTTGGTGAATTCCAGATTAAACTAAAATTATGGTTGCAAGTATTTAAATGTTAGGCTCGGGCCAAGGGTTTACACCACCTATAACCTAAATAATTCAATATTCTCACTAATTTACACAATCGAGTCCCACTGGTATTTTGTGTGCTCAACCGGAAGGTTATGCTAAGTGCGATTGAATTCCTTTATTGAGTTGGTCAAACCCTCAAAAGGACAGCGACCCAGTATTATGCGTGCCAGAATTGACTATCGACGCATAAGTAAAGGCTTAACACTTTTGAGTTTCGAATTGATTAAAGAAGAAATTCGACCACACATTCACATACAATTAATTTTAACGGTGGGAATTATCGAATTACTTAGGCCATAGGATAATATTCACCTTAGGGCCGAGCCTATAATGACTACCCCTCCATTGACAAAGGACTTGCCAAGGAAAGGTTAAAAACTACTAAAAACATAATTACTTATTATTTACATGAATATGAAAGATCGATACTAGTGCGTGCCAGAAAGATGTTTACAACGGAGGTAAGCCAAAGGCATTCTGTTCTCAACCTTTAAGGAATTCGCACTAATATTAACCTTATATTTAAGTTTAGTGTGAGAAACAGCCGAGTAGTTTGCGAATACTCACAACCAAACCTCAATCTTTACTTTTTAAGAATTTAAACTAAGAACTAAACAGTCTAACAACTTGGAAAGAAATCGAAAGGAAAATTATAAAACTACAATCTTATTCCAGGCAACAAATATTACAATACGAATTACAAAGGCCAAGCCCTAAAGGCTTCCAAAGAGTACTGAGAAAACTAAGGAAAAAAGAGAAGTTCTGGCAAAGGAAAAGATATGCTAGAGTGAGAAAACTATCGCATTTTTTGGCTTGAGAGAAGAGAGAGAAAGAGAAAACTCCTACTGATTATTCTACGTCTATCTTTTATCATTCACTGGTTGGCAACTTTTATAGGCAACAAACAAAAAAATAAATAAAGAAGGAAAAAAGTAAGAGAAAAGGGGCTTGTTGCTGGTAGCCAAAGTCAAGGCATATTAATGCCATATACAGTATCATACTATGCAATTGCATTATCATGCATAACATATAATAATAATATATATGATGATATCTATTTGTCTTCATCCAGCTATTCTTTTCCTGACACATAAAAGTGAAGCTTTCAAGTTGCATTTCCAATTTCGTACGTGTAGTAGATGAAACAGGAGGCACACGCGACGTGCATTGTTCTGTGATGCTCTTGACTATTCTTTTTAACGTTATCCGATTGGGATCCGAATACAGTTAAAATTCTTATTTTAATTTTGGACTTTATGATGATGATATCGGCATTATTTTTGCGTGCTTGAGTGGGCAGGCCAAATTGGATGTCAACAGCAACACTTTATCGTAAATTACCTTAAATTAGGAGAAACATACCTTACGTGCAATATCATCTAAAATATTCAACAATAAACATAATTATATAGAAAATGAGGTATATTAAGCACAATAATATACAATATTGTGTGCTTATCAATAAACGACATACAGAAAGTGTTCAAAAAAACTACAAGAGTCATAATCTAAGTTCTAAGGTAACCAACACCCATGGCATCTGCCAGGGCGAATTCCCTAATTGCAAAAGGAATGGAGCTAGAGACTACTAAATCTTGATCCTGTTGCGATCTAAGTCTCGCCAGGCAGTCAGTAGTTTGATTAGCTTGACGATAAATGAGGGCAATGGTTGAGCCAGTCCGGATAGCAAGTCTTTGGGCTTCTTCGACTATGTGGCGCTGAGGGTGATCTACAACTAGTCCTTCATTACAGAAACCTACTCCTTCATTACAGAAACCTAGTGCCACACTCTATTAAAATTTCACTTCCCTTTGTGTCTTGATTAGATGATTTGTTTTGTGAAAGAAGGGGAGTGGTATTAACAAAAGGGGGAGTGGCAAAATCAATTCCCTTTTTCTTATACTTAATTTATTTTACAAATTTCTCCCTAAACTATGAGTCTGCACGGGTCGGGTCGGGTTTGATGCCCGTTCGGCACCCGACTCGATATAATCGGGTTGGCCATATCTGGGCCCCGAAATCGACCGCATACACTGGTGAACCTGTCCAAAAAACGAATGCGATTTGGCGGGTCGGTTTGGCTTAAACAGACTGGGCTTTCTTAAATTGGGCTTTTTTTCGTCTTAGAATGGGGCTTTTTCTAAAAAAACTTTGATTGGATTTTCGAAATTTAACAAGAATTTGTACTTAATTGGGCCAAGCCCAAAATTTAACTTAAGCATTCATCATTAAAATTATACTCGGTTTGGGCCAAGCGCAAAATTCTATCAATCTTCAAACTTGTCAAACCAAATGGTTGCTTTCATATAACACATTCAGGAGACACAAAACCAACACTTCACATGAAACCAACACTTTTAAGATCCATATTCCGTAATATTTCTTTTATCAGAAGAATACGATTTCATATTCAATAAAGCTTACAAAGGATTCCATCGAAAATACAATGATAAAAGTCTAGGATCACAACCCAAGAAAAAAACTAACAAACAACAAAGCACTAAAGTAAGAGGGTCATCTCCTTCGTCTAGACATGAGCCTCCTGTTCTTTAACACATACTGCATAGCATTATTTAACAAGCCATTTCCACGCTTACAAAAAAAAAAAATTACAACAAGAAGAATCACGAGACATTACTTGCATTTACTGGGGGAAATTTAGGCCGAATGGGTTTTATCCTTCTGCTGGTCAGTGGAACAAAAACGAGACGCAATGGCCTTGACCGTGGCATCCCCCATCATCTTTTTAACCGACTTCCTCTGGGGTGGAACCAAGCTCGCGGCGGCAGGCTTGGTTCGAGCCGCTCCCGCAATTGGGTTTGCCACCACCGCCTCAGTTGCTCCTCCGCCTTTGGCTCCGACCACTTTCTCCCCTTGCTTTGCCTCCATCTCTTCTTTGATCTGGTTTTGCCCTGGTTAATTGCAACGTACTCTGTTACTATCCCCATTCCCCTCTTTAAATAGAGGTCTAAGGGGCAAACCTCAGACTGAGTGCAGCACACCCACACACACACACAACCACAAACACACCCCCATCCACAAACACCCACAACCACAACCACAGCCCCACCCACAAACACCCACACCCTTCCCTTGTACGGTGAAAATAGCACTTTCTGACCATTTCAAACTCACCTCAGTGATGAACACACCCACACCCACAGCCTCTCTCCAGTTGGGGTAAAACAGAACTTTGTTAATTAGCTATTTTTCAAACTCAATTCGGGGATCGAAAAGGTTTACTTTTTTGAGTACATCGGAAATATGATTAGTAAAACTGAAAATCGTATTGATTGGACATCATTTGATGCTGTCTTAGAAAATACCAATTAACTTCAAAATAATAATAATAACGCAACACTTAGAATCGGAATTCATTTTCTTCAACGTAGTCATGTTCCGAAAACATATCTAACTTTGTATGATGAACATAATTTCACAAGGACGAATATTTTTGACAAACTTTAAAAAGCGAACTGTTTCCACCTAGGATTTTCAATACTCCTTGAAGCGGTGGCAGCGCCACCCTTTGATTTGGGTGGCATACAAATTCCTTCGATTTGCTTGTTACGGCAATCTACCCCTAATAACCCAACTATTTGCCGTGTTTGACTATAAACTCTTTTTGCAGTTTGTCGAAAATACCTGCGATTTTTTTGTATGACTATTCTCATAAAAAATCCTGGAGCCGCCAATATTGCATCAACGGGTTTAATCTGAGAGCTCACCTTTTTCGTCTAGTATTTTTCTCCTTCTATCAATGACTGTTTCCATCTCCTTTTATGAGATTTTGTATTGCTCTTTTTGAAATGGGGTGCCTGCGGGACAACATGTGTATTAACCCATTCGAACCTTCCGGGTCCGCTTTTTTTTTTTTTTGTTTCTCACCTTTGTCTGATTCTTCCCAACCCTCACATCATCTTGCACGTATTTCGCGTCCCCTCCACCCTTTCACCTGTCTTCAAGGTCCTCTCGATTCAATTTCGTCACCAACAATCACCTCTTTTCCACCATCGTTGGTTGTAGAGGAGGCGAGTTTTTGGAAATAGGAGTTTGAAACTTGGAGAAGCGGAGTTCGAAGCATGCCGAAGCAAATTTGACGCTCAAAGATTGGCATTTCCGATAATATTTCTATTCTTGTCTCAGACAAATTTTCTTTATTAGTTAAGTTTATTTTTTCTAGTTATGGATTTTATTGATGCTTTCATTGTTACTCTAATGTGATCTAGTCTTCTAGAATATCCTAAGGGACTTGAGTTTTTTTTTTTTTTTTTTAATTATTAATTTGACTGCCACTATTACCCAACTTTTTATAGGTTAGGAGCTTGAGGACTGTCTTAGATGGAGCAAAAAGGCTCTCTTATATATATTATGCTACTATTTACTTATTTTTTGTCTGTTGGGTTATTAATTTCTAGCTTTTTATTTGGATGGTACGGTTGCACTTTTCATGAATGAAATTTATTTTCCCTTGATAAAAGAAACAAAACTATTTGGCTCGTGTATGTAGTAATTTTAAGGAAAATGAATTCAATAGTACCACTTCACTTTCCTTTTGTTGACCATCCTTTTCAATTGAACTTTCTCTCACCTATTAATCAGACAGGCATTCAACTAGTACTACATAACAAATCCATCATCACTCATCAGCCATAAAAGCAAATTAAAATAAAGACAGTGACATTCAAAGAGCATCACATAAAATTTAGAAAAGCTCTTAAATTTAGAGCTATACACTAGGAAGATTCTCAAATGTACAATTTCACTGTACTATTTATCAAAATTTCTGAAATAAAATATTAATTTTTGCCGATAAAAAAGAGTACAATTTCACTACAATGCATAAGGACCTCTTAGTTGAAAAATGGACGATATAGCTATTGACTACTCGAAGTCTATTAAATCATGAATTTACTGGGAGAAAGGTAAAATCTCTAAAAACGACTTAAATTAAGTAAGGTACGTAAATAAATCCCTATCGTTTCCTTCATAAATTTACAAATTTACTATCCCACACAGCCTACGCACATGGAATTGGATTTAGCAGGCCTGGTTTCACCCGAAAAGATTTTGTTCTTGTTGGGAAGACAAATTGTGGAGAAGCATATTAAACGGCCCGGCCCATGCCCAACCAGCAGTCAACATATGTGATATAGGCGCATGCAATTAGAAGATTATTAGATCGAAAAATTAAATTGACAGCTGTTTCAAACCAAATAAATATTTAGTGCATTTTTCTCTTTCATTTGTGGGTCATTATGGGTTGGTGTACAAAATATCCCCACGAAAAACAAGAGGTTAATTACTAGTGTAAATCAACTGGGATTAGATTAGTTGGTCGCATTAATTTATACACTTCTATGGGAAATGAGTAGGGCAATTAATGTTTTAAGAATTTCACCGGACCGGACCAGTGGGTTCTCATAGTTTGCTTTGCACCTGATCTAAGTGTGGTGGGATTCCTTACAAATCGTGATATAGTGTGATAGGATAATACTCTATTTGTCGTGAATGATAGCAAAATTCATAAGATGTGAAATCCTAATGGTCCAGATCGACCAAAAAATAAAAATGTGTAGCGATGAAGTTTATATTTTGTACGTAATGTTGGTGCAATTGAGCCCATTCAATAATCCCCCAAAATTTGAAATCTGCCTTTTTCTTTTAAACGTGGAGGATTGACAGCCCCCAAAAATCAGACGTCCAAAACTTAACCCTTAAAAATTTTCCACAACTCTATCTCCCTCACTCTCAGCATTACACACCACTGACTGCCATCACCATCGATCCACACCCCCCACTGCCATCACCATCTACAGCCAGCCCCAATCGCCATGACCATCCAGACAATTGAAGCTGCCCCCATCCACCCCATTAGAGTTTAGTTGAACGACGAGCCTGGACTCCGTTGGTGTTGGTGGTGACGTCCACGGGTTGGATGTCAGGTGGGGAGGACGGGACGGAGGAAGAAAAAAGGACAGGGAGAGATAGAAGAATTGTTCAGATCGATCAATCTATTCCCAGACACCAGACGAGGAGTCGATGATGGGTGGGAGATGAACGTTGGGCCGTGGGTTTTCTTTTTGGGTGGGAGTGGGAGATGAGGAGATGAACGGGTTAAGGATAAAGAGGGATTAAAGGGAAAAGGTGGAGAAAAGATGTACAGGATCATAGATGTAGGGGAACAATATCCTTACCGTGATTAAGAGGAAGGGCAAAGGGTTTTTTTTTCTTTTACCGGTTCTTAAAGTATCAGGGAAAATTTAGGGAATTTGTTATACCTTGGTTATGCCACCGAATGGTGATGGTTATGCTCCCAATGATCAAGTCATGTCAATTATTACGGTGTCCCCAAATTCACCGGGAATACCATAGCATCATCCCTCGGTTTATATCATTCCTAATCATTGTATCCTTTTTTCTTACATGAAACAACAAATTTGATGAGGAAAATAATCTTAACACTCTCCTTTTCATCAATGACATTCTATTTTTTTTTTTTTTGTCTTTTAGTGTGTGAATTTACAATACAATCCATGCTTTTTGTGCTAATTTATTGCATCGAGGGATAGTTTAGTAAATTCACCTAACTAAAAAACAAAAATGGGAAGTCAAAAAAGGAGTGTTAAAAAAAGGAACTTTTCCATTAATAAGCAGCTTTGATCCAACTCTAATCCATTCCGAAAACAGCAGAAGCAGATTTCGGTCCGTTTTTTGGTCGGTATAGGTATCATTTTCGTTCTAGAGTCTTACTACCTGTACCGAAAAAAAGGGACCGAAATCGTACCGACGGCCGCAGCCGGCCGTCTCCGGCCACCAGACGGCCGATCCGAGCCGTCCAAAAATTCTGTAAAAAAAACCGAGGGGGCCTACTCAAGAATCAATGGCATCCGATGTGTGTAGGTGCTTGGATCAAGCATCCTATTTTTCTACGCGGGAATCAATGGCATCCGATGTGTGTAGGTGCTTGGACCAAGCACCCTATTTTTCGTGTATATATGTCCCCTCGGTTTTTTTTTATAGAATTTTTTGACGGCTCGGATCGGCCGTCCGGTGGCCGGAGACGGCCGGCCGTCGGTACGATTTAGGTCCGTTTTTTGTCGGTACGGATATCATTTTCGTTCTAAAAAATGACAGAGAGCTGAAAAGCCATCCCCAAAACCTAAACATAGAACAAAATTCCTAAACGAAAAAGAAAAAACCCAGCTCCAAAGTCCTTGAATCTCAGCGAAGTCTCGTCTGTAGCCTTCGAAACTCTTTTGATACGATTTTTTTTGTCCGGCGAATGGCCAATAACCAGAACTTTCCGGCCAATTCTGGAGAGAGAGAGAGAGAGCTGTTAGGGGCAGGTGATGTGGACGTTTGAATTCTGGGAGAGTTTCTGGTTTCCAATTTCTGGGAAACCCAGAAACATTCGATGGCTGGCCCCTTCCCTTTTTTAAACAAAAAGCATTAAAAACATGGACTGAAATGAGGAAGTTCGAAACCCCCCCGAAAAAAAGGAAGGGAAAATTTCAAAATACCCCCCAACCTTTATACCAAAATTTAATTAGACTCCCAACCTTTTAAAAACTTCAATTTTACTCCCAACGTTATCTTCCGTTAATCAAAATGCCCCCTTCCGTCCGAATGACTAACAGATTTCGTTAAAAGCTCCGTTAAATAGCGTCCCAATCGAATTTCGATGATCCGAGCCGTTCAATCTGTTCAAAACGTGATTTTAAGGGTACTCGCGAGAAGTCAGCAAAAAAAAAGACCGAGAAGGGCTTCATCTGAACAGTTTTTTATTAAACTATTCAATAAAAAATTGTTCAGATGAAGCCATTTCCGATCATTTTTTTTGTTGATTTTGCGCGGGTACCCTTAAAATCAAGTTTTGAACACATTGAACAGCTCGGATCATCGAAATTCGATTGGAAAAGAGGAGGTGCAGATTGATCCGGATTTTGTTCAAGTCCGGACATCCGAATTTTGCTTCGGTCTGCACCTCCCCTTTTCGATCGAATTTCCATGATCCGAGCCGCTCAATGTATTCAAAACGTGATTTTAAGGATACCCGCGAGAAATTAACAAAAAAAATGATCGGAAAGGGATTCATCTGAACAGTTTTTTATTGAATAGTTTAATAAAAAACTGTTCAGATGAAGCCCTTCTCGGTCTTTTTTTTTGCTGACTTCTCGCGAGTACCCTTAAAATCACGTTTTGAACAGATTGAACGGCTCGGATCATCGAAATTCGATTGGGACGCTATTTAACGGAGCTTTTAACGAAATCTGTTAGTCATTCGGACGGAAGGGGGCATTTTGATTAACGGAAGATAACGTTGGGAGTAAAATTGAAATTTTTAAAAGGTTGGGAGTCTAATTAATTTTTGTGTAAAGGTTGGGGGGTATTTTGAATTTTTTTAGGAATATCTTGTCTAGCTTTCTGGGCCCCTTTGAATTGAAAACAAATTCAGTAATCATCAATCAATTCCAATTTTTCTTTATTCCCTTTCTTACCCATCTTTCTCTTTTCTTTTTCGTTTTTTCCTTTCCTTTCATCTTGTAAGCAAAGTAGAACGTAACAGAGGGGCGAAGAACAGAGACCAAAACAAGAACAACAAGAAACAGAGCCTTAATTCCCTTCGTTTTTTTGTTTTGATTTCTCTCTGCAGCCGTAGAAAAATTTACGATGCAACAGTACTTATGTGTAACCCCTCTCCCATATGGGGTCCATATATATATATGGCCCATATCACGTGAAAAGACACTACAAATAACGTTGCATTGGAACTTTTTTTCTCAAATGTAGGGCTGGGCTTTGATCATTCCCTTTGTTTTCTTTTTTCCTCCTTGGTGTTTGTAGGGCTCTCAAGATATCATACCCTCCTTGGCCCATGTTTTTTCGGTTAGTGTTTCTTAATGAAATTTACTTGCCAGAAAAAAAGAAAGAAATAGAGAACAACAAGAAACAGAGAAAACCATACTAAAAGGCAGAAATAGCAGCTAGATCTACGTTTGCAATATCTGAGAAAAGGGATCTTTTAATTCATAGACAAACAACCACGACCGCAAAAAACAAAAAAACAAAAAAACAAAAAAAAAAAGAAAAAAGACACCAGAAAAAACGATGATGAAGGATCATAGTTTCATTGCTAAGATGAAAACATAAAAACAAACAAACAGACAACAGCAAATGGAAATTCAGGAAACATAAGAGTTAACAGGAGGAATTACTAGCATTTCCAGGGGCAATTTAGGCAGGGGATATTTTCTTCTTTCGGAAGGAAGTGGAAGCAGCAGCAGCAGAAACAACGGCCTCTGCCATGTAATCCCAGACCATTTTCTTGACCAGCTTCCTCTTGGGTGGAACCAAGCTCTCGGCAGCCAACTTTGTCGCGAGCTTGGCTCGAGCCACCTCGGCAAGTGCGTTCGCCGCCGCCTCCTCAGTCGATCCTCCTCCGTCCTTTGCTCCGGTCACTTTCCCCACTGGTTTCGCCCCCATGACTTATTTTTGCTTGCAACTAGCACCACTTGTATACATCCATCTAATAAAATTACTCCTATATAGACTTGAAGGCAAATATACGGTGTTACGTAAACACCATTGAAACGTGCACACCTGAAACATGTTGATTTTCCATTGGTTCATTTAGGACAATCTCCCTTGACAGTCTCTTTTTTGCTCAAAGTGAGATGCACCCTATCTCTCTCTCTCTCTCGAGATCAGACTTCCATACGAAGGCAATGCTTGGTGGGCGGGAGGGAGGGGTACATAAATTACCCCCACTTTATTATTTTTATCCAAGCCACTTTAGGCTCTCTTTCATTTCTTTAAAAATGTTTTATTTGACGTGTACACTTGTATACGTACACAATGATAAACTTCTGTCTGCTTTACGTATTAGAGTTTTTAGTGCTACGTACCTCACACATTTACACTACATTCACGTGGGGTTCATCTTGTATTTTACAAAATTAACAGAAAAATGATCATAAATTTAAAATTTTTATTTTAGGGGGTCTTGTAAAAAATCACCTTAATCATATATCGGTAAGTATTTATTCTGAATTCGTAGGGCGAAACCGAGTAGGTAAGCAGTTTCACCTCTACGAATTCAGAAAAAATGTTTACCGATATCGGATTGAACTGATTTTTTTTCTAGGGCCCCGTAAAAAAAAATTTAGAATTTATGAGCTTTTTTTTTTTTGGGAACTCGGGGTGGGCCCCACGTGAATACAGTGTAAATGTGTTGTGTACCTAGCATTTTTGTTTCCAAATTCTTAGAATGTGATCAATAGTGTTTATAATAGAACTACAATATTATGCAACTACTCATATTTTTGTTTTCAAAAACTCCGCGGGAATAAAATGAAATTTCGTGTAAATTTTTTTGTGTGAAAAACAATACAGTTGGAAATTGGAATACAAGAGTTTTTCTATTTATTCAGAATCTGGGAGCTTTTTCCTTGAGGTTTTGTCTTTCTATTAAAAATATATATGGATGATAAACATGCGTATATGTGTAGTTTGATTTTGTCAATAGAACAAATATTGTCACCGCCAGATAATATTGCTGGAGCTGTCCCTGTTTCACAATTTACAGAGTACAAAGTAAAGTGTCTTATGAGTAATTTTTTCTTACTTTTATAATTTGAATGGACTAGTTGGGGCAAGTCAAAAACTTACTATATCAAATATTTTCAGCAATATGATCCAAAAAAAATACTTTCGGCAATAAAACAATTTTCGTGAGTCAAATTTGAAAATTAAACTTTAAACAAATAGTAACAATGGTCGAGTGTGTGTATACACTCAAGGTGGAACCATGAATCTAATCTGTCTTGGGCTAATATTGAAATAGGAACCAAAATGAGTGTCATAAATAATTTATCCAAAATGCTAGAGGCACATCAACCACACCCCTCTCACATACAGGTGGGTCCCACTGAAACGGACCCCACCTGTATATGAGAAGGATGTGATTGATGTGCCCCTAGCAGTGTTCAGTATCCCATTGACGCAGGATTATTTGTTTCTAGATGCATATGGATTGATGAGTGGGTGACAAGATCTCTTCTTTTTTTTTTTTTTTTTTAATAACAAAGGAGATGATCTGTGACGCAAACAAATTCCATTGGTTTGGACCACCAAATCTCTCCGTTGGTTTGATTTCGTACGATAACATGGAGATCAGACCGCGTACAAAACTACTATTAAAATATTTTATCCAAACCCCACCAAACCTTATCTATCTTCCGTACGATAACATGGGTGTTTTTTTTATATTTAAATATCCGCAACATGGGTGTTTGAACTCTTTGTTTTAATGTTTCTTCTGGATTCTTTACCATTTTTTCCGCCTTTGATATTGGGTAAGTCAAGCTGTTCGGATCAATTTAAGTCCACCTCAGTTAATTCCTGGCACTCATTTGCACCGTTCAGTAGCGAGAAAACCAACTAAAGCCAGGACAAAGTTACAAACGGATTGACCCCGAAAGGAGTTGATATATAACACATGGAAAGTTTCGAATATATGAGAGCTTAGAAGGAGAGCAAACTCCTAAATTCTCAGCCTTAGATCCCCAGCCCAACCCCTCAGTCTCAAGTAATCCACGAAAAACTAAACACAAAACAAAGGGTTATTGAGCCAAAATATTAAGGGAGGAGGTCTATCCGCACATTTTCAAAACCACAGATAGGTTATGTGGTCAGTTTTGAACCATAAGGGAGGTATCCGCACATGACGATAACCACAGGGAGTGAAAGTGGACTTTGCCCCAAAATTAATTGCAAAACAAATTAGCAATTATAGTAAGTAATCTGCCTAGAAAACCAAAAGGCATAAAAGTATTTGGACACGAAGCACGTTGTTCTAATTTTTTGTAGAAAACAGACCACCAATAAAACAAGTTCAACAAACTTTGCAATCTGATCTTAAGACGATGTGAAAAAACCCGTTCTCACATTATAAAATAAAAATAAAAATAAATCCAATACTAGATTGCAACCTATTTGACACAATTATCCGAAGATAAATACATTTCAAAATCATATTAAACTATATCCGATCAATGTGATTTTTGGCATGGTCAATATTCTCGACGAGCTCTAAAAAGTGAACGGTTCTGATCATTGTTGTAACCTGAAAAGGGCCCACAAAGGGTCCAAACTGAATCGAACTGGTTGCAAGGTCAAGGTAAACTGGACAAGACCTTGCCCTGTGATTTGAAGCCGCCTTCAACCAAGAAAGAAGCGAGAATATGATCATAATTTTTTTTTGATATCTAAGTATTCGGGCGAGCTTACGCATAGCTTAATTAATTTTAGAATACTAATCCTACCGACCACTTGCCGGTAGGATTGTAAATGAACCGTGCAGCTCACGAGCTTGTTTACGCTCAGCTCGTTAAAGGTGGCTCGGTTCAATTAAAGAGACTCGTTTAATAAATGACTAAGCTCAACTCGAGCTCCAATTTTTGGCTCGTTTAGTAAACAAGCCGAGCTCGACAAAAGCTTAGGTCGGCTCGCTTACAGCCCTACTTGCCAGGTCCCAATAACATCAAGACATTTCAAGCATAAAACCTTTAAAAAATTCTTGTTTTCCTTCATTTTCCTTTACTCCATGTCACTTCACTTTTTTTGGGAACCAATTTTCTATACAACATTCCCGACAATTGAACGGAGCCTGGGAGAGAACATATATCTAAGTTCCGGGCCTTGACCATTGGGCCCATCTCTTGGGGTTGGATATGATCATAAATAGATAAGAGGAAATAGGAAAACGGGAAGAAGAACTCTCAGCGGAACACAAGTAATTTCAAGTCTGTTTCTCTCTCTCTTTTTTTTTTTTTTTAAAAACAAAGCGAGGCAAAAATCAAAAGCAGGAAAAAGCAGCAATTAAATCTATCAAGGAAGTGACTGACAGATCTAGTTAGCAATCTTTGTCAACTGGACTTCTCACCTAACAAACATATCCACCGTCACTTACCCCAGGAAAAAAAAAAAAAAAAACCCATACATCCACCGTCATTGTCCATAAAAATGGATAAATAGAGTCCAGCTAATGCCGGCTTTGATATTTGAGTAGCCTGAGCCCGACTCTAAATTTTGTTGCTCATTTATTAGTTTTAAGTCATACAAAATAAAAAGACATACAAGTCAAAAAAAAATATCAAGATTACATCGTGCTTTTAACTTGAATTACATTAAAAACAAAAAACAAAATCAAAACGTAATTCCAGTTATACTACTTTATGATTAACACGATTCGATTCAAGGAAAATGATGCCCATTGCTTTTTTTTTTTTTATAAGCAAATTAAGTCTTTGAAATTCCGAGTTCGAATGGCATGGGATCGTACTGTCGTAAATAAGGGAAGGGTTTCACTTTTCCTCTCTGTTAACTTTGAAAGGGGCTTCTTTTAATCTGAAACTATTTTTCTTTAGTTTGGTTTATATATACGTATAAATTTCTTTCTGGGTTTATAATTTTTTTTTTGTTGCCCCATGGTGGGATGTTGCTCAAGTTCAGAGGCTTGCAGGGCTTACCCCGAGGCTAGTTCTCAGTCAAGCTTTTAACTCAATTCACACTCCCAGATCGCAAACATTTTCACGACGTTACCAAAAAAAAAAAAGGACTTTTAAGTCGTTAACCCATGACTAAGACCACAAAACAAAAATCGCACTGCGATGGTAAGCCGCAGCTGTCCCGCCACTTTAATCGGATTCTCAAATTTCCGTACGGGTAAATATATGGTTATGATTTGTGGGAGACAATCTCTAGGACAATGATATTCAATTGGGCTCGATTTTTCCCCCCTTTTATGCCATGAATATGCTTGAATTGGATCACAAATTCATAAGAGGATATAAAAATGCATCTAGGTTGCCTGTATTTCTGTTTTTTTTGAGTAGTTTGGCTGTTTTGGGCCTGTTGTGTTTTGTTGATAGCCTAGGCTTTGTTGTAATCTTTTCAGGGCTATCTCCCTGATCGTTTTGGGCTTTGTCCCTTATAAAAATGACTGGTTCCAAAGAAAAAATAAAAATTCAAGACAAGACAAGAAGGTAAATTTCACTCATTTTCCTTTCACTTAATTTATTTTACAAATTCCTCACTAAACTAGAGGTGTGCACGGGTTGGGTCGGGTTTGAGGTCCGTCCGGCACCCGACTCGATATAATTGGGTTGGCCATGTCTGGGCCCGAAATCGACCGCATACACTGGTGAACCCGTCTGAAAAATAAATGCGGTTTGGTGGGTCAGTTCGATCTGAGAATGAGGTTTTTTTCAACTTTGATCAATAAAATTATACTCGGTTTGGGCCAAGCGCAAAATTCTAACAATCTTCAAACCTATCAAACCAAATGGTTGCTTTCATAAAACACATTGAGTAGGCACAAAACCAACACTTATAAGATACATATTCTGTAAGTTTTTTTTTTTTATAAGAAGAAAAAGATTCATATTCAATAAAGTCCAGTGGCACTTACAAAGGATTCCAACTAAAATACAATGATAAAAGTCTAGGATCACAACCCAAAAAAAAAACTAACGAACAACAAAGCACCAAAGTAAGAGGACCATCTCCTTCGTCTAGACATGAGCCTCCTGCTCTTTAGTAACACATACTGCATAGCATTATTCAACAAGCCATTTCCACGCTTACAAAAAAAAAATTACAAGAAGAAGAAACAAGGCATTTCCTGATCCATACCATTCCACACATTCCAAATCCATATTCCATACTAGTATTCAACAATCACTCACTGGGAGAGATTAGGCCGAATGGGTTTTATCCTTCTGCTGGTCAGTGGAACAGAAATGAGACGCAATGGCCTTAACCGTGGCATCCCCCATCATCTTTTTTACCGACTTCCTCTGGGGTGGAACCAAGCTTGCGGCAGTTGGCTTGGTTCGAGCCGCTGCCGCAATTGGGTTTGCCACCACCGCCTCAGTCGCTCCACCGCCTTTTGCTCCGACCATTTTCTCCCCTTGCTTTGCCTCCATCTCTTCTTTGATCTGGTTTTTCAGAGGTTAATTGCAACGTACTCTGTCACTATCCCCATTCCCCTCTTTATATAGTGGTCTAAGGGGCAAACCTCAGACTGAGTGCAGCACACCCACACAAACAACCACAACCACACCCACAAACACAACCACAGCCCCACCCACAACCACCACCACAACCATAGCCCCACCCACAAACACCCACAACCACAGCCCCACCCACAAACACCCACACCCTTCCCTTGTACGGTGAAAATAGAACTTTCTGACCATTTTCCAAACTCACCTCAGTGATGAACACACCCACAGCCTCTCTCCAGTAGGGGTAAAACAGAACTTTGTTAATTAGCTATTTTTCAAACTCAATTCGGTGATCGAAACGGTAACTTTTTAGAGTTCGTCGGAAATATGATCAATAAAATTGAAAATCGTACCAATTAACTTAAAAAAAATAAAATAATGCAACACTTAGAATCGGAATTCATTTTCTTCAACGTAGTCATGTTCCAAAAACATATCTAATTTTGTATATATGATGAACATAATTTCACAAGGACGAATATTTTCAACAAACTTTTAAAAGTGAACTGTTTCCACCTAGGATTTTCAATAATACTCCTTGAAGCGGTGGCAGCGCCACCCTTTGATTTGGGTGATCTTACAAATTCCTTCGATTTGCTTGTTACGGCGATCTACCCCTAATAACCCAACTATTTGGCGTGTTTGACTGTAAACTCTTTTTGCAGTTTGTCGAAAATACCTGAGATTTTTTTGTATGACTACTCTCATAAAAAATCTTGGAGCTCGTCTAGTATTTTTCTCCTTCCATCAATGACTATTTCCATCTCCTTTTATGAGAGATTTTGTATTGCTCTTTTTGAAATTGGGGAGCCTGAGGGATAGCTAGCACGTGTGTTGACCCATCCGAACCGTCTGGGTTCGCTCTTTTTTTTTTTTGTTTCTCACCTTTGTCCGATTCTTCCCAACCCCCACATCTTCTTGCACGTATTTCACTTGTCTTGAAGGTCCCCTCGATTCAATTTCGTCACCAACAACCACCTCTTTTCCACCATCCTCGTTGGTTGTAGAGGAGGCAAGGTTTTGGAAATCGGAATTCGGAAGTTGGAGGTGCAGAGTTCGAAGCATGCCGAAGCAAATTTGATGCTCAAAGATTGGCATTTCTGATAATATTTCGTTTCTTGTCTCAGACAAATTTTCTTTATTAGGTAAGTTTATTTTTTCTAGTTATGGATTTTATTGATGCTTTCATTATTGAGCTTCTTTTCTTTTTTTTTTAAATGATTAATTTGACAGCCACTACTACCCAACTTTTTATAGGTTAGGAGCTTGAGGACTGTCTTAGATGGAGCAAAAAGGCTCTCTTATATATACTATGCTACTATTTACGTATTTTTTGTCTACTGGGTTATTAATTTCTAGCTTCTTATTTTTTTTATTTGGATGGTACGGTTGCACTTTTCATGAATGAAATTTATTTTCCCTTGATAAAAGAACGTCTTGCTATTGTTAGCCCATTGGGCTGACGATAAGTACACTAGAAGACAAGGAAAATACGTATTTCTGTGTACTTTTTGCACTCTGTTTACACCCGTTTTTGGCACTCAGTCCTGGGCAAGCGTTGGACGGCCATTTAATTGAAATTCAGTTAACTTGGGCCATAAATTGAAGAATTTTTGGATCAAGATTAATGGGCCAAGACAGGATTATTTGGGCCCAATTAATTTCAGTTGGATTTGGGCTTGGGTTCATGAGTTCGGGCCTATTTGCAAAAAGTATTTAGTTGGCCCACGACTTGTTTGAGTTTGTTAAATGGTTGGTGTGGGCTAAGATGTTAGCAGGCCATTTAATTTTGTTAAAATGGCCCATTACCCATGTGACCCATAGTATGTGAGAGGAGGAAAAATATTGTTACCTGGGGAAAAGCCATTTGACCGAGTCAAATGGCTGGTAGTTATCAAGTGCCACATTAATAGGAAATGGGGGAACCCATTACCCCACTAACTGCTCATGGGTAGAAATTATCAGGCGGGTAATTGGTATTCACCTTTGGTAACTTCCCACGATGGGGAATTGTCATGGGCAAATGTTTACAACTTCTTTCAACCGCCCATGATCCCATGCATGATGGAAGATCATGGGACACATGTCACCACAAGGAGCAAGGGCGGGAAATCCTTTCATGCAAAGAGCCGAAGATCCTTGCCTATAAATACTAGAAGTCAAGACAAGAAAGGGGTTTCCACACCAATCAAGCTCAACGCTTAAAAACCAAAGCCTTCCCAGCGAATTAACTATCTCTATTTTCTCACCTTTACTCAATTACTTCACCAAGTAATTCGAGCTTCGTCTCTCTTGTATCCCAACTTTGTTATTACGAAACATAATAAAGTTATTCCTATCTCTCTCCATCCCCTACTTTATTATTACGATATAGTAAAGTAATTCTACGTTGTTACTTTCTTTCCTACACTGTTAGGAAATTATTAAGTTCTCGCACGAAGAGGCAAAACCACGGACCTTCACTGCAATCCAGCCCTTAGGTTGCAGCACTATCGCTCTCTCAGATCTAGAAGTCAAAACAGGGACGCTCAGTCCTTCACGTTGGACGCGACAAGTCCTGGCACGCCCGCTCAATCCTTTGAGCCATTTCGGAGCTAAACACACTCTTTAATACACATTCACACACTTATTATTGTCCGTCCATTGGGCTGATTTTAGAATTTTCCATAAAAGAAACGATGGCTATGTTCGTTTGGCTACTTTGGAAATTTTTGTTTTGGTAGTGGGTGGAGAGAAAAATAGGGTAATGATTGGAGAGAGGGGTAATGAGTGGAGAGAGATAGAGAGAGAAATGAAATTAATGATTGAAAAAATAGGGTAATGATTGGAGAAAGATGTAGGGTAATGATTAGAAAATAAGTTAAAATAAAGTAAATATGGGAAACGAACAAGGCCTATACTATTTGGCTCGTGTAATTTTAAGGAAAGTTTCCTTTGACCTTAATTAGGCCCATTTGATATGAAAAGGAATTCAATAGTACCACTTCACTTTCCTTTGTTGACCATCCTTTCAATTGAACTTTCTCTCACCTATTAATCAGACTGTCATTCAACTACTACATAACAAATCCATCATCACTCATCAGCATAAAAGCAAATTAAAATAAAGACAAGTGACATTCAAAGAGCATCACATAAAATTTAGAAAAGCTCTCAAATTTAGAGCTATACACTCGGAAGATTCTCAAATGTACAATTTCACTGTACTCTTTGTCAAAAATTTTGAAATAAAATATTAATTTTTGTCTATAAAAAAAAAGTACAATTTTACTACAATGCATAAGGACCTCTTAATTGAAAAATGGACGATATAGCTGTTGATTACTCGAAGGCTATTAAATGTTTTTAAATCATGAATTTACAGGGAGAAAGGTGAAATCTCTAAAAACGACTTAAATTAAGTAAGGTACGTAAATAAATCCCTATTGTTTTCTTCATAAATTTACAAATTTACTATCCCACACAGCCTACACACATGGAATTGAATTTAGCAGGCCCGGTTTCACCCGAAAAGATTTTGTTCTTGTTGGGAAGACAAATTGTGGAGAAGCATATTAAACGGCCTGGACCATACAATCCCACGACATCTTCTAGCAGCTTCTCAGAGCTCAAAAAATTAGTACGTCTTGGGTTTGAACTTGGGCTCAACTTGGCTCGGACCACTCCCTCACCTGGGTTCACCCCCATCTGTAGCTATATCTTCCTTTGATTTTGTCAAATTAAAAAAATTATCCTTGTTTGGTTCCCATTTTAGTTTTGTTTTTGTTTTGTTTTCCAATCATTACCCTATTTCTTACTTCAATCATTACCCTATTTCTCCAATTATTACATTCTCATCTCTCTCTATCTCTCTCCAATCAAGAAGACTTTTTAGTGAGGTCTACGGTGCAGTTTCTAGAATCATTTGAATGACGAGATTTTCCGTCTTAATCATTGGCTCATGGTTTTATTCGATCTTATAAAGTCTCGTAATTGAGACAAAAAAAAAATAGTACGTATATATATAAATAATTGACATTTTCTTGATAACTACAGAGAGATACTGAACAATCATTTTCTTTGCGAACAACTGCTGATGAAAGGGGACGTGCCCTGAAATATTTTAGGATAAGGTTTCTCAAGATACTGTAATAAAATCCAGTTGGCTGTTTGTATGCCCAACCAGCAGTCAACATATGTGATATATATATATAGGCGCATGCAATTTGAAGACTATTAGATCGAAAAAATAAATTGACAGCTGTTTCGAACCAAATAAATATTTAGTGCATTTTTCTCCTTCATATGTGGGTCATTATGGTTGGTGTACAAAATATCCCAACGACAAACAAGAGGTTAATTACTAGTATGAAAATCAACTGGGATAGATTAGTTGGTCGCATTTATACATGCACTTCTATGGGAAATGAGTAGGGCAATGTTTTAAGAATTTCACCGGACCGGACCAGTGGGTTCTCATAGTTTGCTTCGCTCCTGACCTAAGTGTGGTGGGGTTCCCTACAAATCGTGATATAGTGTGACAGGATAATACTCCATGGCGAAGTGTGGTGGGGTTCCCTACAAATCGTGATATAGTGTGACAGGATAATACTCCATGGTGTTTCGGGTGACTGAGTATCATATCTGCCTGGTTTAAACCCAATACCAAAGGACTTAAATAAAAAAGAAAGTTCCGAAGATTCCAAGGAAACTTCCCATCTTTGAATCGAATGTCTCACTTATATCTCAATCATAATTACTGGCATAAATCTAAAAGATAAATCTTGTGAGGTTTGGTATCTTTATTTGCTTAAAATCATATTGAATCTGGACTCAATTGCATCCGCGTTCATCCAAATGTTAAACAAATGAGTTGTGAAACTAAACAAGTACACAGTCTTCTTGGTTTGTCATAACCACATGAACTGGAAAATTAAATAAGATATACACCAAATTTAAATAAGAAACACTAGAGATAAAAGTTTTATAGACCAAAAAAAACAAAACAAAAAGACTTTGTGCAGTTTTTCTTTTACAAATTCGATCAACAATTTTTGTATTCTTTTGAGACTCGCCGAGAAAGATAAGAATACTCGTACGTAGTTGAGAAAAGGTTCTCCGATGAATGATTAAAAAGAATAAAAAAGTATTTAGACATCCGTCCAAATCTTACTCCCCTGACTGTACAAGTAATGACCGACGACTGTGATTTGGCTGCCTCACCCTAGTGGCAAATCTCTGTCAATTCAGCTAGGGGAGCAGTCCTCTTAAAAATGGGCAGCAGTGGTTTGGTTTCAAAAGGTCCTTTATGCTATGGTTATCTGTGCAACATAAATTGAGCACAAGGGAAAGATTGGTCAGCTGGGGAATGAGGATACAGGATTATAATTTTTGTGTTGTGCAATTGTGGCAAGGAGTCCCACCACCACCTTTTCTTCCAATGTCCCTTCTCATCTTCCATTTGGTTTGGTGCTTGGAGAAGAATCCCCAATTCTGGTATCCCTAGCAGGATGCTTGATGTGGGGAATTGGTTTATTTTGAATGTGAAAAAATATTTTAAATTTAATGAACGACTCGAATAGTTTTTGTAAGACCCGTGGTGGGCCTCATATTGTGATTTGTGCACAAATTATCTATGTGGATAGTCTGTCTGAATTTTGGTTGGGCGACATGGCGGATGGAGAGGGGGAGAGACTCTTGTCCAGTGTAGGTGTGGTCCAGTCCCGTCCAACCTCTGCCAAGGGTGGGCTCTTTTCGGGCCCAAAATAATGATTGAAATTATTCACTTTTTAGTTATCGTCAAGAATATTTATCACGTTGATTGGATATCATTTTGATACCAATTGAAATGAATTAAATTTCAGAAAAATGTTTTAAGGGATTGCAATCCAATGTTGCACAGTGGAAGTTTGGTTATAGTTTTTTTTATATCATTCCTAATCATTGTATCCTTTTTTCTTTCAAGAGAAACAACAAATTTGATAAGAAAAATAATCTTAACACTTTCCTGTTTACCAATGACATTCTTCTTCTTTTTTGTCTTTTAGTGTGTGAATTTACAATACAATCCATGCTTTTTGTGCCAATTTATTGCATCGAAGGATAGTTTAGTAAATTCACTTAACTAAAAACAAAATGGGAAGTGTTATCGGTAGAAAGAAGAGTGTTAAAAAAAAGGAACTTTTCCATTAATAAAGCTGCTTTGATCAAACTCTAATCCATTCCGAAAACAGCAGAAGCAGATTTATAAGCCATCAAAGCGCTCAAACAACGCAATTGCCCACTTCCCTATTTTCCTTAGATTCTCCAAAATGACAGAGGACTGAAAAGCCAACCCCGAAACCTGAGCATACTACTAATCATAAAAATAAAAGGAAACTGAATTTCGAGCTCCATTTTTTTACCAATGGCGCAGAAGCAGATTTACTAGTAACTTTATGAATAAAGTGGAGCGCCATCAGTAAAAAAAAAGGAGCACGAATATCAAAATCCTCAAAAATCAAATTCCACACAGAACAAAAATTCCTAAACGAAAAAGAAAAAACCCAACTCCAAAGTCCTTGAATCTCAGCGAAGTCTCGTCTGTAGCCTTCGAAACTCTTTTGATACGATTTTTTTTTGTCCGGCGAATGGCCAATAACCAGAACTTTCCGGCCAATTCTGAAGAGAGAGAGAGAGCAGGTGTTGTGGACTGCCACGTTTGAATTCTGGCAGAGTTTCTGGTTTCCAATTTCTGGGAAACCCAGAAACATTCGATGGCTGACCCCATCCCTTTTTTAAACATAAAGAATTAACATGGACTGAAATGAGGAAGTTCGAAACCCCCCCAAAAAAAGGAATATCTTGTCTAGCTTTCTGGGCCCCTTTGAATTGAAAACAAATTCAGTAATCATCAATCAATTCCAATTTTTCTTTATTCCCTTTCTTACCTATCTTTCTCTTTTCTTTTTCTTCTTCTTTTTTCCTTTCCTTTCATTTGGTAAGCAAAGTAGTAGAACATAACAGAGGGGCGAAGAACAGAGACCAAAACAAGAACAAGAAGAAACAGAGCCTTAATTCCCTTCGTTTTTTTGTTTTGATTTCTCTCTGCAGCCGTAGAAAAATTTTCGATGCAACGGTTATTTGTAACCCTCTCTTGTATAGGTGGGATCCACATATATATGGAGCCCACATCATGTGAAAGGACACTAAAAATAATGTTGCATTAAAACTTTTTTTCCCAGACGTAGGGCCTGGGCTTTGATTCCCTTTGTTTTCTTTTTTTCCTCCTTGGTGTTTGTAGGGCTCTCAAGATCATACCCTCCTTGGCCCATGTTTTTCAGGTTAGTGTTTCTTAATGAAATTTTACTTGCCAAAAAGAAAAAAAGAAACAGAGCAAATCAAGAACAACAAGCAACAGAGCAAAAACAAGAATAACAAGAAACAGAGAAAACAATACTAAGAGGCAGAAATAACAGCTAGATCTATGTTTGCAATATCTGAGAAAAGAGATCTTTTAATTCATAGACAAACAACCACGACCACACACACACACACACACAAAAAAAAAACAATGGCGCCAGAAATAACGATGATGAAGGATCGTAGTTTGGTTTCTAAGATGAAAACAGAAACACAAACAAACAGACAATAGCAAATCTCTCCTCTTTTTTTCTTTCTTTTTTTTAAATTTTGCTCTGGAAAATGGAAATTCAGGGTCAAAAGATTCTAAACATAAGAGCTAACAGGAGGAATTACTAGCATTTCCAGGGGATATTTTCTTCTTTCGGAAGGAAGTGGAACAAGCAGCAGCAACAACGCCCCTAGCCATGTAATCCCAGACCATTTTCTTGACCAGCTTCCTCTTGGGTAGAACCAAGCTCTCGGCAGCCAGCTTTGCCGCGAGCTTGGTTCGAGCCGCTTCGGCAAGTGCGTTCGCCGCTGCCGTCGCCTCAGAGGCTCCTCCTCCGTCCTTGGCTCCGATCACTTTCTCCACTGGCTTCGCCCCCATCACTGTTTTTCTTGCAGCTCCACTGACATAAATTCGTGACATATATAAACGTAAAGGCAAATTTACGGTGTTACGCAAACACCATTGTAACGTGCACACGTGAAACGTGTTGATTTTTTATTGGTTCATTTAGGACAATTTTCCTTGACGGTCTTTTTTTTGCTCAAAGTGAGTGCACCCTATCTCTCTCTCTCTCGATCAGACTTCAAGAGGAAGGAAGCAGACTTCAAGAGGAAGGAAGCCAATGCTTGGGCGGGAGGAGAAATTTTTCAGTGCCGGGTGGGTATCATGTGGTGCTCACTTGACACATCCGAATCGTCCCAAAAGTATTTTGAACGTTCTGGATTAAAAGAAATCTATTCACTGTAATAGATTAAGGGCACCACGTTAGCCGTACCACTTGGCACTGAAAAATTTCTCGAGCGAATGGGGTATATTTACCCAACTTTTTTTTATATATATTTTTTGAACATCGTCCATTTAACCCACTCAACTTCCTGGTTTCGATCGGCCCCCTTATTCCGACCTTCCCCTCCCCGTCCGATCGGACCCCCTTTCTTTCTTCTATTTTCTCCCATCTCTGGTCGAATCGGCTCCCCTTTTCCCCTTACCCCTTCCCCTGTCCGGTCTGACCGGCTTGATGCGCGTCTATTTTGCTCGGCCTTCGGGTCTATTTTGGATTTATTTGTTTTCTCTTGTTTTTGCAGGTTTGATGCTGGGGTTGATGGCCAACTGATTTGTGTCAACCGTCCTTAAAAAAGGGCGTGATCCGGCTAACGGTTTGGTTGGCTTTTGGTCATCGTTTTTGGCAGAGGTTTAGGTGCTTCTTTCTTCTTCTTTTCTTAGGAAACGAAGCCTATCAACTTTATTTGTTTAGGTTTTGAGGGAAGTTTTGAGATAATAAGTGAAGAGATAGATAAATAAATAAATAAATTAATTAATAACGTAATAACTAGAGAAAACTTGTTGAATATCGTGCTAAGAGAGAGGTGGTATTTCTGGTAAACCGGTATATAATATACACACACAACCATTGTTACTCCATTCAGTATTTGTTTAAAGCTTAATTTTCAAATTTGACCCACGAAAAATGTTTTATTGCCGAAAGTATTTGATGTAGTAAGTTTTTGACTTGCCCCAACTAGTCCATCCAAATTATAAAAGTAAGGGAAAATTACTCACTCATAAGACACTTTACTTTGTACTCTGTAAATTGTTTTATTGTTTCTAGATGCAGGGATGACTGTATGGATTGACGAGTAGGAGACAGATCTCGGACGCAAACAAATTCCATTGGTTTGGATTTCGCCCCATTTTCTACGCTTTCTGATCTCGTGGACCACCTAAAATCTCTCCATTGGTTTGATTTCGTACGGTAACACGGCGCGTACAAAAACAAAATATTTTAGGGAAATGATTTTGCCACTTCCTTTTTTGTTAACGCCACTCCTCTGCAAGTGTATTTTTGCACAAAAAATATACTTGTAGGGAAGTGACGTTAACAAAAAAGAGAGTGGTAAAATCAGCAACCATTTATTATCCAAACCCAAACCTTATCTATCTTCCGTACGATAACATGGGTGTTTAAACTCTTTGTTTAATGTTTCTTTTGGATTCTATTCTGTGTTTTTTTTTTTTGGTAAAGAGAGATTTTATTACCAAAAGAGACAAGAATACCAGAAACAAGGGGCATACCCCGGAAAAAATCCAGCAACCTACTGGAAAACAAGACAGGAACACCAAACTAAAAACAAGAGCCTAACTACAGTTAGTTACAAAATATGTTCTGAAATGTTCCAAGCTCTACACAAAGCTCTATTAACAGTTCTACGACCATAATTCCGTCAAGAAGATGCCCTATCCTGCACATCCATGACAATAATATCATAGATGGCATCCAAAGAGTACTGCTTGTTGCCAAAAACAATGTCATTCCTTGCATTCCAAATGTAGTACACTATACCCGTCAGCTAACTTGTAGAGGGCAGATAAAAGACATTTCTTCTTGAGGTGCTGAATAGCCCAACTTATTTCTTGCCCCCATTTTGCTGGACTTCTAGAAATGCCAAACATATGAAGAACTTTACCCCAAATGCATGCTGAGAAAGAACAATAAAAAAAGATGCTTATGGGACACATGCACATTAGAACATAGGACGCATAGGGGATCCACCATCATTCCCCAAGAGAGAAGTCTATCCTTTGTCGAAAGTCGACCCTAACAAACAAGCCGCATAATAAAAGCCCATCTAGGAATACCAAGCTTCAACCAAACTACCGGAGCCCACAGAACTTTAGGGAGAGGAGTTCTAAGAGTCTCCCAAGCAGTTTTAACCGAGAACGTACCATTTGAGGCAGAAATCTAGATCACGAAATCATTGACACCTATGGTAGGCCTGAGGATTGAAGGGGTACTCCTCATAAGTTGCATAATGGCCCTATTTCTTTGTCTGGGCCAACACCACTCTCCATTTTGAATTATAGATGAAACCTTAATTGGCCAAAAGAGAGCTGCCCACATTATTAACTATGCCGTCACCAAATTTATAGAGGGTCCTACATCATGCCAATAATCCAGCCAAAGAAAAGTAGTGTTCCCAATTCCAATCACATACATGATGAGGGGCTGCACTACCTCTCTAAGCTTAAAAAGTTTTTTGATGGTCCAAGAAGAGTCTTGAGGCAAACACATCTGCCAAAGACACTTCCTTTTTATGATATATGAATGAACCCATCTAACCCATAAAGAGTCAAATTTCTTACTCAAAGCCCACAAGTGCCGAATCATGGTTGCTTTATTCCAGACTTTGAGAGGCTTGAAACCCAAACCACCTTCTTCTTTTGGGGTGCAGACCCATTCCCACTTAATTTTTGCCCCAGCTTGTCTTAGTTGAACACCTGTCCACAAAAAGGCCCTGAGCAAACCCTCAATTTCTTTCAATAACTTTTGAGGAAGGATGAAAATCGAACACCAGTATACTTGCATGCTCCATAACACAGAACTGATTAATTGAGATTGAGCCCCAAAGGACAACAACTTTGTTGTTCAGCTGTTGATCCTTTGTAAAATTTTATCTTTTAGTTGAACACAATCAGAATAAGAGAGTTTGGAAGTGATGAGAGGCACCCCTAAATACTTGACAGGAAGACTGCCCTCGGGAATAGGGAGAATAGCTTTCAATACCACTTTAAGATCATTGCTCACTCCAGAATAAAAGACAACACTTCTATGGAGGTTGGGACTGAGACCAGAAAAGGAATAGAAATCATCCAAGGCAGCTTCGACTGTAGTAAAAGATCCCTGATCAGCCCCACAAAGGACAAACAAATCATTTGCGAAAGCTAGATGATGAATCTGTAATTCTTGACACTTAGGGTGGAAGATAAAGGGGCCAGTTGTAGCCTTAGTTTGCAATATAGAGTAGAAACCTTCCATAACTAAGAGAAAAAGATAAGGTGAGATCGGATCACCTTGCCGTAACCCTCTTTCACCTTTGAAAAACCCTTCAAGATCCCCATTTAAAGCCACTGAAAACCAAGCATTTGAGACACAGGACATGACCCATTTTATGAATTGGGCTGGGAATTGCATAGCAACCATCATTTTAGATAGAAAGCCCCATGAGACTGAATCGTAGGCTTTCATTAGGTCAATCTTGATGGCACACCTTGAAGGCCCCTCCTCTCTATGATAATTCCTGACTAGTTCTTGCATGAGCAGAATGTTGTCAGCTATAGATCTCCCCTTAACAAAAGCAGACTGACCATGGTTGATTATAAGAGGCAAAATCCCTTGCATCCTATTAGCTAATACACTTGTATAACACATTGCAACAAGCAATAGGACGATACTCTTTCATACAGGTAGGGGCGGTAACTTTAGGCACCAAAGTTAACACTGTAGCATTCCAACTTTTAGGCATACAACCTGTGACAAAAAAAGACTGAATGAAAAAAGGCAGCATTATATCCATCCGGCCCAAGTGCTTTATCACCCCCAATAGAGAACATAGCAGACTTAATTTCCTGAGCAAAAGCAAGGCTAGTAAGAGCAGCATGGTATTCCACAGGGACTTTAGTGACAATAAGGTCATTCAAAACTTCAGTAGCTTCAACACGATAGGAAAACTAGTACCTAAGAGTAGAGGTGTCAAATGGGTCGAACTGGCACGGGATGACACGTCACATGCACAGTCTTGGCCTGGCACGACACGGTCTTAGTGGGCACGAGGCACGGCACGGGCACAGAAGTGGGCGGCACAGCACGGGCATGACATGAAAGTTGGCCTGGCACGACACGATCTTAGACGGGCACGGTACGGAAAGTGGACGGGCACGGCACGGCTCTAGCCGGGCACTGCATGAGGCACGGAAAAACAAAAAAAAAAAAAAATTAAATAAGCCAAATGGCTTTTTTTTTATCCTTATTCAATATTTTTTCGCATTTTTCATTTCTCAGAAAAAAAAGAAAAAAAGTAAACAACTAAGACTTTTAATTTAAAAAAAAAACAATTTCTTAAAAAAAAATCATGTTTTTACCTTTAAAAAATTATCAATTTTTATTCAGTAAAACATTTGTTTTTGGTTTTCTTAGTGAATAGGCTTTGGATCTTTGGTTTGTAAATTTGACATTACAAGATAACAAGCAAAACATTTGAATGTTGGTCTTGACTCTTGAGCAAATTAATACGGAAGAAAATGTGCAAGAGTCGTATATTATTTACCCCTAGATCTAACGAGAAATAAGAAAAAAAGTCTCAAGCAAAAAATAAGAAAAAAAAATACACAGTTGAAATAAGGAAAAAAACAAAAAACAAAAAGGAGCTGGCTGAGCTAGGACTTGAACCCAGATCCCTAGCTTCTTTCATACACAAACAAACCACTATGCCAGTATGCCACTAATTAACTTGTGCTATCTCCTAACAATGTCCGATTTAACACATTTTTTCAATGAAAAGCATATACTTTTATCTTTGATATCTGTCATAAATCATAATCATTGACAAATTTGTAGCCAATAAACTATGGTGCCACTCATGCATCAATATAACCACCCTTCACCGATCCTCTATTACTTATTCGATAATCCTCCTATCAAGTATGATTTTAGTATGATTTTCTCGATAACTGTTGTCACATAACCGTTATAAGTTAGATTTGGCCGATTGGCCCGATTCATTCCATCATAACAGTAGTAATAACGCAATGTATTGCCCTTGCTAGCCTACGGCTTTAGACTTGGGCAATGACGCAAATGTAATCAATTCCGAATCTTCAATCTTTTTGACGAAAATTGGTTGGCGATGTGTCGGCACGGGCACAACACGATTTAAAAAACGGCACGACACGACATGATTTACAAAGGCACGGCCCGACACGATTTAAAAAGGCACGGCATGACACGACACAATTAAATAAACGGGTCAGCACAATGCGACACGATTAAGTAAACGGGCTAGTACGGCACGGTACGATTTTTAAAAGGCACGGCATGGCACGACACGATAAACTAAAACGGGTCAGCACGACACGTTAAAATAGCGGCACGGCACGACGTGCCACGATTAGTAAACGGGCACGGCACGTCACAAAGCACCGTTGGCATGAAGCTAAACGGCACGGCACGGCACGTTTGAGACCTCTACCTAAGATATTCTCATAAAAGGAAACAACTTCTCTTTTAACATCAGCTGGATCTTCTAGCTGTAGACACCCCAATCTGGGCTTCCGGATTACTTTTTCTTTTTTTTTGGTTTTTGATTCTCCGATGATGAAACGGATCAAGGGCACCCCGGGAATGATAGCACGATTGAGCTTTGAGTGTTCGATACCTTGTTAAACACAGCCAATTTCAAAGAGCCAAAAAGCCCACCTGCACGCGTTGGTCTGGAACCCGCGCGCAGGGGTCAAATGGACAGGTGTTGGTCAATGGTCAAACTTGTAGTATCAAATACTTTCGGCAATAAAACAATTTTCGTGCATCAAACTTGAAAATTAAACTTTAAGCAAATAACAATGGTAGAGTATATATACTCCCTCCGTTCCATATTGAAAGTCCACTACGAAAAGTCATGCCATTTTTTAAATTAAAAATCAACTACTTCCGTGTATAATTTTTTAAATTTTTTCGCACCAAATTAAAATACTAATTGAGTTCTTTAATACAGATCGAAAAAAATTTGAAAATTTTCACACAGAAGTAATTGATTTTTTGATTTGAAAAATGGCAAAAAAGAAAGTATGAGACTCTCAATATGGAAAGGATGGAGTGTGTGTGTATATATATATATATATATATACAAATAGCATATTGATTTTCCATAACCACCCGCTCTCTCTTAGCACGGTCTTCAACAAGTTTTCTCTAGTTATTACTCTCATTTCTCTGTCTTCTTTCTTCGATTATTATCTCAAAAACCTCCATCAAAACCTAAATAAACAAAGTCTTGGTTGTTCCTTCAGCGGTTTTTGAGACCGGTCCCAAAACCTCATAAAAAATCAGTGAGTGGGAGCTGCTCCCCTCCATACCCCAATCACCTCCCTATCTCTCAAGACTTTTCATAATTTATGATATAACGATCTAAACGGTTCATATTGTAGATCTTGATACATATGTAAGAAATCAGGTTTATAGGATGTTGAAAAGCGCACTAACTCGTCGTGTCTTTTTTTATTAATTGGATGTTTAGTCTGAAAGAATTATTTACTTTACGACCTGAACGGTTCGGATCATTGTCGTGAATTACTATGTAAGGCCAAAACAAGAAAGATATTCTAGTGAGGTACGGTGGTGATTGGGTACGGAGGAGGGGAGAGCAAAACAAGAAAAGCAGAAAATAGCAGCTAGATAATCTACGTTTGCAGTCTCTAACAAAAAAATGGAACTTTTCATCAAAAGGAAAAGACACAATGGCGCCAGAAGCAAGGATGATGAAGGATCCATGATTTTTCACCAGAAGAGAAAGATTTCGAGATTGACTTTGGCGCTCCAAAAATTATTGTCCGGCGCTCAAAAGTGAAGTGTCAAAATTAATCAGTATATGCAATTAATTTTGGCACTCCACTTGTTGGAGGGCCGTCAGTAATTTTTGGAGCGTCAAAATCAAAATCAAAATCCAATTCCAAGGATGTATGAGACAGGTCATGCCACCCGTTCTACTAAGGTTCTTATTTTTTAAGTACTTATTTTCTGCTTTATGAAACAAATCATTATCTCAGAATACATCATCTTTAATTGAAAAAATAACAAGGAAGTACTTATTTTCCTTAGCCGAACGGGGCCTAAGGGGGGTGTTTCCGGAAGTGAAAATTTTGTAGATTTTTATTTGTGGTCAAGAAGTTGTTAGGTGTTTCCGATAGTGAATAAGTTGATTGAGAAATCTCAAGTTGTTTCTGGTAGTGAATAAGTTGTTGATTGGTTTGTGAGTAGAGTTACTATAGCAAAAACAGTGTTTGTTGACAACTTTTTTATCAGTGAAAACGAGATGATAAAATGTTAAAACTATTTTGTTAGTGAAACGATATGGTAAAATACGTTAAGTTTTTAAGTAGTATTTTTTGTTAGTGGAAACGAGACCTAACTGGCTGCAGCTATATGGCTATTTATTATGGATTGATGAGTGGGTGACAGATCTGTGACGCAAACAAATTCCATTGGTTTGATTTTCGCCCCCTTTTCTACGCTCTCTGATCTCGTGGACCACCAAATCTCTCCATCTGTTTGATTGCGTACGATAACATGGAGATTAGACCGCGTACAGCCGTACAGGTTTGATTGCGTACGATAACATGGAGATCAGACCGCATACAAAAGTAAACAAATAGTACTCCGTACGATAACATGGGTGTTTGAACTCTTTGTTTTTTAATGTTTCTTTTGGATTCTCCTTTATGTGTGTTTCTTTACCATTTTTTTTCGCCTTTTGCTATTTGGTCATAAGTCTGGGTGTTCGGATCAATTTTCGTTCGCCTCAATTAATCCCTGGCACCCATTCGCACCGTCCACTACGAAGTAATCAATTAAAGCCAGGACAAAGTTTCAAACGGACTAGTCCCAAAAGGAGTTGATATATAGCACATGTAAGGTTTCGAATATAAGAGACCTTAGGAGGAGAGCAAACCCCTAAATCCTCAGCCTTGATCACTAGCTCAACCCCCAAGTCCCGAGCAATCCACAAAGAATTCACACAAAACAAAGGGTTATTGAGCCAAACAAAGGTTGAGGATTGGAGTGTATTTTCATATAAGAGAAACTTATTTACGGCGGAGCCGTGAACAAATTCTTTACAGCATCAACCAATCGCGATCGTTCAAAAGTGTTCTGGACGGTCTGAATTTTAATGAAACTTTTTTCCATAAAAGTTTTTAAAATTCGAACCGTCCAAAATACTTTGAACGGATGAAATTCATCTCTGTAAGCCCATTTTCACGGAAATCTCCGCCGCATCGGTCACTCCTCCTCTGCCTTTTTTGCTCCCACCACTTTCTCTCCTGGCTTCCCCCCATCTCTTTTGCTTGCATCTGAAGTTTCAACTCTGTTTCTTTATTTTATTTTTTTAAAGCAGAAAAAAGCAGCAAACTATCAAAGGAAGTAACTGAGGCCCCATTCACTTTCTCAAATAAGTATTTAAAAAATAAGGACCTATTTTCAAACTTAAAAATAATAAGTTTATGAAAATCATTTTTCAATTTTTTTTTGCAGGGTTTGATATCGAGACCTATAAAACAAGATCCATTTTGCATTTTTTTTTTCTTCAGTAAGCCTATTATTTTTAAACTTGAAAATTATAAATAAGTACTTATTTTTTAAGAGACTAAACCGGAACACCACCTAACAGCCTTATCTAGTTAGCAATCTTTCTCAACTGGACTTGTCACCTAACGAACACATCCACCGTCATTGTCCGTAAAAATGGATAAATAGAGTCCAGCTGTGCCGGCTTTGATATTGGAGTTGCCCAAACCCGATTTTAAATTTTATACAAAATAAAAAGACATACGAGTCAAAAAAAAAAATTAAAGATCACATTGTCCTTTTAATTGGAGTTACATCAAACCGCCAACCGGTCCACAAAAACAAAAACTTGAATTACATCAAAAAAAAAAATCAAAATCAAAACGTAATCCCGGTTATAGTGCTTTATGATTAGCACAATCTGATTCAAAAAAAACGATGCCTCATTGAATTTTTTTGAAGCAAATGGTCATTGAAATTCCGAGTTCGAATGGCATGGGATCGTACCTTCGTAAATAAGGGAAGAGTTCCACTTTTCCTCTCTGTAAACTTTGAAAGGGGCTTCTTTTAATCTGAAACTCTATTTCTTTAGTTGGGTTTATGAATTTCTTTTTGGGTTTACAATAATTTTTTTGTTGCCTCATGGTGGGGTGTTGCTCAAGCCCGGAGGCTTACGGGGTTTACCTCCGGGGCCAGCTTTGAGTCCAGCTTTTCACTCAATACACGCTATAGTTTGCGATTGAAATCGTAAACATTTTCACGATGTTACAAAACAAAAAATGGGACTTTTAAGTCGTTAACCCATGACTAGGGATTGTTTGATAATCTAAATTCAGCACTTAAAACTGAATCAATTAAGTAATAAGTAATTCAGTAGGTTTGATAACCACATTTTACATTGCTTAACAAATTAAGTGTCACTTAAAATGTAAACTAAAAAGTTAAAAATTTTAAGTAGCTTTGAGCTACTTAATTCTGACTGAATTTTATGTACTTGCATTGAACCACTATACCACCACCACAACCACTCCTACCAACACCTCCACCACTCTACCACCACCACAACCACTCCCACCAACACTTCCACCACCACCACATCCACCTCCACCACTCCACTATCACCACCACCACCACTACTCCTCCACCACCACCAGCTCCACCACTACCACCACCACCACTACTCCACCACCACCTCCACCACTCCATCACCCTCCACCTCTACCACTCCACCACCACCACCACCTCCACCACTACCACTCCACCATCACCACTACTCCACCACCACCACCAGTACCATCACTACACCACCACTCTACCCACCACCACTACCATCACTACATCACCACCACCATAACCATAAATATATTGTGACTATTAGTAAATTAAGAGAGAATTGAAACAAATTTAATTCATAATTTTTTTAATTCAGTACTTAATATATTTATCAAACAACATTTCAGCTTAAAAAATTCAGCATTCAGCTTTCAGTTTCAGTTTTATCAAACAGCCCGACCACAAAACAAAAATCGCACTGCTGATAAGACGCAGCTGTCACGCCACTTTAATCGGATTCTCAAATTTCTGTACGGACAATTATATGGTTATGATTTGTGGGAGACAATCTCTGGGACAATGATATTCAATTGGGCTCGATTTTTCCCCCTTTTTATGCCATGAATATGCTTGAATTGGATCACAAATTCATAAGATGTTAAAGCATCCAACTCCAAACCAATTGGCAAAGAGTGGAAAGGCCGCCCAGGCTCATATACTAGTTTTGGAGGAGATAATTAAACAATGTGGGACAAATCCCAACACTCCCCCGCACGTGCGACCCTGACTCGCACGTGGAGAGGTAAACAAAGGATCCATAACACTTAGATCACAACAAACAACGGTGCACTTATGGCACAACAAGGGGGATCAAATTCTCCGAAACTCTAGCTTTGATACCATGTTAAAGCATCCAACTCCAAACCAATTGGCAAAGAGTGGAGAGGCCGTCCAGGCTCATATACTAGTTTTGGAGGAGATAATTAAACAATGTGGGACAAATCCCAACAGGATATAAACTAAAAATGCAACTAGGTTGCCTGTATTTCTGTTTTTTTGAGTAGTTGGCTGTTTTGGGCCTGTTGAGTTTTGTTGATAGCCTAGACTCTGTTTTCAGGGCTATCTCCCTGATCGTTTTGGGCTTTGTCCCTTATAAAAATGACTGGTTCCAAAAAACAAAAAAAAAATTCAAGACAAGACAAGACAAGACAAGAAGGTAAATTTCACTCATTTTCCTTTCACTTAATTTCTTTTATAAATTCCTCATTGAACTAGAGGTGTGCATGGATCGGGTCGGGTTTGAGGCCCGTCCGGCACCTGACTCGATATAATCGGGTTGGCCATATTTGGGCCCAAAATCGACCGTATACATTGGTGAACTTGTCCGAAAAACGAATACGGTTGGCGGGTCAATTCGGTCGGTTTGAGCTTAAACAGGCTGGGCTTGGGTGTTTTTTCTTTGTCTAAGAATGGGGCTTTTTTTAACACTTTGACTGGATTTGATCAAGAATTTGTACTTAATTAGGCCAAGCCCAAAATTTAACTCAAGCATTCATCAGTAAAACCGTACTCGGTTTGGGGCGGGCGCAAAATTCTACTCCTATCAATCTTCAAACCTATCAAACCAAATGGTTGCTTTCAAAAAACACATTCAGTAGGCTCAAAACCAACACTTCACAGAAACCAACACTTCTAAGATCCATATTCCGTAATATTTTTGTTTATTTTTTGTCAGAAGAAAATGATTCATATTCAATAAAGCCCAGCGACACTTACAAAGGATTCCAACGAAAATACTAGTACAATGATAAAAGTCTAGGATCACAACCCAAGAAAAAACTAACAAACAACAAAACACCAAAGTAAGAGGGTCATCTCCTCCTGTCTAATACATACTGCATAGCATTATTCAACAAGCTATTTCCACGCTTACAAAAAAAATACAAGAACAAGAAACAAGGCATTTCCTGATCCATATATACTATTCCACACATTCCAAATCCATATTCCATACTACTCCAGTATTCAACAATCACTTACTGGGGGAGATTAGGCCGAATGGGTTTTATCCTTCTGCTGGTCAGTGGAACAGAAACAAGACGCAATGGCCTTAACCGTGGCATCCCCCATCATCTTTTTAACTGGCTTCCTCTTGGGTGGAACCAAGCTCGCGGCGGTGGACTTGGTTCGAGCTGCTCCCGCAATTGGGTTTGCCACCACCGCCTCAGTCGCTCCTCCACCTTTGGCTCCGACCACTTTCTCCCCTTGCTTTGCCTCCATCTCTTCTTTGATCTGGTTTTTCAGTAGTTAATTGCAACGTACTCTGTTACTATCCCCATTCCCCTCTTTATATAGAGGTCTAAGGGGCAAACCTTAGACTGAGCGCACCACACCCACACACAGAACCACACCCCCACCCACAAACACCCACACCCTTCCCTTGTACGGTGAAAATAGAACTTTCTGACCATTTTTCAAACTCACCTCAGTGATGAACACACCCACACCCACAGCCTCTCTCCAGTAGGGGTAAAATAGAACTTTGTTAATTAGCTATTTTTCAAACTCAATTCGGTGATCGAAACGGTTTACTTTTTAGAGTTCATCGGAAATATGATAAGTAAAACTGAAAATTGTATTGATCGGACAACATTTGATGTTGTCTGAAAAAATACCAATTAACTTCAAATAAAATAAAATAATGCAACACTTAGAATCGGAATTCATTTTCTTCAACGTAGTCATGTTCTGAAAACATATCTAACTTTGTATGATGAACATAATTTCACAAGGATGAATATTTTTGACAAACTTTAAAATGTAAACTGTTTCCACCTAAGATTTTCAATACTCCTTGAAGCGGTGGCAGCGCCACCCTTTAATTTGGGTGATCTTACAAATTCCTTCGATTTGCATGTTATGGCGATCTACCCCTAATAAGTAATAACCCAACTATTTGCCGTGTTTGACTGTAAACTCTTTTTGCAATTTGTCGAAAATACCTGCGATTTTTTTGTATGACTACTCTCATAAAAAATTCCTGGAGCCGCCAATATTGCATCAACGGGTTTAATATGAGAGCTCACCTTTTTCGTCTAGTATTTTTCTCCTTCCATGAATGACTGTTTCCATCTCCTTTTATGAGATTTTGTATTGCTCTTTTTGAAATTGGGAGCCTACGGGACAGCATGTGTGTTGACCCATCCAAACCTTCCGGGTTCGCTTGTTTTTTTTTTTTCTCACCTTTGTCTGATTCTTCCCAACCCCCACATCTTCTCGCACGTATTTCGCGTCCCCTTCACCCTTTCACCTGTCTTGAAGGTCCCCTCGATTCAATTTCGTCACCAACAACCACCTCTTTTCCACCATCCTCGTTGGTTGTAGAGGAGGCGAGGTTTTGGAACTTGGAGATGCCGAGTTCGAAGCATGCCGAAGCAAATTTGACGCTCAAAGATTGGCATTTCCGATAATATTTCGATTCTTGTCTCAGACAAATTTTCTTTATTAGTTATGTTTATTTTTTCTAGTTATGGATTTTATTGATGCTTTCATTGTTACTCTAATGTGATCTAGTCTTCTAGAATATCCTAAGGGACTTGAGCTTTTTTTTTTTTTTTTTAATTATTAATTTGACTGCCACTATTACCCAACTTTTTATAGGTTAGGAGCTTGAGGACTGTCTTAGATGGAGCAAAAAGGCTCTCTTATGTATATTATGCTACTATTTACTTATTTTTTGTCTGTTGGGTTATTAATTTCTAGGCTCTAGCTTCTTCTTTTTGTCTATTTGGATGGTACGGTTGCACTTTTCATGAATGAAATTTATTTTCCCTTGATAAAAGAAACAAAACTATTTGGCTCGTGTATGTAGTAATTTTAAGGAAAGTTTCCTTTGACCTTAATTAGGTCCATTTGATATGAAAAGAAATTCAATAGTACCACTTCACTTTTGTCACGCTCTCGATTTTCAACATAAATAAAAATAGCTTTTCATAAATGAAATTCCTCACGTTATCATACATAATACCCCAAAAGAGTTCACCATGTCCTCGTCATTAAATTACAAATCCAACTCCAAGAGTTTGAATATAGTACATCATTAAAAGAAATAGAGTTAAAGTTCTATTACATTCCCAAAACATGATTTACCCAAAATATCCATGAGTCACTTTTACCACTTCTTTCGAAAATATGCACTTGAATGCATGCACTTCACTCCAAGCTACTGCTCCAGGATCACACCTGAAAAATGATAGGTTGAGCTACACTAGCCCAGTAGAGAAATCTACACAACCATTATATGCAAATGGGATGACAGGTAGAATGAATAACAGGAACAAGGTACGGTATCTCAGAGGAGAAACAAAACACGACTAGTAATTATCCCAACGTCGATGACATAATTGAAGTACTATGACTACACATCCAGACTCTAGTTTAACCACGAGAACTTACTATCTATACGATTTTCTCATGACTACCACTACCTCTCATCTTATTTCAAATTACCAGTCCAATATCTTAACTTATGAAGCCATCATAATCAAAGAATCGCAAAGCCAATGTCTTTCATATCAATCACACTTTCCCAATGATACCCCTTTTTCATTCACATTATGTCACAATTCCTTTATCGTTCTGTGCCATGAGCAAAAGCTCCTGCTGGGCCATTTAAGGGATCCCGATACCCCCCACTAGTACCTCCCTCACTGATAGAGCTAATTCAAATCACATATCGTAGGTCACCATACCACAATTCCTCCGATACACTTTACAATTTAGTTATTCATCTCAATCACATATAGTGAACTCACAATAAAGACGTATTCACATAGAAGTAGTACGGATAAACTCCACTTCAGTCAACTTGCAATCATTATACCATTAGTTTCTCATATCCCCATTTAAGCTCGTTCATACTATACATCAAAGGACACTTACTCACAACGATTCATAGATTCCATCCTAGCAACCCTTCAAATCGTACAAGCTACGAAAGAGATGTACCACACATCAATCGTGAGGGAAGATGTCTCTCGTATTTACACCTAGCGTTATTCAACTTAACGGAGTGTTCTACATGTTCGTCTTTCACCTCGCATGTCAGCACACACAACCTTCGCCCACCTATATTCATTATGTTCTCTAAAATCTCGTTTCGGTGTCAAAAGACTCGTACAGAACCCAACGACCACTATAAAGCCTTAAGTGCACCACTAGCCTCGTCAAACCATTCAATTAAATACTCAAGAGAACCTAGGAACATCCGTGTCTCCCCAAACAATCCTAAGGAAAAAGGATTACTCTACGTTTACGAACGTACCTATCTTATTTTGGCTACCAAACCTTATCGGCTTAGAATTAGGAGATGAGACCACCACCATTGGAAAGTAGACTTCCGGCACATGAATTTCGATATAAAATTTGCCCAAAACGGAGTTCGGATGAAAAAATTATGCTCGTTCGAAATTTTTCTAAAAATGCTGATTTTTCATTATTTTTCTCCTACCGGTAGAAGACCAGAATTTCACAAAATGACACTACTGGACAGCGTTTCTACCGGTAGAGCCAAAACTCCTACCGGTAGGACCTGGGTTTTCAGTGCACGATTTTCAGACTTCACCAGAACATTTCCAACAACGAAACTAACGATCTAGAGCACGATTCAAACACCAAATCAACACATAAACCTATAATGGAAGTGAGAAATCCCTACCTCGAAGTCGAAGAACAAAACCCAAGCTCAATCAAGCAAGCCATAGCTCCGAAAACCTTGAATCAACCGGGTACTCCTCTCCGAGCTCAAACTCACGAATTTCCAAGCTCTGGAACACTTGAATGCGAAAACTTTGCGGCGATCGAGGTAGGTTCGGAATATTTTGGGGTGTTGGAGTGTGAGAGAGAGAGAGCGAGAGGAGCCGAGAGAGAGAGATCAGGAAGAGAGAGAGGTTTGGGGATCTTTTATCCCCTACACCCTCACACACACATATATATATACTAGGGCACATACTAACCGCACTTGCACTCCCTCCACTTTCAATCTTATCACATTGACCCCAAGTCAAATTAATTCAACAAATTTCACATTTATTCAATATTCCAACATTAATAAAACCTTTAAACGATTTTCGAAAATACGGGTCTCTACAACTTTCCTTTTGTTGACAATCCTTTTCAATTGAACTTTCTCTCACCTATTACTCTGACTGGCATTCAACTGTACTACAAAACAAATCCATCATCACTCATCATCAGCCATAAAAGCAAATTAAAATAAAGACAGTGACATTCAAAGAACATCACATAAAATTTAGAAAAGCTCTCAAATTATAGCTATACACTATAAGATTCTCAAATGTACAATTTCACTGTACCTTTTGTCAAGTTTTCTGGATTAAAAAATGTTACTTTTACGGATTAAAAAAACATGTACAATTTCACTATGATGCATAAGGACTCCTTAATTGAAAAATGGACGATATAGCTGTTGATTACTCGAAGGCTATTAATTGTTTCTAAATCATGAATTTACGGGGAGAAAGGTGAAATCTCTATAAAAAAAAAAAAAACGACTTAAATTAAGTAAGGTAAATAAATCCCTAATCGTTTCCCTCATAAATTCACAAATTTACTATCCCACACAGCCTAGGCACATGGAATTGGAAATAGCAGGCGCGGTTTTGCCCGAAAAGATTTTGTTCTTGAGGGGAAGACAAACTGCAAAGAAGCATAATAAATTGCCTAGACCATGCAATCACACGTCATCTTCTTCATGAGCTTCTTTTTCGGTGGAATCGAGCTCAAAAAATTAGTACGTCTTGGGTTTGAACTTGGGCTCAACTTGGCTCGGACCCCACCCCCTCACCTGGGTTCACCCCAATTGTCTATAGCTATATCTTTCTCTGATTTTGTCAAAAAAAATTATAACCCCAAAATAGTGAAGAGAATAAGAAAGAAGACTTTTTAGTGTGGTCTGCGGAGCAGTTTCTAGAATCATTTGAATGATGGGATTTTCCGTCTTAATCACTGACTCATGGTTCTACTATTAGATCTTATAAAGTCTCATAATTGAGACAAAAAAAAATATAGCACGTTCATAATTGACATTTTCTTGATGATAACTATAGAAAGATATTTGGACAATCATTTTGTTTGAGACCTGCAGAAAGGGGACGTGCCCTTAAATATTTTAGGATAAGTATTTAGTGCATTTTTCTCTTTCAGTTGTGGGTGATTATGGTTGGTGTACAAAATATCCCAACAGCAAACAAGAGGTAATTACTAGTATAAACCAACTGGGATTAGATTAATTTGTCGCATTAATACACTTCTATGGGAAATGAGTAGGGCAATGTTTAAGAATTTGACCGGACCGGACGAGTTGGTTCAACTGATTGAACCGTCGATCGGTCCATGTTCTAATCTGGTCAGTCATCTTAAACCATCTCAAGTACAGCACCGCTCAATATATTTGTAATAATCGAAAAAAAAACCTAATGATTGAACCGTGCAATCGACCTGGCTTGGTTGAACTGTCTCAAGTAATATTAACAAATGCGAATTTTTTTGAATAAAGATAAATAAAAAAAATTATTTTAACTTATTGAGCCAAAACAAGCCATTTTACGCAATATTAAAAAAGTCATTTTACTTGTTCTTCTAATTTTTTTTTTTTTTGATAATTCATAGTGTTCTAGGGCCAGCTTGCGCCCATCATGGGACTAAATCTTTACGGCCCCCACCAGCCTTTGCTAACCCAAAGGGTTTTTACGCATAGGTGACCCCAAGAGTTTTTTCGCAGTGCAGGGGAGTCAAACCTGGGACCTCTCATGACTTTCTATCCTAGAAGGATATATAGGCAGTGTTTTGAGACCCAATTTTATTTTGTATCTTGGCTCTGTTTGTTTCAATGTACAAATTCAAATAGCTAATTAAAGATGCAAATAAAACCCACTCCCTCCACTTCAGTTTATTTCTGGCATATTAATTGAAACATGACTTGTCAAAAAAAAAAAATTTGAAACATGAGAGAGACTGAACCGAAGTTGTAAATGTTGTGGAATTCTAGGAGAGAGGCATCAGGATCACATCGGAAAAATGACTTATGGAGGATTTTGTGGTAAGTCATTTTTCTCTGATTGAGAGAAAATGTTTTACATGTAAATTGTTTTCTATACTATTTTCACAACCAAATACCAGAAAAGACATAAAATAATTTATAGGAAAACATTTTTCGGACAAACATAAAGAGCCTTTGAATTTTAAATTGTGAATCGTAGATTTTTGGATTATTGTCGGTATATATATTAATGAATCTATGGACCATCTCCACCTGGATTCACCCAATATGTGCGCAGCTTCAACTGGCAAGAAATTACTAAGAAAGAGGGGTTTTGTAGGAATTGAAATGTGAAGCTGAGAATCAATTGGAACTGTCTATTTGTTGAAATTATGATGAAGGTAGTAAGAAATTATTAGGCTGATCCCATATTTGTAATCGTACGATTGTGACACTTTTTTTCTTAGGCATTTTTTTAGTTAGTTTTTTATTTTTATTTTTATATTAGTTAGTTCGATTTTTTAAAACCAATGTGCTTTGTAGGTATGACTATGACGTCTATCAACTTAAGACCGAAGAGATAATGAGCTCCAGCTCAATTAGCATCTCTTGATTCTTTCTTTGTGAGAGACTAGCGTTCGAGCGGAGGATGTCGAAGGAGCACCCACAAGTCCTCAAAGTTGCTTGCTAATCTTGACACCTACTATTATCAGCGGTGTAGTATTTATTCGTGCATATGTTTGTGGTTTTCGAGTTACGAGTATTATATGTATGGAATCAAACAAATGCGCGGTTTCATGAACAGAACTTACGAGAAAGAGTTCGTTACACCCACGAGTGCTGAATAATTATAATCCTCACTCGTGTGTTTTTCTCATTTTTGGGCACTATAAATAAACAAGGATGATTTTATTATTATTATTATTATTATTATTATTATTATTATTATATACAAGCCCTGTAGCCTAGCCTGGCTAGCACACGAAAAGTCTAAAGCAACCGACAGGAGCCACGTACCGACCGGCACTCGAGGTCCACTTCGGGCCTCATACGGATGATCCGAGTCGTTTAATAACTTAAAAAAAAAACCGAGTGGACCCATGAAAAATCAGCTAAATCCAATGTGTAGGTGCTCGATCCAATCTTCCATTTGTTTCACGAATTCATAGATTTTCACACCCTCCTTTAATTTATTCAGCACTCCCTTTTTTTTTTATTCACATGAAAGTATCAAATTGTTATTCATATGAAAAAGTAACTCAAGAGATAATGGTAATTTAATAATTTCACAAAAATAAAACACAAAAAAGAGAGCGTCAAGAGAAAAAAGGGGGCAAATCATTTGCCGACTTTTATTTTCTAGTATAAGTTCATAGGATCAATTTGTCTAAGAAAAAAGGTCGGAGCCAAAAAGTGATCTCTACATGTAATTACAAAATCTAAAACATAATGATTGCTTCTAATAAATACTTCACATATATATTCGAAAAATAGACGTGACAACTGAAGACTGTGTCCTTCGAATAAAGCGAAACAAAGGGAAAAAAAGAGAGAGACAAGAGTAGGAACTCTACATAAATGTAAGTATTTAATTAACTTGGATGGAATAAAAGAACCTCGTTAACCAACATGCCATGATGTGCAAAAGAAAATAATTGAGAAATCAACATCTTACACCCTTCTTTTGTTTAGCCCTAACTAGGATAGGGAGTTTGCCAACCTAATCTATCTGACAAAGTTATTTACTACTAGTAGATTTTCTCTATATATATATACCATATATTGAAAAGGAAAATGATTTTGTCACTCCATTTTTTGTTAACGCCACTCTGCAAGTGTATTCTTGGTGTAAAAAAATACACTTGCAGGGGAGTGGCGTTAACAAAAAAAGGGAGTGGCAAAATCAGCAGTCATTGAAAATGACATGTATGTCATCATATTTTGTAGACTTTTAAAATGTCAAAAAAAAAAAAAAACCTAAGATTCTCAACGACATGAACAATGTTACAACATGTCAAAAAAAAAAAAAAAAAACAATGTTACAAGCTTTATCCTGCATTAAGGTTCTAATCCTATTGAGCCGTCATCACACGCACACATTTTAGTTTATATTTATTTAAATCATTCAACCTACCCACACGTTGTAGTATGACCCATGATATAGACCTCTCACTTCATTTTTTTTTTATTTCACCATATAAATTTGTATTTGACAGTTCGGAAATGGGGACTCATTACAAGAAAAATACTAATAATATCCAACATTCGTTTGACTTGAATGGGGAAGTCTAAATTCCCATTGTTGGGTCCGTTATGCCTCTTTGGATTTGATTACAAAATATAGCACTTTATGTGACAGCTCTAAAAGCGGACTTGCAGGTACGATATCGAATTCCATAAAAGACTAAATTGAAATCCTCCTTAACACCAATTGGATTTAGGAGAGATGGCGGAAAATCGGTCCTACAAGTGGTATCAGAATCAAGAAGTCATGAGTTCGAGTCAGGGGAGCGTCATCATGAGTGAGGGATTGTTGGGTCTAGAGTGCCCACATGCATTTGGTTATAATCACTCTCTGTGGCCGTTCTAAAAACAAACTTTCAGGTGCAATGTAAAATGTCATAAAACTTAATTGAAACCCTCTCTAACATTAATTAATTTTAGGAGGGATAGTGGAAAATCGGCCCGATACCCCAAAAGGATCCATTATTGTCTAGCGTTTGGGTCCATTCAGTTTGGATACGGATTTAACTCATTCCCCTTCCTTTTTGATTTGATAAGCCAAGTACAATGGAAAAAGAGGAAAGAGGAGAACAAACAGGGCAACAAAAAGAAAAACAGGGCAAGAGCAGAGAAAAACACCACAGCCAAAAGACAAAACCAAAAAAAGCAAGTAATCTATCAGGCAAGCGACAGCTCGTTAGCAATCCTTCTCAACTGGACTTCTCACCTCCTAATGGATTCATTGGAATGGCATATAAGTAGACGGATACATCCACCGTCATCGTCCGAAAAATGGACAACTATACAAGCCTTACACCCAATACGACCCAATTTGCGATTGAAATCGGAAACGTTTTCGACGTTTCTGAAAAAATGGGACTTTTAATTCATTATCCAGAAGTGGTAAAAACCGCAGAAACAATGACAATACAGCTACCATGATTTTCCGAAGTGGTAAAAAAAGGTTTCATGATTAACGATGTCATGCCGCAGCTTTAATTGGATTCTCAAATTGCTGGAGGAACAAGTACGACCATATACGGTTTGGATTTGTGGGAGAAATCTTCGAGACAAAGATAATTCAATTGGGTTCGATTTTTCATTTTATATACCATGAATTATGCTTGACTTGGATCATGAAGTGATAAAAAGAAAAGAGAAATGGGAAAAAACAATAGACAAGCTCGAAGATAAATCAAGCCCAGAAGCTAAATCTCTCTGATTTCCCTTATACTTCATTTATTTCTACAAGCTCCTCAGGAAAAAGATAATTCAAGGCCTAAACATAAGCTAAGCAATCGCGAGGAATTACTTCATTGACCGGGGCCAATTTAGACCGGAAAGGTTTTGTTTTTGTTGTTGTCCTTCTTCTTCTTCTTCTTGTTGATGGAGCAGAAATAAGACACCATGGCCTGGACCATGGAATCCCACATCATCTTCTTAACCAGCTTTCTCTTGGGTGGAATCAAGCTCACGAAGGGGGAGTTGGTTCGAGCCCCAGTAGCAATTGGGTTCGCCGCCTTCGCCTCAGTCCCTCGTCCTCTGCCTTCGGCTCCTACTGCTTTCTCTCCTGGCTTGAGCCCCATCACGTTTCGCGGGTTTTCGTATGTTTTCTGCATCTATGTTTTCAACCATCTATATAGAGAGGAAAGGGGCATATACGGTATTATAAGAGCCAGACTACGACCACCGCATATGTGGTGTGGTGACCGTACACCGCACGGCTATTGGGGTCCGGGGTCCATTCCGGACCCCACAAAAATACAGAAAAATATTCATAAATTTTAAAATAATATTTTATTGGGCCCTGTAAAAAATCAGCTCTAACGGATATTGGTAGATATACTTTTTGAATTTATAGGGGCGAAAACTACGAAATTGAGCAGTTTCGCTCCTATAAATTCAAAAAACATACCTACCGATATCTATTGGAGCTGATTTTTTATAGCGTCCTATAAAATATTACTTTAAAATTTATGAATATTTTTCTGTATTTTGTGGAGCCCGAAACGGGCCCCAAAAGACGTGCCGTGGACCGGTCACCGCATGGACATAACGACAAAGCTACACTGAGTTATTTTTCAAGCTCACCCCATCTCTCTTCTAGTTGGGTTAAGACAGAACTTTGTGAGCTACTTTTGAAGCACACCCGGATTATCAAAATCGTTTATTTAACAGAGTTCGTCAAAAATATCCGCTACACTTAAAATCATCTTGATCAAATACCGTTTGATATTATATAAACAAGTACGTACTCAATTAACTTCGAGAATCGGATTTCATTTTTTCAATATAGATGTGTTCCAAAGACACGTCTAACTATGTCTGAACAACACGACTTTTAAAATCGCTGATATCTTCGAAAAATTGCGAAAAGAGGAAACCAGATTTCCAGTACTCCTTGAAGAAGTCGCGGCTCCACCCTTTGATTTGGGTGGTCACAATGAATACCCTCAATTGCTTTTCACCATGATCTAATAGGATTGAGAGATGCTCCAAGCGAGGGTGTCGAGCAGCCGATCTGGCCATTCATCTCGGCATCCGAGCATATAAAAATCTGAATCGTCCGTTGCTCGGATTAAGATCCGAGCCGTCAATTATCAAGATAAACGACCAGATCGGCCGCTCGACACCGCTGCTAAGCACCCCCGCCTAACCCAACTATTTGCCGTGTTTGGCTCTGAAGTTAGAATAGGAGCACAGTTATTTCCAACTTTAAAGTACCACTAGCTGAATCATATGCTCAACTTGGATCATGTGAACATACATTAACCCCTAAAACTTAATTTCCCGGGTAATTATCACCACTGATTCAGCTCAAGAACTTCAAATGTACCCAAATTTCCATCAAGCGTGGCCTTCCTACAGTACTTGGTTACCAAACTGGGCATAATTTTTTTGTTGTTGTTCAAACAAAAACCTAGATATGGCGTCCCATCGTGCCTTCCTTTTAAATCCAAGTTAAGAAATTAGTACAGTAGTTGAAAAAGCATTCAAAGGAAAACTTCCCTTGGGCCTATATATGGTCCATTTTGATTTGAAAAGGAGCTCAAATACCACTCTTCACTTTCCTTTCTTAACCTACTCAACTTCTACTACTAAAATCTTCCTTTCGCCTATTGATCGGATATGGCCATTCAACTACACAACAAATCCATCATCATCAGCCAGAAAAGCAAATTCAAAGATAGTAACGTATTCAAACCACAAATATATACAAAAAAACATCTCAAACTTTGGAAAGGCTCCCAAATATATTAGTCAGACTTTGAAATATACGTAAGACCCTCTTAATTGACTAGAAAAATGGACGATAGAAATGTTGATTACTTGAAGGCTATTAATTGTTTTCCGAATCATGAATTTACAGAGCGCGAGGAAAAATATAGAAGAATGACCAAACATTAGGGAAGTAAGGTAAATATATTTCTATCGTTTTCTTCATAAATCCAACGCATGCTGCCTATGCGATCACTAGGAATGGGATATATATAGCAGGACAAGGCGACTTTCGCCTGGAAAGATTTTGTTATTGGTGCAAGTATTCTTGATGGGAAGACAAATTTCGGAGAAACAATATGACACGGCCCGGAACATGCAATCCCGCATCATCTTCTTGACGAGCTTTTACTACCGCTTGTAATAAAACAAAACAAAAAAATGCTAGTATGAATTGACTTTGAAATCTTTTTCGGTCTTGTTCTACGCATGAAAGTCATCATTCTGTCACAATATACCTGGATCTAACCTTATCTTTTGGTATATAGTACTCCCTCCGTTCAGATTTAATTGTCCCTAGTTCTATTCTAACCGGCTAAAAAACGGATTATATCTTTGAATTTGTAATGAATTTCATATCAAATATGGATCTTGTTTGATAGATCTCGATTAGTTCTATAATACAATGTTTTCGAAATCACGTAAAACATTATAAATTGAAAGATATAATCGATTGAAAAATGGCACGAACTCCAAAAAAGAACTATTAAATCCGGACGGATGGAGTAATTAAATAAAGGAGCTAGTGGGCAAGAGAGATGTGAAATGGAAACACAAGAAGACAACACTGGGAAAAATTGGCACGGTAGGACCATGTATGTATGTCATGTGATGACGGACAAGAGAATCCTGTAAGGTGGGGCCTGCCTTACAGAGCTATAGGGCGATCAATCCGGCTGTTTATTTTGACAATGGACAGCTCGAATTTTAATCCGAATAATGGATGGGTCGAATTAATAGGAGCTCAGATTAAATTCGAGCCGTCAACGTCAAAATGGTCGGCCTGATCGGCCGCCTTACAGCCCCTGTACTGCTAGCTGCACTACAAGATTTCCAAATTCATGTGATGACGTAGCCTTATGTCAGTTGTGTACGGAAATTTGGACATTTTTAAATTTTAACTGTAAATGTGTAGATAGTATTTTTTTTAACACTGCTATGTTATCCAAAGAAGGTGTTACTGATAAGAGGGCTATTAAAAATTTCACGTATCAAATTCCTCTCTAGGCAATGTAGAATGTGTTAGTCACGCCGCCAAGAAATTTTATGTAGCCTACTACAATACCATCCGAACAAAATAAATATTTGGACCCGTCGCACATAAAGATGTTGCAAGACAGGAGACTGAATATAACCGCGAAATTTGTTGGGCTACAGTCCAGTCCAGTCCAGTCACTCTTCCAGCAAGGGAAAATGACGGCCAATGACGTGTTTTGATAATTAATACCCGCTAAGGACATTTTCAGCATTTACAAATGTTCTTAGCATGTCCTTGGCGGATATTAATTATCAAAATACGTCCTGGGCCGTCATTTTCCCAACAAAAAAAGAACTCACATTAGTAATTAACATATCAACAAGCAAGCCCAACAAAATGGTGACTAAGTTGATTTACAATATCTTTCTATTTCCCAAAAAATAAAAATTGAATCGTCAATACACTCCCGTGCATAAACCACATTCTTCCAATTAGTCATTTAATAAACATTTTAAAGATTTAAAATTATTCGGGTCTCTACATTTAAAGACAAAAATAATATTTTAATAAATAACTCATGAACAGTGGTTCGATATTTGTAGTGAACTTTTTTTGTAAACAAAAAATGGCTAATTGTTTACCTGAGTTGATGCAAGCTTGTTTTGGTGTCCAAATTTGGTAAACAATAAGTTTGTCCACACAGACAAATTGAACACAGATTAGACACATATTTTGTTATGGGATCCACCATAGATCTCATGCAAATAATTCGAATTGTTCATTAAATATACATTTTTTTAAAGGTTTCCGTGAAAAATCATCTCAATCCGATACCTATAGATACAGTCAGAAATCTGAATAAATAGTTGGATGATTGGATTGAGCACCTATAAGTATCGGATTGAGTTAATTTTTCACAGCAACCATTGAAAAAATATTTTACATTTAATGAACGGATCGGATAATTTGTATGGGACCTGTGATAGACTCCACAATAAAATATGTGCACAATCTGTATGCAAATGTCTGTCAGTGTTGCTTGGTAAAATAGCTTTATTTCTCGAAAGTCAAAAATATATATATTCACACCGAAGCACTGGAATGAAAATTAATGAACCATTGGTCGTTCGACTAGTAAAAAAGAAAATTCTAAAATCAGTTCAATGAGCTGACAATAGTAAGTGTGTAAATACGTATTAAAAGGTGTATAAAATATACAAAAATACGTATTTTCCTTATCTTCTAATGTGTTTATCGTCAACCAACTGGACTGACAATAATAAAACCGTAGTAAATAAGAAGGTAGCACCTCAGATGTGGGAAAAATGGTAATGGGGTCAATTTGCCTTAACCACTCACATCAGTCAATCACATGAGAGGAAAAGGCTGGCAATGCTTTGAAATTGGGCGGAAGTACAATCCTTTTCGGGCGCGTGCAGGACACCATCATCAGCTCACTGGCCGGGCTGACTACAGAGGAACCGATCAAACAAACGTGTGTGATTGTTTCATTTCGTTATTACGAAGTTTCCGGAAAAACACGTAGGCCTCGTTCGTTTAGCAATTTTGGGCATTTTAGTTTTGGTAGTGGGTGGAGAGAGAAATAGGGTAATAATTGGAAAGAGGGGTAATGAGTGGGGAGAGATAGAGAGATAAATGAAATTAATAATTGGAGAAATAGGGTAATAATTAGAGAAAGATATAGGGTAATGACTGAAAAACAAAGTTAAAACAAAATAAATATGTGAAACGAACATAGCCGTAGATTTTTGGGGGAATTACCGGACAGTGAAAAATGGGGTAAATAAATCGAAATAAGTCCCAACACATGGACAAGTTTTCATAGAATTGCTCTACAAATGAAAGGAAGAAAAGTAAATATGAATACATGGAAAGGGCAAGCAAAAAGTCTAATATACCCCCGGGAAAAGCATCTCTTCCTCCTCCCCTCTTCACTCTCTGTCCTCTTCGCCACTTTTCTCTCTCTCTCTCTCTCTCTCTCTCTCTGTACCAGAAATGGTGAAGGTGGTGCCCACCACCACCAAGCCGCCGCCGCCAGGTGGGCCCAAGCCGGAATCCCTCTCTCACATCGACAACCAAACTCTCCCAATCCGAGCTCCACGCCCTCTCCCTGTGCTCCGACTTCGCCCTCGACCTCCGCCGCCAAACGACGCCGTCGCCCCTCAAATCAACCCCTCCGTCTTCAACGACAGCGTCGGTATCCGCCGCCAGACCTACTCCTGCTTTTCCGATCTCTCTCTCTCCCTCTATACTCTCTCTAGAAAATTCTCCACGCCCTCTGCAGCAGTGGTTTAATTATGTGGGTTTGCTTTAACTCACCGTTCGTCTGGTGCGGTCCATCACCGTCTGTTGTGTTAATCAGAAATCGTTTTGGTTTTCTTATGTGGGTTTGTTTTAATTCAAGATTTCTGCTACTGGGTTTTGATTATTTTCCCCTCAGGCCAATTTCAGCTGGAGTTAAGGGATTTGTTTAGGGCCAATTCCAACTGGAGTTAAGGGCAGGACCGGCCCAAGGGTTTTGTGTGCCCAAGGCCAAATAAAAAAAATGTGCCCTAAAAGAGTTAATATTTAATAATTTTTACAGTTACAATCACAATATTTGTGCATTTTATTTGTGAATTTTATATTCAAAGTTAAAAGAAAAATTAAAACAAACAAAAAATTCTTACCAAAACATTTAGGTTTGAACTTTGATCTTGTGTCACTATGCTTAAATAGTTAAAAATATAAGAGGCGTAAGATCCATCATATATTTTGACAAGTAAGTGTCATCATATTATATGTAAGAGTCCACGGTTTCCACTAATTTTTTTGAGCAATTTGATTGGAGGAAGTAGAGTATTTTTTTCGCTTATGTACAGTAAGAGGCTAAGAGGTAAGAAGTGCAAGGGCCATGGATACGAAAGAAAAACAAATAGTGCCCAAAATTGAGGACTGGGGTTTAAAACAAATTTAAACCAAAATTGAGGTCTTGGGTTTCAAACCAAGAACCTCTAACTTTTAATTCTGTTTACAAACACTGCTGGGCTAGGATACCTTTTGTGTTATGTCCTTGAAAAACTTATATATAACATATAATTGGAGTGCCCCAAAAATTTGAAACTTTTGGGATGCCCAAGGCCCAGGCCTCTTGGGCCTTGGGCCTGGGCCGGCCCTGGTTAAGGGATTTGTTTAGGTTTCTGGGTATGTCAAATCTGAGCTTTCTGTAATTGGTTTTGATTTTGGACGTTTTTTTCTATAAATTTAAAGTTAAGGGTATTTTTGTCTGAGTAAATTATGAATACCATGAGCTGGACATTATTTTTCCTCTTTCCATGAGTTTTTAATTCCCAAAAAGTGTCCCATGTGTTGGGACTTATTTGCCCCACTCCCCACTGAACCATAATTCCCCCTAGATTTGGGGGAATTACCTAGATTTTTTCCCAGAAAAGGTCTCTTTTTAGGAGCTTGTTCTTATTTAATTTTTTCTCTTTTGTGAATTAGTAATTGGACACCCTCAATTTGATAAAAAAAAAAAAAAAAAAAAGAAGAGGAAAAGAATAGGAACTACAAATAAATGTTACTTTAATTAACTTGGATGGAATAAAAGAACCTCGTTAACATGGTAATCAACATGCCATGATTTGATTTACCCAAAAAAACATGCCATGATTTGGAAAAACTGGGCAAAACTTTTGTTCCACTTAAGAACAGGGCAACAAAAAGAAAAACAGGGCAAGAGCAGAGAAAAACACCAGAACCGAAAGACAAAACCAGATAAAGCAACCAATCTATCAGGCAAGCGACAGCTCGTTAGCAATCCTTCTCAACTGGGCTTCCCACCATGATTTTGCAAAGTGGTAAAAAAAGGTTTCATGATCCGCAGCTTTAATTGGATTCTCAAATTGCTGGAGGAACAGGTACGACCATATGGTTTGGATTTGTGGGAGAAATCTTCGAGACAAAGATAATTCAATTGGGTTCGATTTTTCCTTTTATATACCATGAATTATGCTCGACTTGGATCATGAAGTGATAAAAAGAAACGAGAAATGGGAAAAAAACAATAGACAAGCTCAAAGATAAATCAAGCCTAAACAATCGCGAGGAATTTCTTCATTGAATTATACATCATTTTTTTACCATGAATTATCCTTTTATATACCATGAATTATCCTTTTATGTACCATGAATTACACTTTATTTATTTCTACAAGCTCCTCAGGAAAAAGATAATTCAAGGCCTAAACATAAGCTAAGCAATCGCGAGGAATTACTTCATCGACCGGGGGCAATTTAGGCCGGAAAGGTTTTGTTTTTGTTGTTGTCCTTCTTCTTCTTCTTCTTCTTGTTGATGGAGCAGAAATAGGACACCATGGCCTGGACCATGGAATCCCACATCATCTTCTTAACCAGCTTTCTCTTGGGTGGAATCAAGTTCACAAAGGCGGACTTGGTTCGAGCCCCCCTGGCAATTGGGTTCGCCACCTTCGCCACAGTCCCTCCTCCTCTGCCTTCGGCTCCTACCGCTTTCTCCCCTGGCTTGAGCCCCATCACTTTTCTCTGGTTTTCACTTTTCAGTATGATTTTTGCAACTATATTTTCAAACATATATATAGAGATCCAGAGAGAGAGAGAGGGGTTGACAAATTGATCAAACCGATTGCGGTTGTTTCATTTAGTTATTACGTCGAAAGCCTATACGAAGTTTCCGAAAAAACACGTAGATTTTCTCTCAAAGTATCCACAATGGCATAACCAAAAGTGTTGAATTTTTAAAGTTAACAATATTTGTGTAAAATATAGCTCACAATGCTATCATCAAATTTAGCAATCTCCTTAATTAGAAATATGACTCACAATGCCGAGTTTTGACATGCTCGGGCTCGACTCGCAAGAAAAAAGGAAGGCTCGAGCTCGGCTCGAACTCAACTATTAAATCGTGGCTCAAGCTTGACTCAAAACTTTGTACTGAAGCTCGGGCCTGGCTCATGCTTGACTAGCCCATGCGTGAGGACGGCTTGAAAAGAGCTGGGTTGGGTGTTGTACTTAAAGAAGATGCTTTGTACAATCGGTATCAAATTTTCCGACGTGGGACTAGCAACTTCTCCCAGACCCACAAAGTATTCCCTCTTCTGTAACAATGGTTCTAGGGACACACCAAAGCACACACCCACTACTCACATGAGTGGTGGGTCCTACACACACTACATACTCTAGTGTGTGTGTGTGTATGGGGCCCACCACTCATGTGAGTGTGGGTGTGTCCCTAGAATTATTGCTTCTATAAATGCTTTTCCCACCTACACGTGCCTAGTTGTCTTGCACATGCTCCTCCGATACTTGGCAATCACACGTGATTGCCGAGAAACGAGTTTAAAATATATTTATTTTAATTAATTTTAAGTGGAAAAATTAAGTAAACATATATTTATAGATGTATAACAAAAATGAATATATATATATATATAAGAAATATATGTAGCTCGCGAGCCCATACGAGCCGAGCTTTTAGAAGCTCGGGCTCGGCTCGTTAAGCAAACGAGCTGAAGAATTAGGTTCGAGCTCATTCGTTTATATGTCGAGTTAGTTTGAACGACCTCATCTCGAGTTGAGCTACGAGCCACTCACGAGCGGCTCGGTTCGTTTGTAGCCCTAGTCACCGAACGCTTTAACAACATGCGTGCCTATACACCAAGAAGATACCTTGCACTAAATATGGGAAGCTTCTTAATATTTATATCTAACTTACATTATTATTATTTTTTGGATGCCCCCAGCCCGGGATTGCTTAAGCCCAAGGGCTTGTGGGGCTTGCGGGACTTACCCCAGGACCGGCCATGTTTCAAGCTCACCCCATCTCTCTTCTATTTGGGTAAGACAGAACTTTGTGAGCTATTTTTAAAGAACACCCGGATTATCAAAATCGTTCACTTTCCAGATTTCGTCGAAAATATCCCCTATGCTTAAAATCATCTTGATCAAAATACCGTTTGATATAAACAAGTACTCTAATTGACTTTGAGAATTGGATTTCATTTTTTCAATATAGTCATGTTCCAAAGACACATCAAACTATATCTGAACAACACGACTTTTAAAATCGCTGATATCTTCAAAAAATTGCAAAAAGAGGAAACCGGATTTCCAGTACTCCTTGAAGAAGTCGCGGCTCCACCCTTCGATTTGGGTGGTCACAATGAATACCCTCAATTTGCTTTTCACCATGATCTAATAGGATTGGGAGATGCTCCAAGCGGGGGTGTTGAGCGGCCGATCCGGCCATTCATCTCGGCTTCCGAGCATATATAAAAATCTGAATCGTCCGTTACTCGGATTAAGATCCGAGCCGTCAATTATCAAGATGAACGACCGCTCGGCACCGCTGCCAAGCACCCCCGCCTAACCCAACTATTTGCCGTGTTTGGCTCTGAAGTTGAATAGGAGCACAGTTATTTCCAACTTTAAACCACTGGCTGAACCATATGCTCAACTTCGATCATGTGAACATACATTAACCCCTAAAACTTAATTTTCCGGGTAATTATCACCACTGATTCAGCTCAAGAACTTCAAATGTACCCAAATTTCCATCAAGCGTGGCCTTCCTACAGTACTTGGTTACCAAACTGGGCATATGGCGTCCCATCGTGCCAGCTGCCTTTTAAATGCAAGTTAAGAAATTAGTACAGTAGTCGTTGAAAAAGCATTCAAAGGAAAACTTCCCTTTGGCCTATATATGGTCCATTTATACTTTCCTTTTCTTCACCTCGACTGCTACTACTAAAATCTACCTTTCGCCTATTGATTGGATGGCCATTCAACTACACAACAAATCCATCATCTTCAGCCAGAGAAGCAAATTCAAAGATAGTGACGTATGCAAACCACAAGTAGTATATACAAAAAGCATCTCAATTGTATGTAATAAGACCCTTTTAATTGACTAGAACAATGGACGATAGAAATGTTGATTACTCGAAGGCTATTAATTTTTTTCCGAATCATGAATTTACAGAGCGCGAGAAAAAACTATAGAAGAATGACCAAAAATTAGGGAAGTAAGGTATATATGTTTCTATCGTTTTCCTTCATAAATCCATTGCAGCCTATGCGATCACTAGGAATGGGATATATATAGCAGGACAAGGCGACTTTCGCCTGGAAAGATTTTGTTCTTGGTGCAAGTATAAATGGGAAGACAAATTTCGGAGAAACAATATGACACGACCCGTAACATGCATAGTAACTAGTGTTAGTCCGTGCCTACAGCACTACGCATCCCGGTTGGAAGGGGATGGCAGTTGTGTGATTTAAGTGAAAATCATGGACACTTAACCGAGAAGTAAGAGGATGCACTACAACCTTTGGATCAAATGAATCTAAGCCGTTCCAACAACTTGTCCCTACACCCTTCTGTTTTATAATAGAGATTAAATAAAGGAGCTAGTGGGCAAGAGAGATGTGAAATGGAAACACAAGAAGAAGACAACACTGGGAAAAATTGACACGGTAGGACCATGTATGTATGTCATGTGATGACGGACAAGAGAATCCTGTAGGGTGGGGGAGCTATAGGGTGATTGATCCGGCTGTTTATTTTGACAATAGACAGCTCAAATTTTAATCCGAATAATGGATGGGTCGGATTAATAGGAGCTCAGATTAAATCCGAGCCGTCAACGTCAAAATGGTCGGCCCGATCGGCCGTCTTACAGCCCCTGTAATGCTAGCTGTAGCTGCACTACAAGATTTCTAAATTCATGATGTGATGACGTAGCCTTATGTCAGTTGTGTACGGAAATTTAGACATTTTTAAATTTTAACTGTAAATTCATGGGAGTTGAGATTTCCCATTCTCCCCTCCATTTTTGGTCTCAGGAACCAGATCTGGGGTTCCAGATCTGGTTTTTCTTGGAATCAGCGTTCCGGCGACGAAGACGGCGTCTGTAGCGGCTTCTGCCTTCAGTCTGCGGCGGGACGAGTTCGAGTTCGAGGTCGGCCTCTCCAACCCCTCCTCACGAGTGTGATCGACGGGTCCGGCTCCGGCGTCGTGGTTCCATGCGGCTTTTTCTTCTGTTTCTGTTTTTTTATTTGTTGTGTTTTTGTTTTTTTCTTGTTTTTCCGGACCGATAGTGTCCATTTTTGTATTGTGTTTCCTTTTCTTTAATATAACTGCATTGATCTTGTTCGTCAAAAACTGTAAATGTGTAGATAGTATTTTTTAATACTGCTATGTTATCCAAAGTAGGTATTACTAGATTACTTTAGATAAGAGGGCTATTAAAAATTTCACGTATCAAATTCCTCTCTAGTCATCCTTTTGAGGATGTGCTTAGTCACGCCGCCAAGAAATTTTATGTAGCCTACTACAATACCATCCGAACAAAATAAATAGAGAAAATGACGGCTCATGACGTGTTTTATTAATATCTGTCAATTACATGCTGAGAACATTTGTTAATGTTGAAAATATCCTTAGTGGATATTAATTATCAAAACATGTCCTTGACCGTCATTTTTCCAAATAAATATTTGAACCCGTCGCACACAAAGATGTTGCAAGACAGGAGACTGAATGTAACCGCGAAATTTGTTGGGCTGTAGTCCAGACTGGACCAGTCACCCTTCCAGCAAAACAAAAAAGGACACACATTGTAATTAACATATCAACAAGCAAGCCCAACAAATGGTGATTAAGTTGATTTACAATATCTTTCTATTTCCCAAAAAATAAAAATTGAATCGTCAATACACTCCCGTGCAAGTGAGTGCAATTCTGTTCACCCTCCTTAAAAGAAGGTGAACGTTACCCTCTATTTTATTGGTTGAAATGGTGTAGGTCATTCCTCAATTTTTCTGTCTTTTTGTTTTACATATTCTTCATTGGCAATAATATTGCTATATTTGTAGCTAAGAAATTTCTTTGAACCTTTTGTCCTCCTCTCTTGACTCTTGAGTGAGTATGAAATCTGGAAATACTCTCTGTTAAGGTAAAAATTATATACTATTCAATACCCAAAAAAAGAGTAAGAGATCAGGTGTGATAGTTTGTAATTTGTACATGGATCAAAGTCTCTTAACGGATGCATCAGATGATCAATGGAAGAACTACAAATGCATAGTGTTAGAAAAGTAAATAGACAAGAACATAGCTGATAGCTTTTTGATGTATCATTTTGGTAGTATTGTAAATATAATCATAGCATGGGTTTATATAGGCTACAACATATATGTATATAGTATTTTTATTTTTTGGTCATACGATATATTTCAGTAGGGGTTAGCAGGGTGTTAATATGTTATAAGTCAACGTGGGATTCAGAGGCTACCCATAGCTCTAAACCCCAAACCTGCTCCCCGTGAGACTCAAACTCAAGTCACCACTAGGGAGAGAAATGAGACAACCAACTTGACAAGCTTAATTTCTCATATAGGCTACAAGACTTGGTGATGAAGAGAAACATGAATAATTGTCAAGACTAAATAGAAGTATAATAAAACTTAGATCACATAGTAACATAATAATTTCCCAATATTATGTTTTACACATAGTATACATACTCCATATGAAAAATATATTCCTATATGATATAGTTAGGTAATACTCCGTATATATGTAAATATATACGTAATACTCATATTTATGAAGAGAGATAGACAGGGACGGACACAAGTGGGGTCACGTGCCCACTCGATTTTGTAAAATTATAGATTATTTTTAAATTATTTCAATAATATACAATAAATTTATGAGAGCGTTCCAATACAATTACATTAGATTTCCTTTACGGGAATATTTGAGTGGTCTATTCCCCAGAGTGCTAAATTTTCACACTATCTTTTTGTACAAACACATTCACTTCTGTTAATTATAGGATGAAGTTAATTACATACGTACTAAGTATATACTTATCAATTTGTTATTTTACTGGGAAAAAATGTACTGGTTAAGAAATTATAGATCTCCGGATTAAATTCACTAATTTTGTGTGCCCAGATAGAGAGAGATCCGGGCTGAGTGGACAGGTGTAGTTTAGTTTCGATAAGAGTTCCTGTTGGAAGTTGGAAACGGTTCAAATAAATCCAATCCCACATCGGATTGGAAAGCAAACAGAAAGTCAAACCTTTATCTATTTATTGAGACCAAATTGTCTCTTTAACTGAACGCTAACCCTTGTATTACGATAAGAGTTCCTGTTTGCTTTGTGTTTTGAAATTTTTTTGGAAAATAGTAGGGGTAATAAGTGGAGAGAGATAGAGAGAGAAATGTTGGAAGTAGGAAGAATCTAGGGGAAATCTAGGAGGAAGTTTTTGAAAAATTCTTTTTGAAAATGAAAGAGAACAAGGCATCGACCTGTGAGTGAATCGAAAAAATGGACCGGGTGGACGGGTCACCGGTTCAACCGTGGTCGAACCGGAGTTGAACTGTCATGTTAAAACTATGTTGAAAATATTGTAGTAATAGTGCAAAACTAAGAGAGGAATTTTCTTGTTTTTAAGCGTTAGAGATGAAACTGGGGGCCTTTGAGATGTAGCTAGTGTGCATTTTTTTTTGTTCTACCCCACATCGGTGAGAAACAATACCTAAGCGTAAGAGTAGGGTTGTTCAAGAAAAATCGAGAATCGTGAAATCGGATCGGGCCGAACTGATCCGTGACTTTTAAATTGGATTCGTGGACTAATGATCCGGACACGGATTCAAAAATTGAAAAACCGTGAGATACAGTTCGGTTCATGAATTTTCATTAACAAACCGTCGATTAACCGAATCAGATCTTGAAATATTTAAAAATATATTTACACACATATATATATATGTAATATTTAGCAAATAATTAGATGATTTACCAATTGTTATAGTAATTTTTTTCAGCAATTTTATCTTGATGTGATACTATATTCTAGGGGGAAAACAATTCTCTCTCCGTATATACTTACTCGTTCTCTTCAGTAACGACAGATTGTAATGTTTGTTTTTTTTTGGCATGAATTTTTTTTTTTGGTTGGATTTGCAATTTAGTGTTTATTTGATATAATTCGTGAATAAAACCAAAACCGAACCATGACTCACGGATTAGGTTAGAAGCGAACCGTAGGACTTTTAATCCGAACACAAATTGTATTTTTTAAAATCCGTGACTCTCGAATTAAGATTGGATTCATATCTGGACCAATTCAGACCACGGACAACCCTGACTGGGAGCAACTTTGCAAATATAAAATGATACTCCAGCAGCCCAGCCATCCCACATCGGCTGAGTAGTAGGTGCGCCTTTCCCAAGGTAGCCCTAAAATGCCAGCTTTTGAGCACTGATGGGGGGTCATCAGGGGACAGGGATGCTTTCGCCGCATTACTCCAAGGATTATAGTCAAAGATTAAAGACACCTAATACATCCGGTTCAATTGACCCGTGGTCGGTTTGAGCGGTTTACAGGTTGAACCGTCCATTTTCAGCGGTTCTCACTAAATAGGCTGGTTTTTTTTGGAAATATATATATAGCAGTTTTTAATGTTTGTCCGGATCGGAGTATATAGTCCGGTTGACGGGCCAGCAGTTCCGAGTAGGGGTGTAAATGAGCCGAGCTGAGCCGAGTTTCGGCGAGCTTGAACTCGGCTCGTTAACTTAACGAGCCAAAAACTCGAGCTCAAGACGAGCATCTTTAATCGAGTCGAGCCTCCCTTAACGAGCCAAGATTTTGTCGAACGAGCCGAGCTCCACTCGGCTCATTTAGTAAACGAGCCGAATACTCGAGATCAATGGCAGAACCAGAAATTTATTCTGCCTTGGGCTAACCCCAGTGTTCTAAAAATCGAAATTAATCGGCTATTAATCGCTGGTGGGGCCTATCCGACTAGAACCAACTAATTGCTATGTGTCGATTAATCGCCGATTACTAGGTCTCAAAGCTTGAATGTAGCCGACTGCCCAACTAGCGCCTAACAACTTTTATAACATTGGCTAATCCAAAATTTATATATATAAACCAAAAAGAGGCAAACTTGTACATAAATATATAAGTTTTTAAAAATAAACAAAAGAAAAGTACACCAAGATAAAAGAGTTTTTTTTCCCTTTTTTATTGTTCCATTATAATTCACACCCATTATAATTTTACACAAATTTAAGCACACAGTTACGGTGAGGAACAAGTGACTACCCATTCCGCCGTCGATTTCATTGGAGGGAGAATTGCTAAGGTTCTTATTTTTTAAGTACTTATTTCTGCTTTACGAGACATGTCAACAATACATAATCCTTAATTCAATAAATAAGTACCCATTTGAAAGTAAGTGCTTATTTTCCTTAGCAGAACGCATTTTTATTCCTTTAGCATGTTGGACTGGGCTGAATGGGAGGAGGATGGTGAGTTGGGCTGAATGGAATTGTAGGTTGGGCTAAACATATTTAAACTGAAAATTTACCTATAAATATATTATTTTTTTTGGTTTTTTGAAATACAACTTGGGCTACAGCCCAACCAAGTCCGGCTGTAGTTCCGCCCTTGGAGCTCGGCTCGTTTACTAAACAAGTCGAGTTGAGCCGAACTCGCGAGTAGCTCGGCTCACTTACAGCCCTAGTCCTGAGTATACATTTCCGAACAGCTCTCTCTCGATGAGAAGCTTTGCTTCATTCCTCGATATATTGCTATCTTCACCTGAAACACCGTCCTATATATGATCAAGAACATCCTGGTGATAATTTGGTCAGGATTAAAAGGCGAAGGGTACCGGAGGATCGCCAGGGTGCCTCAACACGGCAGCCAGATGCAGATCAAAGTTTAGAAGCAATTTGTTGGGATTATTTCCCCTAATCAATCCCACCCGCAAACGGAAGCATAATCGGAAAAATTAAATACGCAATAAACAAGGCACAACGAGAACAATCAATATTACATGGTCCTCCAAAATCGGGTACGTCCACAGGAGAAATAAAGTAATTTCCACTATTACCAAAGGTTTACAAGGGTTTAAACAGAGATCAAAGATCTCACAAACACCCTATCCAACAACCTACAACCAAAGTGGAAAGATCTTACCCAAAATGGATGCACAAATACACAAACCCCCCCCCCCCCCAAAAGCTTCACGTACAAGCTGCTGAAGATTGGAGCAAATTGGCCAGGCACACATACAAGCTGCTGAAGGTTGGAGAAAATTGGCCAGGCACACACAGTGCACTAACCTTGTTTTTCCTTTTTCAGGAGAACCAAAACCCACTGGTGCTCAGTCTCACGTCTCTCAGCACACACACAGAGCTCTTCTCTCTTCACTGAGGTCACCAACACACAGTCACACACGGTTCCCTTTTTTTCCTTTCTTTCTTCTCACAAGTTCTGGAACCATCTACCAAAAAAAGAAAACACTCCTTTTTGTAATATTGGGCTTCCAAAAACAAAACACTTAGGCCAAAATATTGGGCCTATTTTGATGGGCAAAAAACCCAGCATATCTGTACTCAATGAGGATACTTGTGGGCATCCTGGTTACATAAGGGGAATGTGTGTCGCGTGTGGGCGAAAGGTGGATCATGATACTTGATTAGCCAAATACCATCCGTTGAAGTACATATTCCAGGATTTAATGCTTGCTGAGGAAGAAATTGCTCGGTTACGAAACAAAGAGTCGTTACGAGACAAGAAGCTTCACTTGGTTCTCGACTTAGATCACACGCTTCTCAATTTGACCCTGCTTAAAGATACAACACCAGGTGAGGATTATTTGTTGCGAGATATTTCGAATGGCAGATTATTCAGACTGGATTCCATCAAGATGTTGACCAAGTTGAGGCCCTACGTTCGTATTTTCCCTGGAAGAGGCAAGCCAATTGTTTGATATGTACATATATACAATGGACGAACGCTCTTACGCATTGGAGATTGCAAGGTAGCAGCTAGACCCCGTAGAAAAGTACTTTGGCTCGAAAGTCATTGCACGAGAGGATTGCACTCGGAGCTATCAAAAGGGTCTTCATGTGGTAATGGGGAAAGAAAGTGATGTACTGATTCTTGATGATACAAAAGAGGTATGGGCGAAGCACAAGGAGAACCTGATAGTGATGGAGAGATACAATTTCTTTGCTTTGAGTCGTGGGCAATTGGGGGTCGATTGTAAGTCTCTATCTGAGTTGGAAAGCGAGACTAATGGGGCAGTACTGCCACTCGCTTCCACGCTTGATGTCCTTAAGCAGATACATACTATGTACTTCTTTGACTCGGGACCTCCAGGGGCCAATCTTACCGATAGAGATGTAAGGGAGGTGTTGAAGAAGTATCGGAAGAGCTGCTCGATTCGGCCAGTTGAGTCGTTGACGCGACCGAGGAAGAATAGGTTGAGCCGTGGCTACTGGACTTGACTTTGTTCTCATACTTTTGAAAACTGTATTATTAACCTTGGGCTGTAATGTTAACTTAATTTCTGAACAATTTATTCAGAATTTAAAATAATTAAACAAACTTCAGTTTGTGGGACTCTCCAATTATAACATAAAGAAATACTCAAAAGGTCTTTCTTGAATTATATCTTCAGGCCTCAAAATTATCTTGAGCCACCAGGTACCGTTTGTTTATATAGTATATATAGTACACTAGAGAATTAATATAGGCCTCAGGACCTCTCACTTTCTGTCCTACACTACAAGTGGATGTACCAGAGAAGTTTCTATTTGGCAGTTGGGAAACTCATTATAACAATTAAAATCCAACATTGGTTGGACTTGAAATAGAAGTCAGAAGCCTCAATGTGGAAACTTTCTTGACTAGCCTTTAAAGGTCACTGTGAATTTGAAAACAAATTTTGATATATCACTCAATTCCATTAGCTTTATTCTAGCTCTCTCTGTCTTTTATTTTTGGCTTAATTGCAAGGACACCCCTTCAATTATCACCGTTTGTCAACTTCACCCCTCCAACTACAAAACTCGACAACTTCACCCCCTCAACTATTAAAACTCGACAACTTCACCCCTTCCATCCAGTTTTGCTCAGAAATGTTAAGTTTAGAGGTTAAATTGGACGGAAAAACAGAATTGGTCCCAAAAATGCCCTTGCTATTGGGCGGGAAAACTTCTTCTGGGTATGTACACCAAAACCCTAAACTCTCTCTCTCTCTCTCTCTCATCCCGTTCTCTCTCTCTCTCTCTGAGTCAGAGTGTCTCACCTCTCTCTCATCTCTCTGATCTCTCATCTCTCACTCACTCACTCACTCACCCACCCACCCACCATCTCTCTCAGCCACCAAAGTAGGTCTCTCTCTCTCTCTCTCTCTCTCTCTTTACTCTACTGCTCTCTGGGTCTCTCTCTCTACTGCATCAACTTGTTCTACCCCATCTCTCTCCATCTACTTGTTCTACCCCATCTACTTCTTCTACTCCCCCAAACCCAGGTTTATTTCTCTCCTCCACTGTCCTGCCCTCTCATCTCAGTAGTCATCTCTCCCCCTACTCTCCTGCCCTCCCCATCTGACTCCGGATTTCAACCCATCTAAATCCACATTTGAAACCAAACTCACAAACCACAAACCCCACAAACCCAAAAAAGCAACTGATTTTGAAAACCCAGTCAAATCCCATCTAAATCCACATTTGAACCAAACTCACAAACCACAAACCCAACAAAGCAACTGATTTTGAAAACCCAGTCAAATCCAGATTCACCATGAGCAGTTCTAGTAGCTACACCACCAACTTATCTCAGTATGATGGAGATGAAAGATGCAGATGTGGTCGGAGGGTTGTGATGCGAACGTCACTAACCGTGAAAAATCCAGGAAGAAGGTTCCTTGGGTGTATCAACTACAAGGTAATTTCTCGAATTTGTTAACTACAAGTTAATTTTTCGAATTTTTGAATACACGAAATTATGTCACAGGCTGGTACATTTAAATAAAATTAGATAATGCAATATGCCTATGTTTTATTTGCAGGAAAAAAATGGATGCAATTTCTTTGTCTGGATAGATCCTGAAACGTGCCCTAGAGGATTGGAATATGCCAAGATCATGCAAGCGAAAAAGGAAGAACTTGAGAAACAAGTTGAAGTGTTGAAAATGAAAAATGAGAGGTTGGAAAGAGGAAGACAAATGGTGGAAGAAGAAAATGATGCATTGGTTGTCAAATTGGCAGACTTGACTGAAATGAATGTCAACCTTACAACTACTATTGAAGCCCTAAATGCAAAGATTGGAGCAAGGAAGACTAGAGAGATAGGACCAAGTTATTGTAGGAACATCATAGTAGTGGTAGTCATTGTGTTTGTGATTGGTGTGCTTATGTCAAGTGTGAACCATAATAACCCTAAGAAAAAGTATTTGTATTTGCCTTAACTCTGAATGAAAAACATGTTTTTTCCTGCCTTACCTATGAATGAAAAACATGCTTTTTCCACCATGGTATTTCAGATTATGCATAACAGAGTAGGAAGAAAATGGGGTTGCTCCCTCTAGATCTGACTGAATGGGGCAGCTCACTCTCACAGGCTACTTCTCACCTTTTCATTACTTAAACAGAACAGCCACAAACAGAACAGCCACAAACAGAACAACAGAACAAAAGCTGGCCTTTCTGCAGAATCAGATCATTCATTCCTATTTTTTCAAGTATTGCAGAATCAGATCATTATAAGCTCATTCCTATTTTTTCAAGTACATTAGGCAAACAACGATATGTACTAAAAAACAAGAGGTGCATGCATTATTATGTGTCAGTGAAAAATGGTTGCAAGCTGAACTTTAACCTGTCATGGCTTGGCAATAATTGAAATTCAGCATTGCCATCTATTGCATTATCCATTTCAGCCAGCTTATCTCGATAGCAAACAAACCTGAAATGAATTACGATATTGTCACATATATAGATACATCAAACACCAGTCCTTACAAAATGAGAGTTGTAGCAGAAACAACATAAATAGAAGGCTAAACAGAACAACCACACCACAAACACCTGCTATAACAGAACAGAACAGAGCTGCTATAACAGAGCTGTAGCAGCAGAAACAGAACAAAACAGCTTCAAAATGACTGGACCAATTCTATTACAAGCAGAACTAGCATAACAGAGCTACTATTACAATAGAAACAGAACAAAAAAATAGAATAAAGCAGCAGAAAAGCTATAACAGAGCTGTAGCAGCAGAAACAGAACAGAACAGCTTCAAAATGACTAGACCAATTCTATTACAAGCAGAACTAGCATAACAGAGCTGCTATAACAACAGAAACAGAACAGAAAAATAGAATAAAGCAGCACAAACAGTAACAGAATAGTAGTAACAACCATTCATGTGCCACATTACATTAACAGTAACAGTAACAGCACAAACAGCAGCTGGACAGCAGTATGCAACATTCATTCAATTGAGAAGGTTACATAAAATTCATGTGCCACATTACATTGATTGCATACAAAAGCTAATAAAGTAGTTTCAACCCACAAAAGAAACATTAAAGTACTAGTTAATTACACATTGTTCCAACTGTGTGTAAACATTACACATTAGTTCCAAAAGACTTCTCCTAAACCAAAATACTTGTCCTAAACATTACACATTGCTTCCAAAAGACTTATCCTAATCCATTCTCTACATCATCATCAAGTGGCTGATTTCTGGGTACTTGGGGTTGAGCTTGATGGTTGAGTGATTGGCATTGTGGTACTGCCACTTCCACCACCACTGCCACATGATGCTGCAGATGAACTTTCTGGCTGAGTCCAAAAAATGGCATTCCCCATCCTTGTGGATCTTCTCCATCCCTACATTGACACCATGCATAACTTAGCTTATACTTATACTTTCGAATAAACGATAAAGTATAGGCATGAGGTTAGTGTATTACCTGTGGTGCTGGCAAACCCACCCTTGGGGCACCTCCAAACCTTGTTATTGGTGCTTTGCCTCTCAAAACTATGGGCTGTTTACCCTTCCCACAGTTGACACCTTTGTCTGTACCAATATCCACCCTAGTGTTAGGATTTGGTTCTCTAATCACAATTCCAGGAAGAGGTGGAGCAGTGGTTGCACCTCTTCCTCTTCCTCTACCTCTTGGAGCAATAGTGCCATACATTGATGCAGGATCACCACCTCTTCCTGTGCCTCCAACCACCATTGCACCACTTCCTCTCCCAGTCTTCCCTCCTCTAGCACTTTTACCTCCTCTTCCTCCTCTGCCAGTCTTCCCTCCTCTTCCTTTCCCTCTCCCTCTTCCTCCTCTACCACTACATCTCCCACTATTGGCTCTTGTTTCCTGAGCCACTTCAATTTCATGTCCTTCAACCATTGCTGTTTCCATTGCCACTTCACAGTCCTGTACAACAAATTGCAGTAACATTTCAAATATGCCTTCATAAAACAATAAAGGAAAATGGTAAAAAATTGAATTTTCCTTACTTGATCAATAGTAGTGCTGTTATCCTTTTGAGGGCACGTTCTGGCATTATGTCCTGGCTGCTTGCATATGCCACACTTGAGAGTTGTGTAATACTTCCTAACACCTCCATTGGGTTTCTTTGGTTCATCAAGCCCTTTCCTTCTATTCTTCTTGGGTCTACCACTCTTCTTTCGTAAAGGGGGAGGACCTATGGGATCAAACTCTGTATGGACCCACATTGTTTGGTCAGGAATTGGTTTGATGATGAAGTTGTATATCTTGGCAAAGGTACTTACATGAAAGCACTCATCAACATAGTCCAATGGGTCACTTTTATCTTGTATTATGGCAGCCATACCATGTGAACATGGTACCCCACTGACATCCCACTTCCTACATGTGCATGTTCTCTCTCCTATGTCCACTACATGGGTCCTAAGTACAGTAAAAACTTCAAATATTCTGCCACCACTGTAAATCACCTCGCACTCCCCCATTAACTTGCATGCTTTCTCAACCCTTCTTCGAATTCTTGGACATACATTACCCTTCCAGCCTTGGCACAATTGATTTCTTATTTGCAACCTTGTCATTAGGTACCTTCTAATACTTTCAGCCATGGTCAAAATTGGTTGGTCTCTTGCATCTTTGATTGCTCTATTGAATGCTTCACTTGTGTTATTGTCCATTCTATTGCATTTAGACCTAGTTCCATACATGCACCTAGCCCATGTTGAGGGTTCCTCACTCATCAAATACTCATATGCACCCTCATCAATTGATTTAATGGCCTCCATTGCTTGCTGAAATTCATGAATTGTGTACACTGAGGCAGCCCTCCACATGAGGTCTTTCCACTCCTTACCCTTGTACACTTTACTGAAATTAGAGTACATGTGCCGAATGCAGTATCTATGTTCAACATTGGGGTACAACTGTGCAAATGTTTGTGTCAATCCCTAAGGGAAACAACAAGTTATAGTTACATATAGGCAACATGTAATGAAGTAAACAAAAGCAGTGATTAAGTACAAAAATAGTTAGGTATACCTTCTGCCTGTCGGAGATGAAGCACCAACCCTCTGGATTGCCTATCATGTCCATCAAACAATCCAAGAACCAAGTCCAACTCTCTTTCGTTTCAGCCTCCACAACAGCAAATGCCAAAGGAAACATCTGATTGTTGGCATCTTTGGCAGTTGCATGCATCAATTGACCACCAAATGGCCCTTTCAAAAAACAAGCATCTAACCCAATTATCGGTCTACAACCTGCTAGAAATCCCCTCAGTTGGGCAGCATAGCTTATGAACATCCTTTTAAACACTGGTCCTTCATCTGGCAAGGGCCTATCCACCTTCAACTTAGCAGTACTATGTGGATTCTGTATTCTTACCATTTCACAGTAGTCCCACAACCTCACATACTGAACTCTATGATCTCCTTGAATCAGTTCAAGGGCCTTTCTCTTTGCCCTATAGATCTTGTTCTCAGAAACATTTAACAACCATTCCCTCCTAACTGTTTTCTTCATTGAAGTGACCTTAGTCTCTGGGGCATCACTAACTTTGGCCAAGTACTTTTCAGAAAGCCAAGAGGAGGTTGCATTATTATTAGTGTACTTCCTAGTACATGAATGTTGTTGATTTATCTTTTTTATTTGAAAGGATCTCTCTTCGTACATGGGAGAGGCATGAAGTCTAAAGCCACAATCATGTGTACACTTCACAGTGACCCTCTTAGACTCATTCTTCAAAAATGTAAACGTATACCCCTCCTTTATATGATATTCTCTCAACAGTTTCCTAAACACTTGCACATTAGGGAACTTCATCCCTTCTATTAATTCAGGCTTCTTCATATAATGCTCTTTGAACTCTACAAAAATAGGTTTCCCATCCTCATCAATCACATCATCAACCAAATTGTTATCATCACTATCAGAACTAAGGTCCTCTTCTTCATCACCTATGTTTTGACCCAAGTTTTTACCTAAACCTACCAAGGGAATGTTGTCCTCTTCCTCCTCATCAGAAGACTCTTCTACCCCACTAAAAGACCCAGTGGAAGTTGAGCTATCATCATAGGGCAACCACTCAATGTCTGAGCTATCATCATCATCCATTTGGAACTCCCTATGATCAGTTTCATTTGCATCCACACCTTGGACTACACCTTCAATGTCTAAGTCAACAATTTCATGTCCTTCCTCTACTCCTAAGTCAACACCTCCCTGTCCTTCCTCTACTTGTAAGTCAGATCCCAACTCAGTTATGCAACCTTGGTCTACAGTGTTTGTGTCTCTACCTATCACCTCCTCATCCTCTGAATCACAGTCAACATACATATCAATAGAGAAATACTTCATACCAGGAGAATGTGTTGCAAACATGTTAAGCATTTCATCATGAGAAGTCAATGCAACTAAGCCATTGTTCATGTCAGTGTTTGGAAGTCTATAAAACACACTAATATTATCTTCTTGTGAATACCCACACTCCTTAATTACAGTCATTAAGTCATAAAATGAGAAGAAATCTGGATCTACCTTGCTTTGTGCAATAACCCCACCCAAGTATTCAACCTGGGCCCCCCTCAGAAGTTTACCACGAACATGAATTTCCAAAGTACACCTGAAGTCAAGATTGTTTTGTCTGCAATAATGAAGTCAGATTATCAATAGGACCAGTGGCACAGACACATGCTCATTACATTAACATTAGGCTATATACATGTACAAATCCATCCATGACCCAAATCCCAAAACTGATCATATATTACATTAACAGTAATATACACATGCTCATCAAACATAACAAGGCCTATTGACACCATGCATAGAGAACAGATAATCACAGCATCACAGCAGAAACATGCAAGAAATATAATCAGAAGATGTGTATATTACATCCCAAAACTGATCAATATAATCAAAAGATCACCAATTTTTAACTTTTACGGTTTCAGTTTAGGGTCCCCGAATGGGTAAGTGTAAAAAAAAGGTTTAGGGTTCCATGTCCTACCTAAAATAAGAATATAATAAGAATATTTAATTCAAAATTTTAGGGTTTTCAACATTTTTATTTCAAAATTTTAGGGTTTCAGTTCTAAAACAAAAATTTTAACTGAAAAACCACATCATTCCTCGACCAAAGGTTGAGGGTTCAAAATCGTACTGACAATGAACAAATATGTACGTATATGAGAATATCCCCATTTTTATTTCGAAATTTTAGGGTTTCAGTTCAAAACCCAAATTTCGAACTAAAAAACCACGTCAAACAATTAACAACTTCGATCAATGGGTTAGGGTTCAAAATCGTACTTCAAATGAACAGATATGAGAAAAACCCCAATTTTTATTTCGACATTTTAGGGTTTCAGTTCAAAAACCAAATTCCGAACTGAAAAACCACGTTTAGGGTTCAAAATCGTACTTCAAATGAACAGATATGAGAAAAACCCCAATTTTTATTTCGACATTTTAGGGTTTCAGTTCAAAAACCAAATTTCGAACTAAAAAACCACGTTTAGGGTTCAAAATCGTACTTCAAATGAACAGATATGGTGCGACTTACATGGTGGACATCGCAGAAACGGCCCGTTGTTCGTCCACACTTTAGGATTTAGCTGCGACCAGAAACTAAGCCATGGGTTGTAGGATTGAGGGTGGAGGTCGATGATTTCATGTGGGTTGTAGGGTTCTCATCGTGTTTCTCGACTGGTGTGTGGTGTGGTTATCGACTGGTTCTGGTGGAGAGGAGTGAGAGACGAGTGAAGAGGGTCGCAGAGTTACAGGGTTAGAAGGGTAGAAGAGGAGTGAGAGTGATTCAGTGGTTCTCACAGTACGAAAATCATTTTTAACATACGAAGGGCATTATTGTCCTTTCACTCGCTGCCGTCCAAGTTTTTAACGGAATTTGCCACAAGGGGTGAAGTTGTCGAGTTTTAATAGTTGAGGGGGTGAAGTTGTCGAGTTTTGTAGTTGGAGGGGTGAAGTTGACAAACGGTGATAGTTGAAGGGGTGTCCTTGCAATTAAGCCTTTATTTTTTGGTTCAAAGGTTAAGGGTGGTAGCAGGGCCTAGTCCTGGTCCGGTTAAAATATAGGTCATCCATGTTGGGACTAGAAAATTCACAAGAAATTACTACATAGTCATTTGTGTAGGGAACAAACCCATCAATCAACCGGAGTAACCCTTGGAGCTCCATTAGCTTTATCTAAAACGATATGGGTACTGACCTATTTATACCGACCATGTAGAGATGGGTCCGCGGGACCTCCCACACGACAAATCTTATCTGTTCATTTTTTAATAACATCTTTTATATAATTGGGTCAAAATTAGCTCAAAATAATATTAGTAAATGCTCGATCTAATAGAGGTAAGTGCTCGATCCATACATCTCCACTTTCATAAAAAAAAAAAAAAAAATTTAAAAATAGTGAACATATAAGATTTGTCATGTGAGACCCGTAGGTGGGTCCCAAGGACCCATTTGTACATGGTCGGTACTCTATGGGTCAGTACCCATAGCAATCTCTAGCTTGATTCCATGAGGATAATTGATACAGTACATGAAAGATCCACTAAAATGTCCATGAATGAATCGAGTACTCTAAATCTCTTTCATGAACATTTTCTTGAATCTCTTTCATGTATCCTCACATTTTCGTTACTCCATTTCTTGTCTTTCTAGGCCTAGTACATTGGAAAGAGGAAATAAGAGAACAAAACAGGGAAATACTTTTCGAAAATGATATAAGGACCGATCAAAACCCACCGAAATCGTACCGACGGCCGTGCCGGGCCGTCTCCGGCCACCGGACGGCCGATCCGAGCCGTCCAAAAATTCTATAAAAAAAAACGAGGGGGTCCTTGCGAGAACACATATATACACGAAAAAAGGGTGCTTGATCCAAGCACCCAACACACCTTGGATGCCGTTGATTCTCGCAAGGTCCCCCTCGGTTTTTTTTTAGAATTTTTGGATGGCTCGGATCGGCCGTCCGGTGGCCGGAGACGGCCCGGCGCGGCCGTCGGTACGATTTCGGTGGGTTTTGGGTCGGTACGGATAGCAGTACTCAATACTTTTTGTGAACCTGAAAAGGGGAGAGAAAAAAAAAAGAGCTACACAAAAGAGGGCAAAATATGGCACAAAGAGGGAAAAACTTTTTTGTACTTAAAAAAGGCCAGGCAAAACTTCTCTAGTTTTGTTGAACTTAGAACAGGGAAAAAAACTGGGGAACAACAGAAAGACCAACTTAAAAAAAGGGAAATGATTTTGCCACTCTTTTTTTTTTGTTAACGGCACTCACTTGCAATTATATTTTTGTACCAAAAATACACTTACAGGGGAGTGCCATTAACAAAAAAAGGAGTGGCAAAATCAGCAACCTAAAAAAAAGAGGACAAAACTTTTCTTGAACTTAAAAAGAGGGCAACAAGAAAAGAGCCACAATCATTTACCAAAAAGAAAAGAAGAAAAGAGGGACAAAAAAAGGGTGGGGTCAAAAAAGTAGGGAAATACTCCAATAAACAGAGCAACAAAAAAAAGCGGCTCGATCTAAGAGTGCAATCTTTCTCAACTGGACTTCTAACCTACTCTTCGAAGGATCGAAGGATCCGGGGACGCTGCCAAGCTAGCGGTTCTTGCCGAGCAGGTGTAGGGCAAATCAGGACCGTCCAAAAGAGTTTTCAACGGTTCGGATCTAGGGAAGAGTTTGTTTTCAACCTGGACTATTAACTGTCAAGATGGACAGTCTGGATGCGCTCGTCAAGGCGCTTGGGAGGAACCGATTGGCGGCATCCCCGGGTCCTCACATGATCCTAATCGGAATGGCAGAAAAGTATAGGAATACACCCCCCCATCATCACCCAAAAAATGGATAAATGCATACTCAAGCCCTATACGCCATACGACTCAGTAATCCAATCGCAATCCAAAATAACTTCTGCACGTTACAGAAACAGGATTTTCATTTCATTAACCAATGTTCGATTTGCCATTCTTTTTAACCATGAATTATGCGAGAATCGGATCACAAATTCATAAGAGGAAAAGGGAAAAAAACAATAGACAAACAAGATGAAAATAAATCGAGACCAGAAGCCATAAGCTAAACATCTCTCATCTTTTCTCTTTTTATTTATTTTTTTCAGATATTCCTCTGGAAAATGGAAATTCAGGGTCTAAATATAAGTTAGCAGCAAACACGAGGAATTACTTGCATATTTCAAAGGACAATTTAGGCAGGAAAGATTTTCTTCTTGTTGTTCTTCTTTGTGATGGAAGTGGAAAAAGCAGCAGCAGCAGAAACGAAGGCTTGAACCATTGAATCCCCCATCATCTTCTTAACCAGCTTCTTCTTGGGTGGAACCAAGCTCGGGAAGGCGGGCTTGGTTCCAACCGCTTCGGCAATTGGGTCCGCCGCCTTGGTCCCTCCTCCTCCGCCCTTGGCTCCCACCACTTTCTCCCCTGCAGGCTTCGCCCCCATCTCTTTTTGGAATAGCTGCTAGTCTATTTTTCCATCCCTCTATATAGACAAAATCTACTCCATATAGAAGCTTGATTAGTCATACAAGGTACTATGCGGACCCCACTGAAAACCAATGAAATGTGTTCACATTACACCTATTCATTGGACCATTAATCTCTCTCTCTCTCTCACTCTCTCACTCTCGAGTCTCCAGCAGGAGAAATTTTCCAGTGCCGAGCGGGCACCGGCCATGTGGTGCCGAGCACGCATCTCGGCCATCCAAACGTGTTTTGGACGGTTCAGATCTATTTGGATTTGAGGGGGTGTTTTGATAATTTTACACTAAAAATTTATCCAAACATATCTGGGCCGTCCAAAACACATTTGGACAGCTGAGATGGTGGCCGGTGCCCACTCGGCGCTGAAAAACTTCTCCTCCAGCAGGGGTAAAACATAACTGGAATGGATATCAAAAGTTCTATCCAATTCTGCTGTTCAATCCTTTGTGATGTCTTGTGGTGCTCACGTCCACGATCTGAAATGTTTATTACTTATAAACTGCGGCACAACATAAGAAAAATTTTGAATCGTTCAATATATTGAATTTTGAATCGTTCAATATATTCCGTGCCTTAAGATGCGGCACAACATGATCTGAAATTGATGTTCAAAGCACGCGCAATTTGATGTTCAAAGATTGAAATTTTCGATAACGTTTGGATTCTTTTGCTATGTTCGTTTAGATACTTTGGAAATTTTTAACTTTGTTTTCCAATCATTACCCTACATCTTTCTCCAATCATTACCCTATTTTTCCAATCATTAATTTCATTTCTCTCTCTATCTCTCTCCACTCATTACCCCTCTCTCCAATCATTATCCTATTTCTCTCTCCACCCACTACCAAATCAAAAATTTCCAAAGTATCTAAACGAACATAGCCTTTATCTCAGACAGATTTTCTTTATTTGTTTTTTTTTTTTTTTCTGGTTATGGATTTTACTCATGCTTTCATTGTGTATTCCAATATGATAGGGACTATGTTTTTGTTTTTTTAATCTTTGACTTGCAGCACTCTTGCCGAACTTTCCAGTCCCGTTTTTGATGTCCACTGCGGTCCAATTTTGGGCCATCGTGGGCCCCTCCAGGACCCACAACAACAATCAGAATCGTTCATTTCGTATAACTCGTCGCGTATGTCATCCGCACAAAAAATTAGCTTAATCGAATATTGATAGGTACACAGTCGAAATAGATTTGTACAAGAAAAATGGGATAAAAAAATAATTCAAAACATTATTTTCATTATTTTCTTGTACAAATCTGTTTCGTGTACTTGTTGATCAGTTGATGTTAAAGGAGGCAGATATTAAAGAAGTGGCCATTTTAGTTCATTTTTGGATGGATTCCTAAAAGGAGGCTGATATTAAAGCTTGACTTGAAAAGGAGGGTTTTGACTGTTATATTCTAGAGTAAAGGAGACAAAGCGGAATTAATCAAAGTTCAGGGTTAAAGCGTAATTCATTCATCAAACCTGGCATTCGACACTTGGTTAACAAAATGGGGCTTCACCAAGAGGCGGGCCTAGTGTCGAGGCTTGGGATATAAAGGGGGTGTTTGGCAACCCCATTTTCACATTTTTGCATTCCCATTTTCCCATTTTGGGTGTTTGGCACCCCATGATGAGAATGGATTTTGGGAAAATGGATTTTCGGTTTTTGAGTTTAGAAGCAAAAAGCCAGAATCTGGGTTTTAGGAGTTTTTCGGATTCTCATTTTCAGATTTTGAGTGTCTATTACGAAAATACCCTTATTTACTCCCTTCATTTTACGATTTGCCCCTCCTTCTTATCATCCACTTCCTTCCCATCTGCTAGCCACACAACCGACACCAGAGAATACCAACTAAAAATATCCGATCGTATTATTGTAATTCTAAAATACCAACTAAAAATATCGAACGTCTTCCATCAATTTAAAAACGGAAAAATTACATATAAAAAATAATTATGTTAAAACAATAAAGGCAAAAAGCGAATCTGAAAAAAAAGAAGAAGAACAAAACAGAGGCATAACAGCCCATAAACATATTGAATAATAAATTGAAAAAAAAATAAGAAAAAAACGCAAGTGACACCTGTTACTAAAGATAAAGGGCAAAATGGTAAAAATACAACCCATAATTCATTCTCAACAATCATCTACCAAACACTACTACAAATGAAAAATACATTCTGCACAAATCTCCCAAACACTCTACCATACTCAAAATACATTCTGGTCATAATCCAAAAAGCCAAAAAGTCAAAAAACTGAAAATGAAAAGCCAAAAAGTAGGCTCCCAAACACCCCCAAAGTACTTGCTTTGTTTGGTTTGTATTTTGAAATTTTTTTTGAAAAATAGTAGAGGTAATAAGTGGAGAGATAGAGAGAGAAATGTTGAAAGTAGAAGGAATCTAGGGGGAATTTTTTTAAAAATTCTTTTTGAATTTGGAAGAGAACAAGGATAAGCTTTTAAATTCAAAACATTTTAGGTGTTATCAATTCATTTGGAGTCAAGTCATACAAAACTTAGCTCAGGCTTTAATAATTAGGACCCCCGCAAGTGAACAGCACCGAGGATCCCCTGTCCGAGCCCAATCTAGACAGGGGACTATCCCACCAATCGGAGCCGTTGATCTCGCAAATCAACGGCTGAGATGTGTCCAGCCAAAACGACGTCGTTTTGGAGCAAAAAGTGTTCGGCACATTTCAACCGTTGATTTGCGAGATCAACGGCTCCAATAGGGAATCTGGACTCGGTGAACAGCGGGATTGGTCCCTCAAAATTAATCGAAAGCCTGGTTGAAACTCAGAAAGCCTGCAAAGGAAGCTTCCCTTTAGCTTTTGCCCCTTGGTCCCTTTGGTTTGAAAAGTAACTTATTTATACTTCCTTTTCTTTTTTTTTTCTTTTTTGATCCGCATACTTCCTTTTCTTGACCATCTGCTTCAACTGAACTTTCTTTCACCTCTTTATCAGACTGGCATACACAACTCTACACTACAAATCCACCATCACCCATAAAAGGCAAATCAAACAATTGTGACCCACAAACAGAAAAACAGGCTCACAAATATACCAACAACAAAAAAAACAGCATCTCAAATTCCAAAAAAAAACTCCCAAATTTAGAGTTGTACAGTACTAGTAAGAATCTGAAATATACAATTTCACATTGAAAAAGGCATGATATTGCTGACTATCTGAAGGCTATATATATGCGTTTGAAGAAAAATCGAAAAACGATATTAGAAAACGACTAAAAGTACACGAAGTAAAGCTAGATTCCTGCCGCTTCCTTCATAAATTCCACAAATCTACGACCCGAGAAATCGATGGAGTCAAACAAGCTGGTGTACTTGTCGTTCCTGTTGATATAGCACCTAATCAGATGCGGCCTATTGAGAATCACAAGGGATTGGTTTCAGCAAGGGCAATTTCGGCCGAACTGATTTTCTTCTTGGTGAAGGTGTTCTTGACGGGAAGACAGCATCCAGAGAAACAAGAAGAAACGGCCCGGACCATGCGATCCCACATCATCTCCTTCACCAGCTTCCTCTTCGCTGGGATCAAGCTCACGTAATTAGGCTTGGGTTTGAACCCGGCTCGGACCGCCCCCTCATCTGGGTTCAACCCCATATCTCTTTGCAAGCTGGGAATATGATTCTCTCGAAGTACTATATGTGAGATCTGGTCAAGAAAATTGGAATGCCGAATGGTGAGGGAAAACTGAGAAGCTAGGAAGGCTTTTTATAGGGAGGGCGATGGATTTTCTTGAAGGAAACAGATGGGACCTGGAGAGCAGTACATAGAATCATTTGAATGATGGGTTCTCCGTCTTATTCACTGACTCATTTTTCTCTTGATTGACTTGGCAACTCTCATGTTTTCGGTCTCAATTCCCCGAAATTTTGACTTAGTCGTACCCTCCTCCCCCCCCCTGGGCCACCTCGTACATACATGTGCTTTTTAAAGGGTCTTTTCGTTATGGGCTTCTATTAATTTTGAACGTCGAGAATTTCATTCACGGCGAAAGTTAGTATTGTCGGACTGGTTAAGTTAGTTGAACTTTTGACCTCTTCACTCCTGCCACCGAAGTGCAACCCATGCAGATGCCATTGGGTAAAAACCACTTGGGCGAGATTTTGAGTCATACTATCACATGGCACATGCAAAGAGACTTTTCATCACTACAATTAGGAAAGAGCTACTAATAGATGTGAACATTTTAGGTTAAATATCATATACTCAAATAACATGTGGTGCAAGCAGTACAAAAAATACAGTTCGGGAAATCGCTATGGCTGGTCAAATGGGATATAATACTAAAACATACTCTTTCATGTGTGTAGCAAGTGGTGTGACTTTAATTTTGGCCCTGTGTGTGGTGGGGTGCTGATGGCGAGAATTTTTATTTTGATCAGGAATAGTATTGATGGCGATATTGCTCCTTGGAAGATACATAAAGTATTTACACTATTTTCTCCGATAGGCTTATAAAGACGTGCCTCCCAAATTTTGACTTAAAATAAAGTCTCATAATCAGAAAAGCTATTGGTACTGATGGGTACCATACAGAAAATGGATCGACGGTTGTGCTGGGCCAATTCCGGCCACCGGACGGCCGATCCGAGCTGTCCAAAAGTTCTATAAAAAAAAACGAGGGGGCCTACGCGAGAATCAACGGCATCCGATGTGTATAGGTGCTCGATCCAAACACCCCATTTTTCGTATATATACATATATATACAAAAAAAATGGGGTGTTTGGATCGAGCACCTACACCCCTTGGATGCCGTTGATTCTCGCTTAGGCCCCCTCGTTTGTTTTCTTAAGAATTTTTGAACAGCTCGGATCGACCGTCCGGTGGCCAGAGTTGGCCCAGCGCAGCCGTCGGTCCATTTTCGATATGGTACCCGTCGGTACCAATAGCAGAACTCGTCTCATAATTGAGACGATAAATGGTAGTAGTAGTAGTTGACAATTTCCTGATACCTGGAATGATAGTTGACAATTTCTTTTAGGACAATTGGGTGAAGGGGACGCTTAAATAATTTTGTTCAATCAGACATCATTTGTTGACCATACGATACATTGGGCTGTTTGTAAGCTCACCATGAGTTTATTTTTGTTATCCAAAATGCTCATTTCTCTTAACCTGTTGAAAAAGTTATTAATTGTAAAATAAAGTCGATCGGATATCAACAGATACGTGTTTCAATCAGATTTCATTATATAAAAAAAGGGGGGGGGGGGGGGGGGGGGGGGGGGGGGGGGGGGGGGGGTGGTCTATTATTTCAGAGTTATCAATATTTTATCTATCAAAATTTTACAATAAGGGTCATCTCAATTGAGCCTACAAATAAATAGGAGTGGATTTTTTACTTAGTGACAAACAAATTGAAATTTGTATCCTTATCTCGATTGTAGATACATAGATTTGTGCCAAATCTAAATTTGTTCTTTTTGATTTGTTGATGATTATGGTCTCTAGGGTAAAAAAAAAAAAATCAAATTGATCGAATAACATTAGTTTTTTCTTCAGACAGGACTTAGTTATACAAAAAAATGTGTGATCATTATAGTTTTAAAATATACTGTAAGATAAAATTTTACTTGAACACACCGAAATATACTACACCCATAGTGAGTTAACGCACTACGGGAATCCTTGTCCCGATGGGAAAAGTTAGTTGGTAAAAGAGATGTGAAATGAAACAATGATCGATAGTATGGGAAACAATTGACATGTTAATTTTTACCCAGCCTTAAACCCTTGACCTTGGGGTTTTGAGAAGTAACGCCACCCACATCAGGTCAAGGAGGCTTTTAGTAATTGAGATGTTAATATGGACCACATATGTTCTGTGATGACGTGCAGGGGCCAAACTCTTTGTTGTTTTTTTGTACTCTTTTTTTAATAGGCTAGTGATTTTGTCACACCTTTTTTTGTTATTGCCACACCCTGCAAGTGTATTTTTTGGTGCAAAAATATACTTGCAGGGTGTGGCAATAACAAAAAAGGGTGTGGCAATATCATTTCCCTTTTAATATAGTATTACTGTAGCTTATGTTTCCCAAAAAAATTTGTAAAATTCAACGCTTATGTTATCTTTGGAAGTAGTCCACTATGTTCAGATTGGTTGAAACTTGAAACCAACATGAGGGATGACCATTTCGCCCAAACTCCGCTACGAGTACGTTTGACAAGGTTCTTGGGGGTTGGGATTGGATTACTAAGGCGAGGGTATTAGTAATATTGTGTTTGGTTCACAAAATTGGTTCGGATCGGTAGTCCGATCGAACTGCTAAGACCCCAAATTAGGGGTATTAGCAATACCTCTTGGGACTTGATATTCAATCCAATCCCAACCTTGCTATTGCAAAAGTACTAAACTATCCTTGTTAAACCAAGTATGGAAATTGTTTATGGGAAATGGAGCCCAGCTACAAAAAGTTTTGAATGCCAAGGACAAAATTGTCAATTCATTTTTTGAAACCCATCCTAAAATTTGCAAACAAACATGAGGTTTTTTTTTTATCCTAAACAAACATGAGGTTGGTACTACTAATTCAATCACATCTTTTAATCCGATGCAAAACAAACATTTAATTTACCAATTTCATCTCATTATTAATTCCACCTCATTACCAATCTCATCACTTTACCAATCTCATTGTGGCTAGTCGGGTTATCAAACGGGGAATCTCCGTTCGGATATGTGGCGGGTATAGATTATGCAAGCCCCATTCACAAATACCCCAACTCTCACTGAACCTGATTCCAAGTATATTTATAGGGAATGACTTCGGTGTCCCCGGTCATTTTGGGGACACCGTAACTTTTGGCATAACAAAACTATTATGAGCATAACCAAAATCCATTACAAGCATAACAGAACCATAACAAGACATAACTTGTTTATTATGCCTTGGTTGGTTTTTTGAATATTCATTGGTTATGCCTTGTTTGGGTTCTGTTATGTTTGTAATGGGTTTTAGTTATGCTCATAATGGTGAAGTTATGCCAAAAATTATGGTGTCCCCTAAATGACCGGGGACACCATAGCATCATCCAACAAAAACCAGTGATATGTATAACCAAGGCCTTAGTTATACATAGATGTGGCAAATGGACGGGTCTGGGAGGGTTGAAACGGGTCGCAGGTCAAATATATATGGACTGGTCAAATAGTAAGCGGGTTGAAACGGATCGGGTCAAATATGGGTCAAGCCAAACCCAAACCCGTCCGACTCGACTCGTTTCCCTTCCTTTTCTCCCATTTTCAAATACTCGTTCTGTCCCAATTTAAATACTCTCTACGGTTTTCAATGCATTTTCAAACTCCAAAAAAATATACTCCTACATATTATTTTTTAAATTTTCTTACATGAGTACTTTAATTTGGTGTAAGAAAATAAAATTAATCATATGTAAAAATATTGAAAAAAAAAAACAGGACACTCCGGAAGAAGTGTGTGTCCGGAGAGTGTCGGTGTCCGAGAAGTATTTGATATCGATACGTGAGCTCCAACAAAGTGTTCGTGCTTCATATGGGAACCAATTCACCAGAAATATAGCAGAAACAAATTCTTCAACCCACCTGTTCTATCACACCATCCTTTTCAATTACATCTGTTGTATTTAGATCACCGACTTCAGCTTGATTTCTAGATCAAATTTGGAATACGAAATTCAACTGAAGCTAACGAAATTCAATTGAACCACACCATCCTTTTCTAGATCAAATTCAATTGAAGTTAACGAAATTCAAGTCAATTTAAATGCATTTGGCAATACAACTCAGAATATTTAGAGAGAGAGAGAGGGGAACCAGGAGAAAGTACAGTGAGGAGTGAGAAAGGTGTGTTGAGGAGAGACAAGCCAAGGCAATCATTTCCCCATGGTTTCTTCCATTTAAAGAACGAATTTTCGATTACGAACAGTTATAAAAAGGGGCAGGGTTTTTAAGTACAATTAATTTTGAACCCATTTTCAACCCATTTAAACCCATATAAATATGGGTTGATATGGGTTTATATAATATGGGTGGGTTGGGTTGGATTATAAGTGGGTGGGTTTGGGGAGTTTAAAAAAATGGGTTGAGATTGCCACATCTAGTTATACATATCACTGGTTTTGGTTATGTTTGTAATGGTTCGGTTATGCCAAAATTACGGTGTCCCCAAATGAAGGGTAGACACCATTGCATCTTGTAGGATGACGCTATTGTGTCTACCCTCAAAAAATTATACATATCACTGGTTTTGGTAATGCTTGTAATGGTCCGGTTATGCCAAAATTATAGTGTCCCTGATTGGAGGGTAGACACCATAGTTTTTCCCTTAATTTGTAAGATGATACTATATATATCACTGGTTTTGGTTATGCTTATAATGATCTGGTTTTGCCAAAATTACGGTGTTCCCAAATGGAGGGTAGACACCATAGTTTTTTCCTTAATGTTAATTTTATGAGGTTATATTAATTATGGTTTTTTGTCTTATTTTTTGTTTAAGTATATACAACGAATTTGTAGAAAGATTGCAATTTAAGAACACTAATTTAAGGGTCCTGGCAAATAATTAGCTGATTCAGATATCCAAAAGAGCTTTATCAATTCATTTAATTTTCCCTACGAATTAAGGGATGAAAATTGATCAAGTCCTTACTGATACCCGAATGAGCTAATTTTTCACATTGACTCTTGAAAATATGGTTTAAACTAATTAAACGGTTCCGATCATTTGTGTTAGACTCCGAAATCGGTCTCATGCAATTCGGTGTACACTACCCATAGTTTTTTTTTTTTTAAAACCAAAAAAGAGCAAAAAACGAGGTGAAACTCGACAAATTAATGTTGTGTTTAGATTGTGTTTTGAATTTTTTTTTTAAAATAGTAGGGATAATAAGTGGAGAGAGATAGAGAGAAAAATGTTGGAAGTAAAGGGAATCTAGGGAAAAATTTTGGAAAAATTCTTTTTGAGAAAGGAAGAGAACACAGCAAAACATCCAAATAAAGGAAACTTCCCTTCTTGCATGGGGGAGGCCAGGGTTTGGGCCCGTCGTGGATATTTGGGGTTTAGGACTATGGATAGCCTCTGAAATCCCATGTGGACTAACCCAATAACACTCTGCTAACTCCCGCTGACGTATACAATATTTGGCAAAAAAAAATTGAAGTGAAAAGAATCACTAAATTTTCATTCGCTTTCCCCTTTGCATCAGGTCTCTCAACTACACTTTCACCTCTCTCAATCACACTAGCACACAAGTACACAACTTAACAAAGAGAGGAATAACTTATTCACAGCTTCGCGTAATCTTAGTCGTTCGTTTTGACAATTAATGGTCCAGAATTTAAAAAAATTATTCGCTAAAATAATTTAACTATTCACGCAAATAGTTTTTTAAAATCCAGGTAGTCGAAAATACTTTTGGACACGCGCGATTGAGCATGGGTTGCTCCGTAAAAAAGTTTTTCCCCTTAACAAATTCCCCCATCTAACATTATAGGAAAAGATAGTGACAGATCAAATCAACACTTCACATATTTATAAGGGACGACTTTTAGTTCACTAATCAAATTCCACACATTAAACAAGCAAATTGCACAAACAATGACGATGAAGGATAAGCATTACACAAGCAATCGGACAAACAATGACTATGAAAGATGTTGACTAGAAAACGAACATAGGCTACAGAAATGCTACTTTCTGTACAGACAGCGCGTACAGCGCGCTTTTGGGTCCGTTTCGGGTCCAACAAAGATAATCGAAACCGCTCATTTTGTTCAAAATATTTTATTTTAGGTCCTTGTAAAAAATTAGCTCCAACCGATATCGTTAAGGGCGTTTACGAAACGTCCAATTTTGCTTTAGAATTTAAGCTTGCAAAATTGGACATTTCGTAAACGTCCTTAACGATATCGGTTGGAGCTAATTTTTTACGGAGACCTAAAAAAAAATATTTTGAACAAAATGAACGGTTCCGATTATCTTTATTGGACCCGAGACGGGCCCAAAAGCACGCTATACGCGCTGTCTGTACACAACTTACTGTACCAGTAGCACAGCTCCATAGGCTATTACTCCTACTATTTTAACCTATCAATCTGAGTTTGGATCGCGAAACGAAGAGGGGAGAAAAAAAAAAAGTACTAGTAGTATACATGAAATTAAGAAAAGATAATGAAGTGCACTGTTCTAGCACACCATCATTTTCAATTACATCTGCTGTATTTAGATAACCGACTTCAGCTTGATTTTTAGATTAAATTTGGAATACGAAATTCAATTGAACCACACCATCCTTTTCTAGATCAAATTCAATTGGGTCAGAAATTCAATTGAAGTTAATGAAATTCAAGTCAATTTCAGATGCATTTGGCAATACAACTCAGAATATTTAGAGAGAGAGACAAAGGGGACCAGGAGAAAGTACAGTGAGGAGTGAGAAAGGTGTGTTGAGGAGCCAAGGCAATCATTTCCCCATGGTTTCGTCCATTTAAAGAACGAATTTTCGATTACGAGCAATTATAAAAAGGGGCTGGGTTTTAAGTACAATCCATATTGAACCCATTTTCAACCCACTTAAACCCATATAAATATGGGCAGGTTGGGTTGGGTTGAGTTATAAGTAGGCGGGTTTGGGAGGGTTTAAAAAAATGGGTTGAGATTGCCACCTCTAGTTATACATATCACTGATTTTGGTTATGTTTGTAATGGTCTGATTATGCCAAAATTACGGTGTCCCCAAATGGAGGGTAGACACCATAGCATCTTGTAGGATGACGCTATGGTGTCTACCCTCAAAAAATTATACATATCATTTGTTTTGGTTATGCTTGTAATGATCTGATTATGCCAAAATTACGATGTCCCCGATTGGATAGTAGACACCATAGTTTTTCCCTTAATTTGTAAGATGATGCTATGGTGTCTACCCTCCATTTGGGGTTATGCCTTGTAAGGCCCTGGTTATAAATATCACTGGTTTTGGTTATACTTATAATGATCCGGTTATGCTAAAATTACGGTGTCCTCAAATGGAGGATAGACACCATATTTTTTCCCTTGATGTTAATTTTATGAGGTTATGTAACGACCCGGATTTTTGCCCTATTTTTTTTTTATACAAATTTGAAATGTTAATTTCTAATTCAATAATTAATGAGGTTCATTAATATATCTACATAATTAGGTATATAACTTATATTAGTCAAAAGATAATTACGTTATTTTTTTTTTCCATATGTATATGTATATTCAAGCTCATCTCTCTTTCTCTTCATTTGGCCTTCTTTCCAACCACATACATGCACTTCTATTTTTATCAAAATTTGAATCCCATGAAAGATGGCTCTTCATCTCATCCAAACCACTCTCCCTCACTTCCCTTTTACATTCCATCACCCCCACACTTATCCCCCACGTACACTCCTACTACCTCTACACTTGCACCCTCTCTCTCTCACTTCCCTCCCACATTCCATCACATTCACCCTTATCATCTCACTCTCCCACCTTTCTCCACTACTCCTCTGTATTAGTTTCTCACGTCCCTCCCATCTCTCCACAAAAACCAAACCAACTCTATTTTCGTCCATATCACGTACCTCTGTTCATGGCCTATTTCTTCCTTGTTAATGTTGTTTTTAGGCCTGAGTTTCTTCATGAATGTTGTAGAGGGCGTCGAGGGCTTCAATTTCAACCCAAGAATCACCCGAAACGATCAAGTATTGATAGAGTTATCACCGTTCAAAGTTTGGTAAAATTCTCGGATTTTGATTTCCAGACAGATTCAGTGACTCTTCTAAACTTCCATTTTTCTCCTACTTAGAGTGGTTTTCAGGCTTAGACTTCTTCACGAAAGTTGTAGAGTGTTTCAAGATCTTCGCGTTAGATACAAGAATCGTCCAAAACGGCAGAGTTTTGGTCAAGTTATTTCAGTCCAAAGTTGCTGCTAGAATCCCGATCATTCGCCGCCAAACGAAAACCCACCGGACTCCACCGAATCGTTTTTCCGGATTAAAGGTAGAATAATTGCTTCCCTACTCCCTCCTAAGTATATTAAGTATTGTGTATTAATTTTATATTCCGGAATGAAAGAAATCGATCCCGATGTAGCGTAGCCGGAACCGGCGTTTTCCTCTGTTTGTTTTTTTTTCCAGCGTGTACAGTAGCTTATACGACCTGGGTTTTCAAAATTTTGTAAATAAATTACACTTTAGCCTTGTAGTTTAATAGGTGTATTAAGTTGGCCCTCATGCATGGATAACTTGTTAAAATTGGCCCTCGAAGTTATTAAGTTTATGTTTTGGTCCTTGATGTTAATAATACGGGTATTATAAATTACAACCAACACCCCGGAAATGATTAAGTGTAATGTTCAGCCCATAGGTAGTATGTACAAAAAAAAACAATGTAGTACGATGATTTTTTTTAGGGAGATAATTACTAATTTACTTGTTCAACAAATCTTAAGGGCATCGGCCCGATCATAAAACTCTATGTGTTTTACTTACTTGCACAATATCAATTGTCATGCTCGGTTTATATTGAAATGTATCTTGTTTATTGATGACGCTGTTATGGATTTCTTATTGTTGTACTTGCTAGATTGGACTTAGATTCATGGGATGGTTTCGAGTAGTGAATGCGTATACGATATTTAAGTAAAGGATAAAATGGTAAAGTTGATTGAGGATGTGGGGTGCCGGTAAAGGACTCCGGGTACAGTATTTGGGATACGGTAAAGGATCCTAAATGCGGTACAGTACCCAGTGTGTGTGGAGGACGGTAAAGGACTCCGGGTACAGTATTTGGGATACGGTAAAGGATCCTAAATACGGTACAGTACCCAGTGTGTGTGTGAAGTACGGTAAAGGACTTCGGGTACAGTATTTTGGGAAACGGTAAAGGATCCCTGAATACGGTATAGTACCAATGTGTAGAGTTGGGAGACGGTAAAGGATCCTGGCAATGAGATAGTGCGACCCCTAATGCTGAGTTGTCATGGTGAGCTATTCCTTTATTATGGTTATAAGCGAATCCAGACTGAATACATAATTTAGCAGTATTCGCTTAGAACCCTGGTGCAGGACAAATAAAGGAAGAGTTATTCCATGGGACGGTCAAAGTTGGTGGATGTGGGAGGAAAGGATCTCGCGGAGAGAATCCTTAGATTTCATGTAAGTTGATGGATAGTAAAGAAAAAGATGATGTGCTATTATTCTGTACCTTCTGTATATTATCAATTGCTATATTGTTGAACTGCTAACTGTAGAGTAAGGGGTTAGTAGGGTTGAGATTATCTACTGAGTTTCAAAACTCATTATAGTGCCGTTGGCCTGGCGTTTCATGCCAGGTAATCCGGAGACCGAAGAACAGAATCCTTTTCGAGATGATCAGTATCAAGGTGAAGACCTCCCAGCTGAGGAATGGGAGTTTGTTGAGTCTTGGATGTCATACCCTTAGAAGCTCTGTTAATTTGAAGTACTCTGTTATTTAAATTTCCAAAAGTGTTATTACATTTGTCAAACTTCGTTTTATTTTTGTTCAGTTGTAAGACAATTAAATAGTTTTGAATTTAGTATTTGAGATTTCCGCTGCTAAACTCTGTTTAAATAAAATTTTATTTCTTAAATTAGTTATATGAATTATTAAATCAATTAAAAATGATTTAATTAAAGTGTCCGAAAATCGGGGCGTTACAGGTTATATTAATTATGGTTTTTTGTTTTTTGTTTTGTTTACGTATCTACAACGAATTTGTAGAAAGATTGCAATTTAAGAACACTAATTTAAGGGACCTTGCAAATAATTAGCTGATTCAGATATTCAAAAGAGCTTGATCAATTCATTTAATTCTCCCTACGAATTGGGGGACAAAAATTGATCAAGCCCTTACTGATGCCCGAATGCACTAATTTTTCACAGTGACTTTTGAAAATATGATTTAAACTAATTAAACGGCTCCGATCATTTCTGTTTGACTCCGAAATCGATCTCATGCAATTCGGAGTACACTACCCATAGTTTTTTTTTTACCAAAAAATAAGGGTCATCATCGGGCCAGGCTGGGTCGGCCCAACCTGCCAAGTCACTGCCCAAGCCCGCCCACGGGCCGGGCCAAGCGGGCTTTTTCTTTTTTGCTGGCCGGGCTACCTACCATAAATTGAAGCCCACGGGCTAGCCCAATTGATGGGCTAGCGGGCCAAAAGCTGGGCGGGCTTAAATTTCCATGGGTAGAAACTAAACCAAGAGAAAAAAGAAAGGATTTTGTGGGATTTCGGGCTAATGGGCGGGTATCGCGGGTGGGCCAAGTAAAAATTGATAGGCCCATGCCCGCCCATTACAAACCATGGGCTGGGCTAGCCCGCTCGTTGGACGGGCCCGGGCCGGGCAAAAGCCCGATGGGCCGGCGGGCTAAATGATGACCCTTACCAAAAAAGAGCAAAAGATGAGGTGAAACTCGACAAATTAAAGCCTCCAAATAAAGGAAACTTCCCTTCTTGCACGGGGGAGGCTAGGGTTTGAGCCCCGTCGTGAATATTTGGGTTTAGAACTATGGATAGCTTCTGAAACCCCATGTGACTAACTCAATAACACTCAGCTAACTCGCACTTATGTATACAATATTTGGCCAAAAAAAAAATTGAAGTGAAAAGAATCACTAAATTTTCATTCGCTTTCCCCTTTGCATCACGGTCTCTCAACTACACTTTCACCTCTCAATCACACCAGCACACAAGTACACAACTTAACAAAGAGAGGAATAACTTATTCACGGTTTCGCGTAATCTCAGCAGTTTGTTTTGGCAATTAATGGTCCGAATTTTAAAAAAACTATTCGCTAGAATAGTTTAACTATTCACGCAAATAGTTTTTTAAAATTCAAATCGTCCAAAATACTTTTGGACACGCGCGATTGAGCACGGGTTGCTCCGTAAAAAAAGTTTTTCCCCTTAACAAATTCCCCCATCTAACGTTATAGGAAAAGATAGTGACAGATGAAATCAACACCTCACATATTTATAAGGGACGACTTTTAGTTCACTAATCAAATTCCACACACATTAAACAAGCTAATTGCACAAACAATGACGATGAAAGATGTTGACTAGAAAACGAACATAGGCTATTACTATTTTAACCTATCAATCTGAGTTTGGATCGCTAAACGAAGAGAAAAAAAAAAGGAAAAAAAAGGTACTAGTAGTATACATGAAATTAAGAAAAGATAATGAAGTGCAGAAGCTAAATCCGCATTTATTAAATAATTACGACCCAAACACAACTTACACAAGCAGAAGCAGAAGCAATTATTAGACCATCATGACCCAAATTCCAAGATCAAGGCCCGTGACCGGCCAATGAGTTTCCACTTTCAACCCACCAAAAGCCTACCAATCACCGAATTTAGGGACTGTCCACAACGTCAATTCAACTGAATATTGATTATAAGTACGAATAGTATATATCTGAACACAGTTTGGGACGGATTTTGACCGGCGGCTTAGGCCGGAGAAATTTGGTTCCTCTTCTTTTTGCAATTATGCTTGCTGATAGGAAGAGGAGCAGTACTAGCTGCAGAGAAATGGGAAGGATGAGCAGACGTGGGGTACTGGAAACAAGAAGAAATGGCGTGGACGATGCAATCCCACATCATCTCCTTCACCAGCTTCCTCTTTGGCGGAACCAAGCAGCTCCCACCGTTGACCTTGGGTTTGAACCTTGTAATTGGCTCGTGACCCTTGGCTAAGTTGGCTTGGACCACTCCCTCACCTGGGTTCTTCACCCCCATCATATGTATGTATATCTCTAGTTACTTCTCTCAGTCGTGTGTTTGGATTCCCAAATCGAATTGTGAGAAACTGCGGCAAGAGGAAGAGGGCTCTTATAGGGGGGATCTCGAGCAGGTGGGCTATATGGGATAATGGATATAAGTAAGGAATCCTTTGAATTAGGAAGTGGGTCCCATGTCGGCTCACGCCACATGTTGATGTGCACGTGCACCCAATTTCTTTGAAATGATGCTTCTCTTCCTTTCTCATTTGACTCCATTGTCTCCTGTAGTAGGATTTTGGTCGATCTTGAGTCTTGATACAGTACTATTTTGGTTAGTGGGCTAGCCAAGAATATAGATCATTGGGAGCACTATAAAAATAAAATCTCGAGCGATAGTCAAGCCTCGACAACATCCCACCGACCCATGACTTAATGGTTGTAGGTGATGCGACGTGATTTTCGTGTTGGTTGTTACATCATGTTATGAAAGAGAGTTTTCAATTTTTGGAGTGCTATTTTGTTCACCAATACACCTAAACACTAGGTGAACATGCGCGCATTACTTACTGTCCATATTGGGTGAAAATTACTCACTCTTCAATAAATTCACCGAATCTTTACTTTGATATGATCGCAGACATTAATTTTGTGGGGCTTATTTGTGTAACAATTCAAACAAGTCATTCATATTTTAACAAGTATTTAATCTAATAACATGTGTCGTGCTCTAAGTATTTGGTAAACTAAAACTACCAATTTCAAAACAAAAAGAAATATGTGTACAGTGGGGGCAGGTGCCCCGGTGGCCATAGAGTGGCCACTGATTACTTTTGTACCCATCCCATATCAGGTCTCGTTACCGATGAGAAGCGTGTTTAGTTGTTTGTCCGATCGATATATATATATATATATATATATTAGTCCGTCTTCTGTAAGGACCATCTTATTTTAATAAAATGTGGACCTCCTATTTTTCGATCTAATTTCAATAATCCGAACCGCTCAATGTGTTTAGAACGCGATTTTAAGGGTATAACAAGAAATCAGCAAAAACAAAAGACCGGGAAGGGCTTCATCCGAGCAGTTTTTGTTTTTGTTTTTTTATCGAACGATTCAATTAAAAACTGCTCGGATGAAGCTCTTCCCGGTCTTTTTTTTTGCTGATTTCTCGCGGGTACCCTAAAAATCACGTTCTGAACATATTGAGCGGCTCGGATCATCGAAATTCGATCGGAAAATGGAAAAATTGAGAAGGTCGCATTTTAACTAAAATGAGGACCCTCTCATGTGAGAGGGACCCTTAAGGCCTTACCGTAAGGGACTCCCCTTTCCCGATCAAATTGCGACGATCCAAGCCACTCAATGTGTTCAGAGCGTGATTTTAAGGATATCCGCTAGAAATCGCCCAAAAAAATGACCGGGAAGGGCTTGATCCGAGCAGTTTTTCATAAAAACACTATACATGCATTTTATGCAAAACTGTTCGGATCAAGCCCTTCCTGGTCATTTTTTTGGGCGATTTCTCGCGAGTACCCTTAAAATCACATTCTGAACACATTGAACGGCTTGGATCGTCGCAATTCGATCGGGAAAGGAGAGTCCCTTACGGTAAGGCCGTAAGGGATCCCCCATATCCATCGGGAAATGGGGCAGGACAAGAAAAGCCCCTCGATTGGGGATGAGGGTACGTAGAATAGCGTCTTCCGATTCATACTCTATTTGTTGTCATCCCTAATTAGATTTTGAGCGTATGTTATGTCTCATGTCACAACACACTTTGTGAAGTTGACTACGGAAAAACTTGACGGATTCTTATGGTTGGGGGTTATTCGCAAGCACAAATACGATCTACTATTATTTACCAAATCACAATCTATACTGTTTGGTCAATTAATTATCTATGTTGACATGTCACACATCAAGATCTGAACTAAACTTCTCACCTACTAATAATCAGATTAAACTAAAGAAATATATTAATGCCATTTTCACGTTTCACAAAAACTTCTCGACTGATGAGAGAAAGGAAAAAGAGACCAAAAGCGGAGGCGTGTTCTTTTAGGAGTAGTAATAAAAGTTAATGGGAACAAATAGTTTAATAGTGTGGGTCAATACGCAAACCTATATTTCTGTGGGGTCCGTTTGTTAACACATAGGAGTAATTGTTTTCCCACTTCAATACTCCTTCAAAAGAAACTTTCGTTTTCCCAAGGGCCAAAGTGACTCTGGAGTCAAGACCTCGTGTCGTCCGGCCACACCCCAACCCATGACCATGAACAACTAGTCTTGCGCCTATCACCATCCAAATCCATTATTTTTGTAAGGAGAGATTGTTGAGGAATTGTTTGCACATACTGTACAATTATTATTATTTTTTTAATCTCAATCAAATGTCGATGCATTTTTATTTCATAACATAAATGCGATAAAATTGTTAAGCCAAATGAGTGTTTGGAGTGAGTCCCACGCGGCGTGCTTGTGCAAGAGTAGTTATTGTCAGTAATTTTGGGACACCGACAAGTGATGCTCCAACACCTTTTCTTTGTTACATATTTTTGTGACTGAAGGGAATTGAGCCCATTGGGCTCTTTGGTGACTTCTTGCCGACAAGAGTTTATTTTGTAATCATTTTTCTTATTAATAAAATTTTCGCTTCGCCATTCAAAAATAATAATAATAATAATAATCTATTACTCAATCAAACATAGTTGCGATCGAACGGTTGAAAGCTATAAATATTTGATCTAACATAATATTTTTAGAAAACGATCAATTAAATAAGTCTTAAAAAGTGTAGTAGATGATTTTTTTTTTTGCCAAAACGATAACAGATGATATTGTAGATCCAAGAAACAGTACATCAAGAGGAAATTCCATCCCTAAACAAGGGATCAAGAAACCAAATAGGAGGGGACTTAATCCAAAGACTATATCCAACACCAACTAAACCTATCGTTCCAAACAGTCGGAGCACTGCAGAAAACAACCAAAAACACCCACACATGACACATGGGTGATAGAAGCCCCACAAATGTGGAGAAATTCCACACGATGGAAACCAAAGAAAGAACAAAAAAGAGAAAAACCTGACGGATTCTGCCATACCGGAGCAGATTTCATCCACCAACCTATAGATCTCCCACTCCGGCAGGGAGTACGCCTCCGGCGACCACGATCTGCAAGGCCCTACCTCCAAAAGCTGTCAGACTGTACTGTGGAAGAGGTGGAGGAGGGGCGGCGGATGGTGGTTTGGAGAGGAGGATGGAGGTGAAGGGAGAAAGAGAAAAAACTACCGAGATCTAAGATGGGGAGATGGAAAAATCCCACGAGGGAGAGAAATCCCTCATCTCCCGTCACCCATTAGGGCGTAAAACTCTAGGGGAGGAAAAGGAGGAGATGCAGGACGGTGGCTTCTTTAGGATTTTTGAGAGAGAGAGAGTAGATGATTAATCAGGTCAAATGTGTGCTTGGAGTGGTCCCAAATCCTCTTGTATAGTAAATTTCAAAAAGATTTGCCGTCCCCACTCCCCAGGTTCCTGAACAGCTTCCAAGAATATCTCAAAAATCTACTTGTTATACTCTCTGTGGGGATATTCATATCATGGACCCAATCTCTGTCTCTCATAACTCTATCTATTTATATTTTCTCTACGGGGATAATCATACTTACATGATTGATGTGAGTTCATGAAGGCGATGACAGACATGATCGAGTTCAATTTAAATGACTCCTTTTGGTGGGCGGTGTGATTGATTAAGTGAAAATTTATTAATATTCAGCTCTTGATTGAATACCCTGAATTAGTCAACAAGACATAAACGAGTTAAAAACCTCTGCACTAGAGAATGTTTGTACCAATATTTTCTTGCATTTTTTGGTTTTTAGATCACGAGAGAATCTTCATATACCTTAAGGTTCTTTCTTGATGCAACAATTGAAAATACCCCAAAAGATCGGTACAGTCATTTACGTTCTTTCTTTATGGAACAATTGAAAAAACTCTGAGAGACGGATACAGACATTTACAAGTAAAAAAGAGACATGAGGGACTATATATAAACACACCATCACACAGTAATTTTTTATTTTTATTATGGGTAGGGAAATGATCGTTTCTACAATACCATTTTGGGACAGGATGTCCTGGTTGAGGCCCTTATGCACGCTTTTTGGTATCGTTCAATTTTGAGAACTAGTCATCAAGAACATTAGTCAGTACTTTCTGTTGGGTGGTTCAGTTTTTGCCTAACAGCTTAGGTTGAGTGCATGCGACTGTTCATTTGGGGTTCCCACCGTTGGGCTGTTTCCTTTCAGTGGTATTGGCTTTTGGAGCTTGGTGGTCGGCTAATTGGGGTGGTCAACGGTGCGGTGGTGGTCTATCAGATGTGGTGGCGGTGTGTAGGATGGCTTGTTGCGAAAATGGTCTGTGTTTAGGGTAAGGGTCTCGAATTTTCTTTGGGTTGAGCTTCAATGTATTATCTGGGCTTTTTGGCCTTTTGTTTTCTAGGGCTTTGGCCCTTTCGGGGTGTTTTTGGGCTTCGTTGTTGTAAAAGGAGGGCTTTTTGGCCTTCGGGTGTTATGAGTTTTGCTTCTATTTGTCTGTATTTCAACTTGAGAGATGTTAGGTGCACAACCATTCGAACACAACCCCTCACATACACGTAGATTCCACACACATTTAACACACGGAACCCACATGTATGTGAGGAATTGTATTTGGTATTGTGTTCAGATAATTGTGCACCTAACATTAGTGTTGTAACTTTTGGTTGGATTTTTTTTTTTCCTTCTCCTTAATAAAATGTTACTCTTATCTATAATAATAATAATAAATTAGTCCTTGGGTCAAGGACGTAGACGACAGAGATCCATGCAGGTGGGAAAGATGTGGAAGTTGAATTGACAAGAAAAACAGAATCTTGGAAAAAGATTAGTAACACCATCATCATCTTATGTGATTGTGATGGTGGGTCCCATGTCAAAAAAAAAATAATAATAATAAAATGATGGTGGGTCCAAAGACTCTCATAGTACTACCCATTAACACAAACATTCTATTCAAAAAGAACGCTGCTACAAGTATAACAAATGCTGTACAGCAGTCGCGTATAAATCGTTTTTGCGTCTGTTTCGGGTTCTGTAAAGATGATCAGAGTCACTCATTTTATTCAAAATACTTTGTTTAGGGCCCCTTGTAAAAAAATCACCTAAATCCGATATTAGAAAGGGCGTTTACGAATCATTCAATTTTGCTTCAAATTTTAGGCTAAATTTTGAAGCAAAGTTGGATGATTCGTAAACGCCCTTCCCAATATCGGATTTAGATGATTTTTTACAGAGGACCCAAAACAAAGTATTTTGAACAAAATGAGCGGTTCTGATCATCTTTGCAGGACCCGAGACAAGTGCAAAAGCGATCTGTGCACGGCTGCTGTACAGCTTTTGAGTCTTGCTATGGGTACATATGATATGTACAAATTATGCACATATGAGATTTGTGGGGCCCATCTCGGGTCCCAAAGAGATGATTTGAATCGTTCATTATTTTTAAAATATTTTTTTATAGAGCCCTGTAAAAAATCAACTCAACCCGATATCAGTAAAGATTTTTCTTGAATTTGTAGGAGCGAAACTGAGCAGTTAGGTAGTTTCGCCCCTACAAATTCCGGAAAAATCCTTACTGATATCGGGTTGAGCTGATTTTTTACGGGGTTCCATAAAAATATTTTAAAAATAATGGGCGGTTCGAATCATCTTTGTGGGACCCGAGGTGGGCCCCACAAAATCCATATGTGCACGATATGTACATATTTGTATGTACCCATAGTTTTTTTGATGGCTAAACAATCCCTTGAAAAATTTCCTTTGGGCCCACTCTGTATCTACTCGTTCAGATTATGGTAAAACTTGAACTTGATGTCAGTTTGAAATCACTCTGAGTTCATACAGGAAGTTCACCAGCAACTGCACTTTCCTTTTAGGGTAAATTACAGTTAACCCCCTCTAACTATGCCTCGGTGACACTTAACCCCCTCTAACTATTATTTTTGGCACTTAACCCCCTTTAACTAACTGAAATTCAAACGGTCATAACTTCTTCGTCCGAAATCGAAAACATGCAAATTATATATCGATTTCGAGATTTTGAAGTCAACTTTCTAATGACACCAAAATCACATCACGATTCAAAGCACACAGAAAGTTATGATCAAAATGGTCTTTCTGTCTACCAGCCCTTACTCTTTTGATCAAAATGGAAGACTAGAAATGCATGGGTATTCAAGGAGTGAACGGAGGAAACACGGATTGCTGCCATAGCTGTTGAAGAAGCAAATGAGTACGATCAAGTAATTCAGCATGTAAGGGAAACCACTGTAGAGGCGCCAGCACCAAATTTGGAGCTTTGGACACCACCAAATCCCGCAATATAATGCAGAAGGTTAACATATATAGATGGAGCATTTCATAGGGTCACAAAGAAGGGTGGGATTGGTCTGATTTTTTAGAGATGATAAGGGCGCTGTTCTTAGGTGGATGCTATAGCAATTGCTTGTGCTAGCTCGGCAGAGATGATTTATCGAAGCAATGGGGTTTCGCTTGGCTGCTAGTTCGGCCAAAGGCTAGTGGATCCAGGAGGGGGGAACTTCATCTTGGAAGGGGATGCTCAAACGATCATGCAGATGCTGCAAGGAGTGACTAATGCCAAACCATGCTTGGATGTCATTGTTCGAGATACTTTTCATTCAGTTCGGATTTTTAATTCGTGTTCCTTCAATTTTGCTTCGCGTTCTTGTAATAGGGTGGCTTATTTAGTAGCCAAGTATGCCCTATCTTTAGCCCAACCTACTACCTGGCAAGGGAATATCCCGAACTGGGCAAGGGTGGAGACCTCTTTCCATGTTTAATTGTCTACGGAATGAATGAAACCATGATATCTATTGGTAAAAAAATATGTATATGGTCAAGTACAAATCGTATCTGTAGGGGGCCAAACATTACGACTCAGACCACCAAGACCAGCCTAGCCACAGACGGGGCTTTCAGGCTCGATTCGGGACTAGGCCGGGACAGAGACACGCCGATGACCAGGGGACATCCCTTCACAACCACCATGGGGCTCGATTAAGCCGCTGGGCTCCTAGGTTTGGCCAAGGTAGAGCCCAGCCGGAAGATGTCCTCCGATCCACCTATTGTGGGACTCGTGTTGGTTTGCCCAAGAGCCGAGCTCTTAGGCTCGGCCATACTTTGGTGGGCCAGCATGCGCATACTCATGTGAGTAACTAGCTACTTTGCGCCAGGGTAACGTCTGTGACGTCACGCCCGACAGTTATACCAAAGGATAATGATGAGCGTTCATGAGAGTGTCATCTCCTACCCTAAACGGTTACCAAACCCTATCCGTGACACCATATGTGACTGTAGACACTAAAATTTCGACATGACTTAATCACCGTCCGATTAATTGAGATGAATAAATAATCTTAATCTTGGCCTAGACTCTAATTGGGAGTTCTAATGTAATGGAAAGTGGAAGTGGAAAGAGAAATTTCTGCTGAATAGTATGATAGTAGATGGCTCTAAATTCAAAAAAAGAAATGTGTGCAATATTTGTTTTTTTTTTTTTTTGGGTAAATGCAATATTTGTTTTAGTTGTAAGTAATTGCACTGGATGATCAATGCATGAATGGTATCATGGTAAATCATTGTAATGTGATAGAGCGTTCCAAAAAGGACTTCAGGATCATCTACTAGGAAATTCTCTCTGCCACTAGCAATGTTCCTTTAGGGAATATCTTGATGTACTTCAATTTAATCTTTTGCTACTAGAGAGTTCGTGCCTTATCAAAGCTAAATATTGGAGTAATAATTTTCTAGTGATGGCACTCGCTTTTTTAATGTTTTGGCTCTAAGCCTCCTAGGGGAAAAAAGGGCAGGAAGCCTAAAAAGAATTGATTAGATCTGCCTCTTGGAATGTTAAGGGGTTTGAATGGTCCCCTGAAACAAAACTAGGTGAGGAAATGGATATATGAGAATCAATTATCTTTAATTTGTTGGTTTGGTTGAGACAAAAGTTAGGCTAAATAATTTGGATGCAACCATGAGTCATTGTCTCCCTTCTCAGTGGAGTTTTATTCATAGTGTTGGTTCTGGTGTTGTTGCTTGGAATGCCTCCTGTTTTAATGTGCCTCCTGTTTTGGTGGATAGCCAGTGTATTACCGCCAGGGTTGAGCAGCTTCAATCTTCAGTTTAGTTCTATATTTCAGTAGTATATGGTGCTAATAGTGTTGCTGATAGAAGATTACTCTGGGGTGTTTTGGGTCCTTGTAAAGTATGAGGGGAGGCCACCCATGTAGATTGTATAGATTAATGGGGCTACAAAATAATATCAACTATGAAGACTTCAAGATACTTTTTACTCGAGTGTGTTGTGATTTCTCAGGGCTTCCGTAATTTGTATTCTGCTTTCTTTTTTTACATACAGTTTCTGTAATTATAATGCACAGAAGATATAATACTAGTTATGTTGTGTCAAATTAATCGTGCATTAATATGCAGGATAGATTTTGTTGGTGTTGTTGCAGTATGGTGTTGTTTTTTTGTGTGTACGAGGCAACAGGTGTGTTGGTGCTGCAATGTTACTGCATGTATGCATTTTATGTATTTGTTTCAGTTCATATGTTGGACCGTGCAATGTTTTCTGAACCGATCGACGAAGATCATGTTGGTTGAGCTGTTTTGAAGAGATTTTTATTTTTTAATTTCATGTTTTTTTAGTCCCCTAGTATGATGTTTGGGCTTATTATAACTCATGAGCTACTGGTATCTATTTTAATAGTTTTTATTGTCAAAGATTAATTTAGAAACTTGGGATTAATAAATGTCTTTTTTATCTACTTATCATTGTTTTTTAATTGGGGAGCTGACAAATATATTTTTTCCTTTCTTTTGGCGTAAAATTATTAATGTCAAATGTGGAAGATTATGGCAATATGCATAATAAACCATTAAACCACGGTTTTCACTTAAAAACGTAATCTTTTACGTAAGAGCAACAACGGTTTTTCATAAAACCCGTTCTCTTCACTTGACTATTAACCACATTTTAATGTCATAACCGTGATCTTATAACATATTTAACAACGGTTTTAAGTTCAAACCGTAATGGTATAGTTAATTTAATTACGGTTTTTCATGCAAACAGTAATGGTATAATATTTTTAACCACGTTATTTTTTTCAACCCGTGATCTTATAACATATTTAATCACAGCTTTACGTTCAAACCGTGATGATATTGTTAATTCAACCACGGTTGATCAAGCAAACTGTAATTGTATAGTATTTTTAATCACGCTATTTTGTACAACCCGTGATTTTTCCTCATTTATCATTATGCCTTTTGGATTTCAATATCAGTTTGAACATACTTCTAACAACGGGTAAAATGCGTGATTGAATCCTCGTGACTTTTAATAACGGCCCGATCAACCATGGTTTAAAACCAGTGATTGAACTATAACAATCACGGGCAAAGCCCATAATCTTTAACGTTTATTGTAGTAGTGTTAATTAATTATTGAGATGAATAAATAATCAAATGTTGGTCAAAACTTGCAAATAAATATTGGGCTCGACAAAGTATGGGCTCAATTATTGGGCTCAATTATTTAAAAGAGGTGGGCAAGACCAAATTAAATAAGATGGGTCGACTTGATTGGCCTAATGTGTTATGAAATTGGGTCAACCCAAGTATATGGGCCTAGTCAAATTTTACGTGGGTCAAAAGAATATAAATAAACATTTATATATATTCAGTCAGTCTTCCATGAGGGGTCCTCATTTTAGTTAAAATGCGGACCTCCTCATTTCTCTCATTTTCCGATCGAATTTTGTTGATCCGAGCCGCTCAATGTGTTCAAAACGTGATTTTAAGGGTACCCGCGAGAAATCAGCAAAAAAAAAAAGACCGGAAAGAGCTTCATCCGAGCAATTTTTATTTGAACCGTTCGATAAAAAATAAACAAAAACTGTTCGGATGAAGCTCTTCCTGGTCTTTTTTTTTGCTGATTTCTCGCGGGTACCCATAAAATCACGTTCTGAACACATTAAGCGGCTCCGATCATCGAAATTCGATCGGAAAATGGAAGGTCCGCATTTTATTAAAATGAGGTGGTCCTTACGGGAGACGGACTGAAATTAGGTCTATATATATATATATATATAGACCTAATTTCATTACCATAAGGAGAGGCCAATTAGTCTTATTTGGAAAGAAAATCAATCAAGAGAGATTTTTCAAATTAAGATATCTCTCCTTGAGCCTATAAATAGAGGCTGTCATTAAGAGGGGAACTTTTGGCCAAGAGAATCAAGAGCACTCTCAAGTCTCAAGCATCTCTCAAGGCTCTCTCAAAGTTCTTCTCAAATCCCTCTCAAGTTCTTGTGAAGAATCAACAAGCATACAAATTATGTGACGATTCGTCAACAACAACAACCTATGCGTCGAATCCTACAAAGATCGCGCTTCAAACTCATTGTTTGTTAGAGATAAAGCTTACTCAAGTCCTCGATCAAACTTTCATTCTTCAAGCTTCTCAACTCAAAGGTTTGAAGGGACTACCTACCGTTTCAATCTTACAACAAGCTTCAATAGTCGTTGGATTGCAACTTCAACTCCGGAGAACGAATCAGGGGATTGTTTATTTTTTTTTATTATAAAAGAGCATTTATTAGAGAATTGTATCCCTTATTCAATTCAAATCAATAAAATTATTATTTTGTGCATCTTTTTCATGTTCTTTATTGCAAGACTCGAATTTGTGTGTTACAGTGACGTCAGCCGACTCATGGCATGGATGTACTTGGAGAGCAAGCAAAAGAAACTTAAATACCTAAGGATGAAGCTCTAAAGAGGTACATGCTATCTTCCCCACTTAAATCCTAGTTCATTCCTACTTTTTATTTTTGATAATCAAAAGGGTGGGAGGGGGCGACCAACGTAGTAACTCTTCTTTGGGCGTAACCATAAGAGCTCCCTATCTACCAATGGAATGTCCGATTCGAGCCATAACTGTCCATGAGAACGGACCGTCACCATGGCACCACCTGGAGCAGAGCGGCGAGAAATCCCTCTCTTCGGTCCACATATGGGTTCGAAAGAAAGCCTATTAGTGGCACCACCGGATACCAGCACAAATGTGCCTCCCGGGGCTTAAACCGGCACAGGTGTTAAAGAGATCGAGGTGGTGACTCCCACCAACTGGACTACCATCTAGATGGTTAGTTCATTCCTACTTGCTCTGCACTTTCTCACTCTCACGCCGGAGGACCATTCCGGAGTCCCTCCGCTGTGGCCTTTTAGTCGTGTCTCCTTGTGCAGGACATGTGAAAGGCTAGGGGAACCATCCAACCTAACCAGAAGCTCAGTGGGACTGAACCAGGCATTTCGGAACCCCACAGTCTCCCATGGATTTTGCTCGGTGGCTATTAGCCGAACAAATTTGGTTCCACTTTTTCTTGCAATTATGCTTGATAGGAAGAGTAGTAACTTCAAGAGAAATGGGAAGGATTTAGGATTAACACGGGGTGGAAACAAGAAGAAATGGCGTGGAGTCAAGCTCTCAGAATTAATCATGGGTTTGAAGTTTGAACCTCGATCAGCTCTTGACCCTTGGCTTGGACCAGCCTCTCACCTGGGTCGTTCACCCCATCATATCTCCGGGACCTATAGTGCAGGGGGCATGACAAAGATAAAGTGCAGCTTTTCAGCCGTTCACCTCAGTAATTAATTATTCGAATTTTAAAAGAACTTTTCCCGAAAAGAATCTCTTGACAAATTTAACCAATGAAAACACTTTTGAAGTCTGGATGGCTGAAATACTGCATTACACCCCTGTTTTGTACTCTTGCACTACAAGATACGCGGGTCCCATAATTTTTCCCACAATCTGCGAGTTGGGATCTGAAATGAAATTTTACATACAGGGAGCGAAATGGAGTCGTCCCAGTAGCATACATAATGATTTCCCCAGACCATTGGCATGATTGAAATTGATTAAATATTTAATATTTGATTTCCCTCAGTTTGTCCCCAGACTATTGGCATTATTGAAATGGATTATCTTTAAGAATTGTTAAAAATACGGTTCATATAATTTTTTATTTTTATTGTAACCGAAAGTCAGTAGACGCGTTATTTAAATTATCAGAAAGTCTACCCACACAGCAATCTGTGCACAGATTGTGCACAGATTTTTTTTTGGGGCCCACCACGGGTCCCATACAAATTATCCAAGCCGTTCATTAAATGTAAAACATTTTTTCAAGGGTCCCCGTAAAAAATAAACTCAATCCGATACCTATAGGTGCTTGATCCAACCATATAACTTTTCATTATCCGGAAATCTAAATGAAAAGTTAGATGGTTGGATGAAGCACCTATAGGTATCAGATTGAGCTTATTTTTTATGGAAACCCTTGAAAAAATGTTTTACATTAAATGAACGGCTCGGATGATTTGTGTGGGACTCGTGGTGGGCCCCACAAAAAAATCTGTGCACAATCTGCGCACAGATTGCTGTGTGTGTAGCACTTCTGTTAAATAAGTCTTAAAAAGTGTAGTAGATGGTTTTTTTTTTTTCATACGGTACATAGGTTAACGAGGTGTTAGTATGTTATTCAACAGGGCTCAGAGACTATCCATAACTCTGAACCCAAACTTGCTCCCCATGAAATTTGATCTAAGAGAGAAATGAGACAACCAACTTGCCAAATTTAATTTCTCAAAGTGTAGTAGATGATTTTTTTTTTTTCAATCGTCATACATCAGCGAGGGTTAGTGGGGGGTGTTAGAGTTAGCACGGGGTCCAGAAGCTATCCATAACTTGGGACCCAAGAATATTACCCCAGCAGGGGTCGAACTCAGGACCTCCCCATAGGGGAGAGATGACATACCAAGTGTAGTAGATGATTAATCAGGTCAAATGTGTGCTTGGAGTGGGTCCCAAATCCTCTTCTAGTATTTTTCACTTAGATTTGCCGTCCCCACTCCCCAGGTTCCTGAACAGCTTCCAAGAATATCTCAAAAATCTACTCCACTTGTTATATACTCTGTGGGGTATTCATATCGAGTTCTGCTATGTGTACATATAATGTACATATGGATTTGGTGTGGTCTATCTCGGGTCTCACAAAATGATTCAAACCGCCTATCATTTTTAAAATATTTTTTTATGGAGCCCTGTAAACTCAATCTGATATCGGTAAGGATTTTTCTTGAATTTGTAGGGGCGAAACTAAGCAGTTAAGTAGTTTCGCCCCCACAAATTCAGAAAAAATCCTTACCGATATCGGGTTGAGCTGATTTTTTACATGGCTCCTTAAAAAAATGTTTTAAAAATAACGGGCTGTTCGAATTATTTTTGTGGGACCCGAGGTGGGTCCCACAAAACTCATATGTATATGGTATGTACATTTCATATGTACCCATAGCTTTATTGAAAATGAAAATACACTGAAAGATGTCGGATACAGACATTTACAAGTACAGAAGAGACATGACGGACTACAATCACACAGTAATTTTTTTTTGTAGGGAAAGGATCGTTTCTACAATCCATTTTTGGGACAGGACGGCCTGGTTGATGCCCTTATGATCGCTTTTTGGTACCGTTCATTTTTTAGAACTAGTCATCAAGAACATTAGTCAGTGGGTCAAGGGCCTAGGGGGGTTCGACAGAGATCCATGCAGGTGGGAATTGAAAAATAGAATCTTGGAAAAAGATGTAACATGGTAGGTCCAAAGACTCTCATATGTTCGACACATTATCACCAAATTCTTCGAAAATGGCCTTTCCCCTTATCCAATGGCTTCTCAATGCAACCGAAACAAATGCCATGTCTGGAGACAGTGGAATCCTTTGGGTCCACTCTGTATCTACTCACAGATTATGGTAAAACTTAGAGATTGAGTTCATACTGAAGTTCACCAATCACCAGCAACTGCACTTCCCTTTTATGGTGTTTACAAAACTTTCTTTCAACAACGAATTTGATGTCAGTTTGAAATCCCGAGTCAGATTTCTAGATCCTCGATTTTTTCAAAATAGGTTTTGGAAAATTCGTCTCACCCCAATTTTGGATTCTACGATACTGGTAGATGTCACAAATTTTGAATTCAAACTTAGGGCCATCTCGCTTATGACAAGACTGATCAAGCCCATCAGTCCATCTCCACTGCCCTAAAAACACCACCGAACTACCATCGTAGAGCATGGAAACTATTCACCAATGCGATTAGAATCAACTCCAACGTACTCGTCTTCTCATTGACCATTACCATAGAAAGGGACATACTCTGTCTAAAATTTTAAATGATTGAATTTTAATTTTTCATATCACTTTATGCCTCATAATTCAGCCCCTCTATCTTGAGTTGGATTCCTGGCTCGACATAAATATTACTATGCGAGCAGTGTTACAAACACAATTCCGGACATAACTGTGTCCGGAAACCGTTAGTTGCTGGTGTGTTGATTAATCTTGATCTTGTCTATTTGTTTTCCCATTTCCCTTTTCTTTCATCAATTCATGATCCAATCCATGGTATAAAAAGGGGGAAAACATCGAACCCAATAGATATCTTTGTCTCAGAGATTGTCTACCACTAATCAAAACCATATGGTTGTTCCTACAGCAGTTTGAGAATCCTATTAAAGTCGCATTTTCATGGGTTAATGAAATAATTAAAAGTCCCAATTTTTGTAAATTGGATCGTATTGAGTGAAAAGTTGGGGTCTATATTTATCCATTTTTCGGACGATGACAGTGGACGCATTTGTTAGGTGAGAAGTCCAGTTGAGTAAGATTGCTAAGATAGTTTTTTTTTGGTCATAATTTAGAAGATTTTCATTGCAGAGAAAATACCATTACAATAAGGGGAAAGAGCGTTCCACTAATAGAAACTACTCTCTCACACAAAACTCTTAGTCACATACTGAGCCACAAATTTACCACACGTCTCACAAAACTCACACTGAGCCCGCAAGGGGTGAGAAAGACACCCACAAGGTATAAGAAACAAAGACCCCAAAAACAGCAACAACCCAAAAATAACCTACAAAAAACAAAAGACCCACACACCTAAATCCAAGCCCAAACCGCCGACCAAGACTGCAACCATCACTGCCTCCGCCACCGCTACCACAAGGGTGGCTAACAGCAACGTGGTTAGAGCTGTCACTTCCTTATAGATTTTCTGCTTTTGTTTTTGGCTCAGTTTTTTTTTTTTTCTCTACTTTTTCCCGTTCTATTTTTATTTTGGCTCTTTTTGTTGTTGGCCTGTTTCAAGTCCAAAAAAGGTTTGCCCTGTTCTAAAGTTGAACAAAGGTTTTGGCCTGTTTTGTTCTCTTCTTTCCTCTTTTACATTGTACTTGGCTTAGCAAATGGAAAAAGGAAGGGAAAAAAAGATAGTTAAGAAAGGGAAAAAAGCAAATGGAAATGAAATGAGTGAAGATACTGAATCTGTCTTCAATCCCAATGGACCCAAAAGCTAGATATTGTACATGATTGAATTGGGTATATTTATCATTCCCAAGTAACAAAAAAAAAAAAGAATAAGGTAAATTTAACTGACACCCCCTGAGGTTTGCATTATATACAGACTCCCCTCCACATATGAAAACTGACTCTCCTCTCCCTGAGAATTGCATTAGCATTTTAATTATCCCATCGGTTAGTTGACCGTTCAGTTAACTAGCAAATTCATCCCTAAAATTTATATAGAATGTTGATTTTCACACTCCCTTTTTTGATATCCACACTCCTCTTTTTGTTTTTTAGTGTTGAAAGTGTATGTATTTTTTTTGCTAAAAGACAAAAAAGAAAATGTGGATATAAAAAAAGAGTGTGAAAATCAATTCCCCCTATGTAATAGCAAATAGTATACTCTTTTGTTGTTATTCAAAACAAAATTAATAATATTAACATGTGTACTCCTTCGTCATTCTCTTTCATGCTTCTCAACATCAATTTTATCATAGTCATTGATTAAAAATCTACTAGTATTCATTTGATTATCCTTTTAAGCTACCATTGTTTACCACAATCTATGAACTATAATAAATAAATATTTATTTTTTGTCCACATGCATTCAAAGTTATTTTGAAGTTTTTTTTTATACCTCAAATGATATTTTATGTGTATATATGTGATAGCTTAACCTTCTAATTATGTTGGAGGGAATCCAACTCAGAAGTAAATGTGATAAAATTGGATGTTTTGAACAATTACTTTCAAATGTAACTCCGATATTTTGTTTTGTCCTAATATCCATGTAATCTACTTTGTTACAGAATTCTCGATCCAAATTTTTCACCGAAACCAGAAGAGTTAGAGCAATAAGAGCTATAAGCACATATATAGCCAAAAATGTGGGTAAAAGTTGACATACGTAATTTTATGTATTGGATTGGTGAGACAGGTATGAGGTTGTTGAAGGCTAAATTCGATATTCCATAAATTTCAAGGATGAACTTGTAAGTGCACTTAATGGTCAACTAACCGATAGTGTGATACCAAGAGGGGGAATCTATATATAATTCAAACCTCAGGGGCGTCAGCAAAATTTACCCAAAGTCTTTTTCGTAGCAGTTCCCGTAGATTCTCTAAATCATCTTAAACAAGTCACGGCTGGAGAGAGTGTATCCCTTGAAATTTCCTTTGGGCCCATCTGGATCTCCGATGGAGATCTTGCTAAGGCTTCAGTGTTTACGTTGATCTTACGAGAAAGTTCACCATTATTTCTGTGTTGAGGTTTCAGGTTCGAGTTGATAGAGCAATATCGACCTCCGGACTAATCTAACTTACTAGAATACTAACATCCTACCGTGTGAACACACATAAAAATAAAAAAATAAAAAGCGCAAAAAACTGTTCCCAAGAACGAATTGGTACCATTGGGTTGGGCTAACATGCCGATGAACCCGTGGAAACAGGGAGGAAAACGGCCGAAAACTTCCTTTCGCATGACAATGAAGTTCGTGGGTGAATCCGAACGACTTCTCACCCCAACTTGTGTTATATAAAGCCCCCAGTTCAGCATTTGCTTGATAAGGAAGTTTGTACTCGACGGGGATCAAAACAACAAGTTCGTACTCAAGAACCGGCGAAAAGAGATGGGGAAGAAGCCAGGGGAGACAGTGGTCGGAGTCGGAGCCAAAGGCGGAGGAGGAGGAGGAGGAGGAGCGACTGAGGCCGCGAGCTCGGCTCCACCCAGGAAGAAGACGGTTAAGAAGATGATGTGGAAGGCCATTGTGTCTTGTTTCTGTTCCACTAACCAGAACGAGAACGAAACCCATGCAGCCTAAATTTCTCCCAGTAAATGCTAGTGGTTCCTTAGCTTATGTTTTTCATCTTCAAAAGAATAACTACTAATACTAGAAGACCCTGAATTTGCTTTTTCAAGGGGAATTTGTAAAATCAAATAAGTTTAAAGGGAAATGAGAAAGATTTAGCTTCTGCTCTTTATTTATCTTGTCTGTCTGTTGTTTTTCCCATTTTTCTTTTCTTTCATCAATTCATGATCCAATTCAAGCACTATCGATCATGGTAAAAACGAAAACGGAAAAATCGAACCCAATTGATGGATATACAAACCATATGGTTGTTCTGCTCCAACAGCAATTTGAGAATCCGATTAAAGTGGCATGACAGCTGCGGCATATCATCGTTAATCATAAAACTGTGTGTGTGAGATTTACGTTTTGTGCTCTAAGTCGTTGGTGAAGGAACTAAAAGTTTGCTTCTTTATTTGGTAAGTTCTGAAAATGTTTTTCGATTTCGATTGCGAATTGGGATCATAACAAGTGTTAAGCTTGAGTCTACATTTATCCATTTTCCGGCCGGGCGATGACGGTGGATGTATTTGTCTGCATTTTATGTCATTCTATTAGTAGGCGCGAAGTCCGAACGATTGCTAACGAGCTGTCACGTAGATTCTCAATCAACTGAATTAAGTCACAACTGGGAGAGAGTGGTATCCCTTGAAATTCCTTTGGGCCCATCTGAATCTTGCCGGAACTTTTACTATTGATTGTTAATCGTACGAGGAAGTTCACCAGTTGATGTGTGACACTTGTCTATTTTCAAAGCATTGTAGATCTGTCTTTTCAGACTCGTGGAAATCAAAGTTCTTCTCCTTTTAATGTTATCATTTTGATGTTTGGGGCCCTGCTCCTGTTATGTTTGTTTTTGGCTTTAGATATTTCGTTTCCTTTATTGATGATTACTCCCGGGTCACTTGGATGAAGTCTAAAGATGAGCAGAAACGGTTCCCAGTACCGAATTTGGTGCTGGATTGAAGCCTAAAACTGTTTTTTTTTTTTGGGTATTATTATTGCCTTATTGAGAGTCCACTAGACTGTCAAACGCATACCGTTTTAGGAACTCTATCCCACCCAAAATCTGTAATTTAGGTCATTGGTAGAAGCCGAAAATGACCTTCAAACATAACGCTTTACGTAATAAGAGATTGTGCATTTCAATTACAATGATCCAAAGAACGCACATAGAGATTGTGCATTTCAAATACAATGATCCAAAGAACGCACACTCGGTAATCCATCGCTGCCACCATCGCCCCTACTGTGAAAACATAAACGGACTGGTTTCAGAAGAAAAAAAAAGCCAACGCAATCATCAGAATGAATCCCCACATACTCTGTCTCCGCCCTCGACCACCACAATACCACCATAGCAAGGGGAACATAAACCGTCTTTGACCACAATTATGCGGGCGTCGGGCCCTCTGCATTGTGTCAATGTCCTAAGGAGCACCAGACAACTTCTCTTTTATGTAACTTTCCCCAACTTAAATGAGACATACAAATAAGAATGTGAGAACCCATCCCTCACAACCTCCAAGCAAGCAATAAAAAACCTGTAATGACAAAATTAACCCTCCTTCGAATTTCATGAAATGTGAAATTTCAACTTCGGATGTTCCTGACTTGGGGGCATATTTGTCGCCTCACAAAATTCTGCACCTTTGATCCCTATGTAAGCATATTCTGAAAAAGAGCCACAAAAAGCTAAACCTATAACAATGGCAGGCCAGCTACTACAAGGTCATCCCAGAAAAGATTTCCAGCAGAATTCATCAAAAATAATCCAAGGTATTGGACATCAACTTCCCAAAATGTACTCGTCAGTATGTACCCAATCAATTGGGGTCAGCTAAATGAACAACAAACTATGAAAACAAAAGAAAAATGAAAACTTCATTTTACAACAATTTGCCTCTAGATTCTGTTATCCCTAGCAAAGATTACACATGTACGAAAAGGTACAAAACCCAAAAGCATATTCAACTGTAGCTGTTGGGTTCACTAGAATCAAGTTTTTCTGACATCACTAAAAAAATCCTAACTTCAGGGTCGGAGCACACTTCTCCGGATAGTCGCACAATTCGTCCCAGGTATCGTATCCAAAAAGTCAGCCGAGTTGAACAGAGTTTACAATCCTAGCAAAAAATTAGTCCTCCAAATGTTCAGCAAAAACGTACTTCTACACTAGGAAAAATGCATAGAGGATCCATATTTCCCCGAAGTCCTCACTTCGCAAAAATGCCTAGCTCCTTCTAACTCTTCGTCTTAGCTCCTTCTAACTCTTTGTCTTAACACCCGCCATTTTCTCCTCAAACTTCAAAGTTTTAGCTGCAGTTAAAAGCATGTCGACTCCACCAGAGTTATTTATCAATCCTTCACTCTCTTTCCGATCTATTAGAAGGTTCTCAAATGCACCTTCTTTGTCTCCCTCTCTCTTTTTCAGTCTGCTTTGAATATTCTCATACTCCTTTTTTGCCTTACGTATCCGCTGAATCCCCACATTACATTTTCTGCAAAACCATTTCCCTCGAGGAATCGAACTCCGTGGTGGCCGCATACAGTAAATATGATAGGCATGATCACACCCGTCACACATTACAATCTTTTCATCGTCGCAATCAGTGAGGCAGGCTCTACACAAACAAGAAGGGCAATACCAACAGGGCCCATACGTATTTATTTGCTTTTTTGTCAAGCATTTCACATGGTAGTACTTGTGAAAGCATTGGGAATGGCCACAAACCATGAACCGATCATTATCAACCTCATTCCGACAAACATTGCACTCATGGTAAGTTTTTCCTTCTTTCACTTGTGGGACCCCATGTTTGGATAAACCATTTGAGTTCTCTTCAATTTCGCCGTCTTGATTTCTAGAGGCATTCAGTTTCTCACACACTACACAATCACCATGGGGCGATCCGATCCCATTTGCGGTGCACTTAGCACAGTACCAACTCTTTGGGGGAATTTCCTCTACAGCGGGCTCGATGCAGGAAACATGGTACAGCTCTTCACATGAATCACAAACCAAACAGTCCCTTCCATTTGACATTTCTCCGCAGCGACAGCAAGCACAGACTTTATAAACACCACAAGCCTCTGTTTGTTCTGGTTTAGTCTGAGAGTCTGATTCTACCATTGGGAACTGCCAGCAACAAAAACATTGAAAAGTATTTGTTCAGCGCCTAGTCACCAGATCTAAAAGCAGGTCTAAAACAATTCAATTCTCCCCCAAATGATTTCGGGTTTTCCACAGCTCCCACGGACAGAACATCAAATATATAACAATTTCAAACAGCATAAGCATTATAATTAACAAAGACCCCAAACATGACGTCCAATTCTTCGGCAGAGCTAAAACAGATTGACAGGTAAAATGACCATTATCACTACTAGTGAATAGCTGAAGCCAGTGAACAGCCTAAGGACTAAGGAGGTCAAAAACAATGGATATTAAATTAGAAAATTGATCTTTAGACCTCGCTCAAACTAAACCAAGTTCCAACTCTGGCAGAAAGCAAAACCCCGAATAGAATAAAGATCTTAGTCACCAAAACCCAAGGGAAATGACATTTTTCTTCAGAATATTGCTTCCAAGTTCCAATAAACTCCCTTAGAGGACCCAAGATCATTCTCTCTGATCCAACACTACGATTGTAACAGTTGGAGGAGAGAGAGAGAGAGAGATCCAACACTACGATTGTAACAGTTGGAGAGAGAGAGAGAGAGAGAGGGAACAAGGGAGCACTGGGCCTCTGGGAGTTCAAAGGAACCTTCCCTGAATCAACTATTAAGTTTGATACTAAATATACACATCAACATTGAATAAATCTTCAAATATCCATGAGCCACCAACTAAATGTACATAAAAACTTTGGAAAATTAGTTTACTTTATCCTAACCAGCTTCAGAAGCACTATACACGAAGCTCTACCCATATAGCATAAATTTCATTAAGAGCAAGGGTTACGTAATGGCTGTTACGTAACGGGTTTTCAATGATCCAATACCATTACGGGTGAAAATAACGGAGTTACAAAAATTCACTTGTATCGGCCGTGAATTTTCGTAACTTTGCGAGATTCTTCTGCCTTCACGAGCTAAAATAGTATTTTGAGAACCAAACTCTCATTATTTTAAACTGGGTCAGAGAGAATGAGAAAAAAACATTCAATTTCGTTCTTAAAACGCAACATTTCATTCAAATCTTAATTACAGAACTACTTCTAAAAGTCAAATATTGCTTAAAAATATTCAATTTTGTCATAAATAAGCTTAGTGCATGTGTATCACTGGATTTTTCAGCATTTGCTAGTGCTTCAAAAAATAATTCACGAGTGCGGTGTCCAATTCCCGTTACACGTTGACCAATACTCCCGATATCCGCTACACGCGACCAGAACTGTTACGCCAACCAATACAGCGATTTAAAACCAAGAGCCCAAATAGTTGCACAAATTAACTGCACCAATAGCAAGTAATTCATTATTACCTGTTCCTGACAAGAAGCCCTTGACTTAACCGAAAGGCTCTTTCCAAGGGCAACCATTTCAGCACCAACGTTTTGAAGCTTTGTCCATAGCTGCAAAATAAAAAATAAAAATCCCAGCTTTGAGACAGTTAGCCACAAGAAATGTTTGGCTCACCATAAAGGAACCAAAACATATCATGCTAGTAGTTGAAATTGGCAAGCAAAATTTGACATCCAGCCCAGCCTTCATGCTCCTACAAATTATGTGATGTGACACATGAAAATTTGATTGTTTCTTGCCATCGCATCAAGACAAGCATATTATTGCTCCAGTGAGTTACAATGATACGACACTTGAAAATTGGCCCAAACAATCCCAGCTATTGGTACATCCCTTCTCACACAGATCACATGCAGTGCATACTTTACACAGCCTTCCAATAAGGAGGAAGAAAACAAAGAAAGGTTCACACAACAGCAATGGAAGAAAAGACAATAGCCAAGCCTCCATAGGAAGAACGGAAATTGCAGCTTCTTCACAAGCTCTCTAGTCTGCAAAGCTTAGACTTCGACCGTTGAAACTCATGCAGAGTACAGATATTGGCGAAGATTGCAGCTTATACTCATCAACTTTTTATAATCACAATAAAAAAGGCCAATTTGGACAACAGACTATCAAAAAGCTGGTTACTTAGTACAACCTTCTTGATTCCACACCTGTAGGTACTCAAAGAAGCATCACTGTGCCACAAAAACTAACGAAAGATTTATACTATAGTGTCCTATACGAAAATCAACTACGAAAATGTAACATAAACAGAAGAATTAGACTTTCATATAAAAAACAAAGAGAAAGCAGACGAGCTAACCTTCATAGCATTACATGTATGTCAGTTGACTCAGTCCGCAACCCCCCCACCCCACACACACACCCCCCAAAATAAAAAAACACCCACACAAATAAAGTTGTTGAGGATGCATGAGAAGCCAATACAAAAAAAAAAACCCATACATGGAAGAGGAAGTAAATAGTGGACTACAGCTTAGTGCAGAAAGATTTATAGGACATAATTAATTACATTTGATACAATAAAAAATCCAAGAAAGAGTATCTACTCTCGCTGTTCAAAAAAGAAAAAGAAAAAAATTATCTACTCTCCAAAATTACAAGTCTTCGAAAATGAAAATAAAAAGATCAAGAACCAAATCTCTCAAAAAATGAGAATTCACATCAAGGCATCATTAAACTATCAAAATTGCTCTTGCATAGTCAAAAGTATCTTGAACCAAAAAGTAAAGGAAAAAACTGGTAGAACGTCTAGTACAATAGTATAGGAGACTTGCATGTACAATCCCCACTTGTTATGCATTGCACTATAGTAACAGAGCATAGGCTCAACACCTAATCGAGCTTAATTGACCACAAACACACAGAAAAACATGCACATAACGCAAATTTGGATGACAAAAAATACCTGTTGCATATCTGAATGAAAAAGCGCAGGCGAACTTTCATAAGCTCCCTGTTTCATCCTTGAGTTTATAAGACTAATGTCCAAAAAGCTATCAGCTTTTATCCCTTGAAAATTTTCCAAGAGTAGGCCACATAGTTCAGCAAACTTTTCTGATAAAGCAATATCAAAGAAAGCACGTCCACACGCATCAGCATTGGTATGGCTTGGTTCACTAAGTGATCCATTGGACATTAGATTCACATTCCCTCTGGAGGCATCATGGGTACCATTAGCAATACACTCTGTTCGCGAAGAACATTTGTGGTTGTCATCACCAGAATGAACAGATGCCTGCAAACCAGACTGAGTAAGGCAATAATCATTTATTTCCAATAAAAGCAACAGAGAAAGGGCGAAATGAAATAAGAAGATGTAGACATTAGCTTAAATCTAGACCAAGCTAGTGACAGCGCATACCTTAGCTGCACTTCTGCGACTGCTTTCTGGATGAGACAGAAGTGCCTTTTGAATGCATCCCTGTAAACCACCTTCATTCTCGCAATCATCGCGCAGGGACTGATACATTTGTTCCAGAACAGCTTTTGTCCAACGATTCAGTGGGCAATCATCCGAACTCATAGCAGTGTGTGAGACTATCCTAGGATGATTAAACTGCTCACGGGAACTATCATGTTGAACGCCTTGGAATGGATCTTCTATTGACTGCAGATAGCCAACTAACCCAGATATAGCTTACAAAAAGAAAATGTCACGAGAAGAATTCCAAAAATGGAACACTCACAAACAATACAAGAGTTTTTGTCACAAATACTGAAACAAAGAGTAATGTGGCCCATTAAGCATTTTTTATTCCAAGTTCCCTAGATAAAGGCACCACAAAAATGGTAAGATATTGCAGTTACTCTAGTAGTATCAAATTTTACAACTTAGACACTCTTTCCTGCATGAATATTCATTCCACAAGGTTTTGGTAAGGTACACAAAGGATGAAATATCTGTCATAATATACTGTTTCAACTATCTCACTCTCCAGAATAGAAACTGCATATATGATTTAACATACAACGCGGACAAAACACACATAACAAGGAGTATAAACATTCAGTTCACCTCTCTCAAGGGTGTGTCTGTTATGTGGTAACGTTTCCAGTTTCACAAATTTCTTTTATCTCAGAAAAGTTGAATTCCGTTTGTGTGCCAAGAGGAAAACAACAGGGGTTTATAATTTTCCAAAACAGGAGAAAACAAAACAAAGTGAAACGTATTTGCTACTATCATTTTGGCAATGTCAACCAACACCAGCAGCCACCCGCTATTGCCATCAGAACCACCAATGCAAACCCCAGCCACAAACACCACGAACTCTATTTTCCAATCTCTTTAACTTTATACACACACGTACTATCAGTTCATTCATGGGAACAAGCACCACCATCCTTCTCTATCAAACTTCGAAATTCAAACTCAGTTTCACATAGTAAATATTAATGCAAAACTCAATCTTTCATCAGAGCTATATATACACATCCTATAAGCAAGAAGACTCGATGTAAAACTAATAAGAGGATTACAGGACACCTGTAAAGACCAATTCTGTACAGGAGAATATATATAGATAGATAGATAGATCATAGATAGATAGATAGATCATAGATAGATAGAGAGAGAGAGAGATAGTGTCGGAGCCTCTTGAGGCCTGAGGGTATTGGCCTCCGGCAAGTTTTCAATTGAGCAGCTCTTTCAAGAATCTAAATCTTAACTGAATTGCGGTTGAGCTCAGTTAAGAATCTAAATCTTGACTCAATTGGGGTTGCAAACGCAACAGATTTCCCCTCAATTATATGAATTGGATCCTATCGACGAGAGAGAGAATTAGAAAATCAGATTACGATAACAAAAAATCGAGGGCTTTCGAGTACCGAATGGCAAGCTGCCCACCAAGGAGAGAGAGAGAGAGAGAGAGCAGCTTTGGATTTTTGCAGATGAGAGGCTTTCACAGAGGACTCGAAGAGAGAAGATAGAGAGATTGGCAAGTGAAGGACGGGGATATGATTGCCGTCAACAAATCAAAATTTGGGTGCAACCGAGTATTGAATATGGGTTTCTGCTGTTATTATCCTCTCCAACTCAAATGCATGTCAAGCCCTTGCCTGTTTTTGTGTCTCAAAAAGGTGAAAACGTCTTTTTCCTGTTTTGTGAATCTTGGAAACTTAGTGAAAGTCTGCACAATTTAACAGACCAAACTGAATCACCAAACTTATCTTCTTCAACTATTTATGAAACTATTGAAAGTGTACACAAGAATGTTACGAATCACACAATGCATATATGCAGAGTAGATGAACAGCTGTACCAAGAATTAATAGACTTTTAATTAACAAAACCAAATAATGAAACTAATGCTTAATTAGGTCTCAGTTCTCTCAATTACATGTAAATGGCCAATGCTTAGTCTTAGCAAAAGATGTGCTTTTCGCCACTCTAACTAAAAGAAGTTTCTGACATAAAATCACTATCACAGCTTTTCTGTCATTTCAATGTAAACAGGAGGAAAAAGTGCTAGGTACCAGGAGCAAGAACGTATATTACCTGTACATCCAAGAAGTTCCATCTTGAACAAATGAACCAGAAAATACCAGGGTTACGGCTAGATGGTTATTGCGCACCTAGATGGCTAGATGTGTTACAGCAGTTCAACTATGTAATAGTACATAACTTCCCATCATACCAAAAGAAAAAAGGGTCATGGAATATCAGGATGATTTTAATTTTTGGTTTAAGCATTTCAGTTTCCTACTCAACTCAACTCAAGACAAATCCTACATCTTATAATTTTCAATTTGACACAACACTAAAACAGAACTACTAGAGGGTCAAGATCCCAACAAGAAATCAGGGCATAAAGAATTAAGAAGTCCAAGGCAACCGAAAATAGAAAGTCATCCCACAAAAGAGTGCGGGTTGAATTTTTTTTTAAAAAGCTAACGAACCTTATCAGGCAGTCGGATGACTGAATCTGCAGAAACATTCCCATCCTCAGGCAATTTAATCTCCAAACTAGCCATCTTGTTAAGCTTCCGCCTCTTGTACGTCCGCAAACCCTCACAGGATGACCCTGCGGAATTCCCATCACCAACAGCCCGAGTTTCAACTTCAGTTTTAAAACCATTTCCTATATCAGCAGCCCCATTTTCAGCTTCAGTTGCAAATCCGTTTGCTGCTTTATCAGCCCCTTTCTCAACTTCAATGCGGTCATTTTCCACATCCATTGCCAACCCATTCACTGCATCAACAGCCCCGTTTTCAGCTTCAGTTGGTAACCCATTCACTGCTTTATCAGCCCCATTTTCAACTTCAATTGGGTCATTTTCCGCGTCAATTGCCAACCCATTCACTGTATCAACAGCCCCATCCTCAACTCCAATGGCTGACCCATTAACCGAACCACAAGCACCCTTTTCAACTTCAATTGGGCCATTTTCTGCGTCAATTACCAACCCATTCACTGCATCAACAGTCCCATTCTCAACTCCGATGGCTGACCCATTAACCAAACCACCGGCCCCCTTTTTAACTTCAATTGGGTCATTTTCCGCGTCAATTGCCAACCCATTCACTGCAACTTCAATGGTTGACCCATTAACCGAACCACCGGCCGCCTTTTCAACTTCAATTGGTTCATTTTCCACTACCATTCCCGACCCATCAACTCCATCACCGCTCATATCCACGACTGCTCCAGCGCACTCCGCACCGCCACCATTACTCTCTCTCTCCCCATCAACCATTCCTTTACTTCCCAATTAACGTAAACCACTAAAAATCCCCAATCTCCTGCGCAGGAAATTAGGGTTTCCAAAACGAAACCCAACTCAAACCATCCAAAGCCTCAATCTTTCTGCAAATACAGAAATACCCGTTTCACCAAATCGACTCAAGAACCCCAATTTCTTCGCAAATCCCAATTTTTATCCCGAAAAAAAACCCACCGCGAGATTCAATTGAAGAAAAAGATTACTCCTTCTGTGCATGCATAACTCTACCTATATGTAAATGAGTTATATGAAACTAGATAGAGAGAGAGAGAGAGGGATGTGGCTTACTTGAGTTGGGAAGACGAGACGATGGAGAAATTAGAGCCCTAGGACGCAATTCTTCCGAGAGTATGAGACTGAAGAGGGCTAATCCGACTATCTTCAAAATTTTGAATCTGGAGGGTCGTTTTTTGCGGTGCTTTTTATTTTCGGGTGAGAGAATTGAATACTTAACAAATACTAATACTGCTACTCCTCCAATGAACTGACTTACTACGTTTTTAATTTAATTTAATAGTGGGGTGGGGTGGGGTGGGGTGGCTGTGGGGGACTGTAGACCGGGTACCGGGAATTAGCGGTGGGTGGCTCTGTTGGTGCTTGTTTTGCGGACGGACAGTTGTCGGTTACCTCAAGTGGCCACGGCGTCAGTGTTTCGAGTTGTCCTCGTGAATCTGGACTGATGACTCGTTTGGTTTTAATTTTGGTTCGTTTTATGGATGGTGGCGGCTGGGAGGTGCCTTATTACCGTCTGTGTCGGCAATCAAAGGTCTAGATTAAAAAAAAAAACTCTTTCAGTCCCTACAATTTTGAACGGTGAGATTGCGCGCTACTGCACGGTTCTGTGTTTTGCTCACATCAGCCTCCGCTTCTGGTTTTTGTATACTAAGGTTTTGGAGTATTAAACTTTGGTTTAATATTTTTCAGATTAAATAGATTAAACGTTTATCTTTACGAGATAAATTAAAAATTATAACCAAAAATAAATAAAAAAGAAATCACTAAAGAGGAAGATGTTGGAAACAACTGTTTGTATTTTAATTTATTTATCTTTAATGTCGTCTCGTCTGAATGTTTTTTAACTTGGATATATGATTTGTTGTTTTTTAAATTCATCTCGTCAAGACCAATGATAAATCGTAAAAGAAAACACAATATATTACTCCACCTAAAATCACTGAATACCCACTGTCTTTAATTAAGAAAACAATTAATTTAGTACAAACCATCCCATAAGGTTTGAACCTAAGACTAGACTCGAGAGGGAGCAAAACTCTGTCTTACCAACCCATCGGGCTTTGTTAGTTAGGGTCCATAAATTCGATATATATATCCTGATGAGAAGAAATATTGTTGGCAGTATTATTATGTAGTTATTATGTGCAGGGAATCTTAAGGGACCTACTAATACATGTTTCTGTCTACTCGTAAAGTAATACCTTAGAGAACGTGTCTATTCAAAACATGGAGAAATTTAGGCCCCAGATTGTAGCTAGTTCTTGACTTGGTTTTGCTCTTGCTTTGTTTGTCCTGCCCTTGTATTCTGGGGCTTAGACAGTTGTTTGTTTCCGTCTAGGGTATGCCCCTTAGCTAGTTATTGTACGATCAAGTTTGTCGAATAAAATCCCTTAACTTACCCCAAAAAGAAAAAAGAGATGGTAGATAGGGGTCCTAATTTTCAGAAACTTGAGAGAGCTGCACCAGTTGGTTTTGGCATTGGTGCCCTGTTGGTCTGATGGACTCATGGAAGACAAATGTCATCAAAGTTTGATTTGCACTTACAATTGAAAGCAGTTTACCAGTTTCGTTTATTTAGAAAGGTACCCTTCTTTGGAGAAAACAATTATTACAAATTCAAAGATACGTTGTCGATTCGACCCTTCCAGTTAATATGAGTAGTCGAGTAATTTGGGGGGGAGGGGGGAGATTTGTAAGCACACAGGTATGAGGTTTAGTGACATAATCTTTTAAAATGCATTGTTCAGCTGTGTTTTTATTCTCAATTTTTGTTCTGTGTTTACGCTTTCAAATCTTTGCTTTTGCAAATTTTTGGTCTAAATTTTTTGGCATGCTCTTTTTGGGCGCTTTTCTGTTTTTATTCTTAATTTTTACAAGATTCGGGTCAATTTTTTTTACACAATATTTTTCGTCTCGACGAGAGAAATCGAAAAAATATGAAAATATAGACCAAAGTTGAAAAAAAAAAAATCATATATAACGACGAAAAGGACCAAAATTTTGACTTTTTCAACTTTTGGGTTATTTTTGTCGTCTTGTATAAACTTTTTTTCGACTTGGTTCTTTTTTTATATACATTTTCGATTCTCTCGTCGAGATGTAAAAAATATGATGTAAAAATTTGACATGAATTTTGTGAAGATTAAGAGAAAGCAACCAAAAAACCGTGCCAAAAAGTCTCTGAAAAGTTAGGCCAAACTCGCCCAGTTGAGACGTGTAATTCACACATATTTTCCCGGTAGCGCTTCTGTTTCCACTCACGCACGCAGATTACGCAACTCACGTATCAGAGGGTATAAATGTGTTTGTTCGTTGCTTTGATCAACTCCATGGTTATGTTTTCTACAAACTATTAACCAATCTTTCTTTACTCATTAGTCTAATTCAGCATTGTTTCCTGGTAAAATATGTCACGCCTTTAACATGTGGTCAATGGTGGAGTAATTTATCTTTTCGTTTTGTTTTTTTTTTGGGTTTTTAAAATTTTATTGAAACAAACCCATTACAGGTGCAAAGGGGCATCCCCAATAAGAATTCAATAGTGGAGTATTTATCTCAATGTGTTCTTTAGAAGAATATGATTAATTGTTGGCTTAATTTTTGCATTATTTTGCTGAACCGCATTGAATTCTTCTGTAATCCATCTTTGTTTAATTCAACTGCAATTAATTAATAGAGTTAAAATTCTTTCCACCACAGGTGAAAACCTTTGGTTTTCCACCACAGTCCGTTATGGGTCCCACCAAACATTTTTTTGTTATAATCTGAACTGTTTATCTTGTAGAGCCCACATAATAGTATATGCACGCAAAAAATGAGCTTGGTCGGACATCAATAGATATATTAAAATTTGAATTTCGGTTTAGGAAATGGACTGCCATAAACAATTTAACTTCAAAATCTATGACCCTCCATTCTGTAAACCAAAATTCAAGTTTTGATATACCTATCGATATCCAATCAAGCTGATTTTTTTTATGCATATACTACTCTACGTGTTCTACAAGATGAACGGTTCAGATTGTAACAAAAAAAGTCTTGTAAGACCCACATCGGGCCACATGCGGTGGTGGAAACCCCATGATTTTCACCTATGGTGGATAGAATTTACACTCTAATTAATAAAATCACAATATATAAGTACTTCCTTGGGTTTGCAACATAACTACTTCCTTGAATTTGCAATGGAGAGCCAGTCGGCACTTTCCGATACTCTTTGGCAATGGCAGACAAACCCCATGTCCAAATCAGGAGTATGTTTTTCTTTGGGTAAATCAGTTACTATGTTATTTTGTTTCTCTCTATCTTAATTCATGTATTCTTGTTACGGTAATGCTACAAAAACGCTATTTCGAAACGCAATTCTGGCCACAACTATGTCAAGAGTCGTTCGATGCATGTGGACCCACATCCAACGTTTCCTCACACGGCTTATGTTGGTTGCATTACTCTACGTTAATCGCTATCTATTACCTATGTGTTCACATATTTATATTTTTTGGGTTAGGCGTCTATAATCCTCGTTGTTACTACATTTGATTTGTTAACTTTTTATTTCAAATTTCAAACTGGTACTAACATTCATACCACAACTTCCCAACATTTTTTGCAAGAGAAAATATGAAAAATGCTAGGGGTACCGAAGAAATGCGAGTTTCCAAGAATAACCTTTCATTGATTCTTCTGTAAAATTTATATTTTGATCAAAATTTGTTTTTCAAAAAAATTGAATCAAAAAGTAAAATTTTGAGAGTGCTGCTACGGGTACAGCAATCTGTGCACAGATTGTGCACAGATTTTTGTGTGGGGCCCACTAAGGGTCCCACATAAGTGATCCGATACGTTCATTATGTTTAAAACGTTTTTTCAAGGGCCTCCGTGAAAAATTAGCTCAATCCGATATTTATAAGTGGTTGATCTAATCATCTAACTTTTCATTCGGGTTTTAAGAGAATGAAAAGTTAGACGATTAGATCAAGTATTTTTAGGTGTCGGATTGAGCTGATTTTTCGTGGAGGCACTTTAAAAAATGTTTTAAACATAATGAACGACTCGGATCACTTGTGTAGGACCCTTAGTGGGCCCCACAAAAAAATCTGTGCACAATCTGTGCACAGATTGCTGTACCAGTAGACTTTCTGTTTTTTTTTGTTGCTATTTTCTCTCACTTTCTCTCCAATCAAACAATAGAAGAGATATATATATATTTTAATTTTTCTTACATTTCTCTACAAGTTCAGTTCTTTATTCACTGTGAAGGGTCCAAATCCCTCTCTTTACCAAATTCTTCTCTCACACCAAACAGAACCAATCCGAAGAAATGCGAGGAGGAGGCCACCGCCGGCGACCGTCGGACGAATTCGGATCGGACTCCGACGCGGAAGAGAACGGCGGCGGAAACCCAACAAGAACGATGAAGTGCGTGTCGTGCAGGGAGGAGTACGCGTCGCGCGACGCCGGTACGTGCCGGGAGTGTTACGAGGAGGCCAGCGAGACGGAGGAGGAGCTCAAGCGAGAGATCGAAGATCTCAAGGCCAAGGTCGCCTTCCTCAGATTCTCCTCCTGGACCCCGCACCAGCACCAGAGGCCCACACCGCCGTGCTTCACCGACATCGTTCTGGTGGCGTCCGACGACGACAACCCAGTTCCTGTTCCGGCCCATAAGGCCGTTCTCGTGAGTACCATTTTCCCCAGACTGCCCTTTTCTTGCTGGAATGGTATATGGACTCATGGGTTTCTACTTGTTTGTGAGAAGTTTGGATTTTGTATAATAGTAATAATAAAAAAGGCAATTTTTAAAAATCAGATTCGAAAAAGCTTCAAAATTAATTAATCGATCGATGTGTTTTGCAAATAATGATTGTCTAACTGCTGCATTTACATTCACTACTGGCTAAAGAGTCCCTAGCTAACAGCAAGAACTCGATTTAACTGTAGTTGAGATGCATAGATGATGCGGTCAACCTGAAATTGCTAGATTTATGGGGGATAGTGAATAATTGAGAGACAATGCTTACTTTTGATTGATCTGGTTATGAATGATTAGGTGGCCAACCCAGTTCCAGTCCCGCCCTGGTACATAAGGTCATTCTAGTGATTACCCATTTGTCACTCCAAACTGCCTTTGGTGGATTGCAAAGTATTTGCATCTTTGTGGTGGTGAATTATGTTCAATATTGTGGTGGAACGTGTGTCAAAATATTGTTGTCTGATGCTTCCGTTTATGATACAATGGCAGAGAGGGTTTTGGGAGATATTGAACCTACTAGGGTAGCTCACCAGTTCAATGTGGCCCCCGGTTCTGTGTTCAACTCTCCTTGGCAGTACCCTAAATTACCTTTTATCCTTGAGAGTTGAGTCCAAAGTGGCAGTATCTTGACTCTTGAGGGGTTTCTTGTCAACCCAAAAAAAAAAAAAACAGCCAAAAAGAAGAGGTTTTGGGTGATGCACACAACCATTGGCGCAAGTCTCGGATTCAAGGAACGCTATTGTAATTTGATTTTCTGACTTTCCAATAAGATGCAGTTAACATAGAAAAATATGAAACAGTTATTCGCAGATGAGTGAGTATGGGTATTCCCCCAGAGAATCATCAGTCTGCACTTTTAGAATATAGATGGTACGGTCAGGTCATTCTGCCTTAGACGATTATAGCATTGCAGACCTTTGATACTTTTGAAATGGATGGGTGTTTACTGCAGAGTAAAGCTTGTGTATAGCATAATTTGAAACACTGGTTTCTTCGTGTTCTTAATCCTCTTGAAAGCCTTGCACAGTTTAGGGTGGCTAGTTGATTTGTTAAGAGTTGACATCACTGACACCCTCTTCTTCAACTCCATTTTCTGTTGTTGATTCAATGATCTCAGCTCTACCTGTATTTCTGGAAATCATAGCATTTCAGTGAAAAGACACTTATCTTGCTTTTTCTGAAGCCACACCTCAAATGCTAAATAACAAACTAGAAGCCAGAGAATGCGTAGGCCGTAGAGATGTGCAACATTTTGTTATAGAAAATCGGTGGATCTTCGAAGTTGTGGCCTGTCTTATTTGAACCTCGAGCAGGCCTTCTTGCTGTTGTATTGTGATTGTGAATACGACTCTGTTCTAAAAATCGGTCTAGGCGGCCGCAGAGGCGACGCTACGCTGAAGACAGTGGGATCGCTTGACCCCATGGGAAAGAAAAAATCACCTGAAATTATACTGATTTTTTTCATAAGTTAACAAATGAACCCATTAAAATGTAGTCTTAACCCACCTTGGTACCATCACACTAGATTATTTTCCTCATAAAAGTTGAAATCCACCGCTAAAATCTAGTAAATTTCCCCTCGGTCGAATCGTCTCTGACTGTCTAGCCACTCAACTCTCTTGTCTTTGTTTCCCTCTCTGTCTGATCCCAATATTTCCTCCAAACTTGTATTTCAAACTTTATTGGTTTGTTTTGAATGTTTTGAAGCTTAATTTGTACAAAATATTAGGTGTATTTTAGAGTTTGAAATCTTTGATATGATATTGTAAGAGTTCGACTACAGTATAACAAATATAAGAGTCCGAAAAATGTATTGTCTCTAGAACTGGCCCCATGTATGGATATGTAGATGTATATATAGGTTATTGATGAAAGACTGCGATTGCATGTTTCTATCTATCGGCTTGTTTACTAACCAGTGAAGTTAGCATTACTTTTGCCTGTAGCGACCGCTATAGTAGAGATAGCTTTTTCAACCATAAAATGTAAAGAGCAAGTTGTGTAAATGAATGAGTGATCGGCAGTGGGATGATTGCATAGCCATGTATATTGAAAAGGAAGTTTTTCATTTCATTGACAATGAAGCTATTATGCAATGATTTTGTAATATGAAATCTCTTCGTATGCAATAGTTCGTGGAAGCTATGTATTTTCTTTTTGTGAACACTGATAAGTAGATTAGTATTAGTATATGTTTTCAGTATCTTTTAGCTATTAATTGAAAAGTTTAATTGAGCTTCGATGAGTGGTTTGTTGAAAATGGAAAATAAATTGTTTCATTAATATAAACGTTGCTTTTTTAGATTATCTTAGAAAAGAAGTTGTAAATTATTATTTTTAATATAAATGTTTCCTTTTTATGACCCCACGTTCATATATTCCTGGAGTCGCCACTGGGTGGCCGACTAGTCGGCGCTTAGGCGCTAGGCTGGGGTCTAACGCCTAGAAATTGTCCTAGGTGCAGACTAGTCCGCTGCTTAGGGAGCTAGTCGGCCTCTAGGTGCTAGGCACCCCTCTTCCATTTAGAACACTGGAATGCGAACCTTTATTTTTTGTTCCTTTGTTTCTCTATCCTCAGGCAAGCCGTTCCCCAGTTTTCAGAGCCATGCTTGAAAATGAGATGGAGGAAAGCCTGAGTGGTACAGTCAAGATAAGTGATGTATCATACGATGCTCTTCGCGCCTTTGTCAACTTCTTGTACACCGCCGAAGCGTGCCTTGATGAGCAAATGGCCTGTGATCTTTTAGTCTTGGGTGAAAAATACCAAGTGAAACACCTCAAGACCTATTGTGAGAAGTTCATGGTGTCAAAGTTGAATTGGGAAAATGCACTACTCAGTTTTGCCTTTGCTCACCAACACAATGCGAAAAACTTGGCTGATTCAGCTTTATCGTTGATCATGGACAACATGGATAAGCTACGTAAGCGAGAGGAATACGCGGAGCTCGTGGACAAGGATCCTCGGCTTGTTGTGGAAATCTTTGAAGCTTATCTCTCCAAACAGGTAAATACTGCTGCACACAAGGATTCGTTGTCGAAGCCATGATCGAAGCCATGACAAGAGCTCGATTGTGTTTTTTTTCTCTCTTTTTTGGTCATGGAAAGCTAATACAGCAATTATCATCGACTTTGGGTTTTTCTACGTTATCATTGGAAATGATTGTCGTCTGTCTGGTGTTCAAAGTCTTGTGGAAATTGGATGTAAATGAATTTTCAGGTTTTGATGGCCTCTTATAAAGGAGTTTAATTTTAGAAAAGGTGTTCAATGCATTATCCCGACAATTCTTTAGGCATTTTGGCCTCGCTGTTGCAAATTTTCGTAAAGATTTTTCTATTCAGTATTGGGAATGAATGGCAGGTTGTCTTTCGGACTCAAGTAGTCCTACACTTCCATGAAGAGGTTTCATTTACACCATAAAACCACGATCTTGTTCATTTTAGGGTGTCTCTTATTGAATAGTCGTAAACTTTCACGAAAATATGTTATGGTGACCTTTGACTCTCTAAATTAGGGATTGTAGATCCAGATGTGATACATAATATGTTGAAAAAACATCTTCATCATTGTTCAGAACACATCGCACACAAGTTGGCAGATGAGTTTTGATAGAGAACTGTAGATTTGTTGTCTCAGTTTTGGTAACTGGGTTGTAGCCTGGAATTGGAGTTGTGTTGCTTTACAGGTCCCAGACTAGGAAAATAGACGCCGGACACTACTTAAAGATGCAGAGTCGAATATCGAACCATCGATTTACGACTTCAGAATAAAGTGCTTTGCATGCGATTTCAGCCCAAACTATTTATTCCATGTAGCATGATGGATTGAGCATCACTTAATGGCTTTCTGCATGAACACTTGTTCACAATCTAAGGCATTATTTGCACTATCTTCGACGTTTCTGGGGAAAAACTGGGGAAAAAACCCGAGACATTTTTTTTGTAGATGGTTAAGCGTCCCGAACAAATTCTGCATTTGGCTTCTCATTCATTGTGAACGTGTGAAATTCCGGCCTGACCTTCGTTCCCTTCATTCAACCGGTATCCTTTGGATGACGCGGCAAAATGACACCGTGGGTTTTACATTGGATGACCATGGATTTGGCGTCGACAAACTTTGACTGCCGTTTGATCAACATCTCACTTTAGTTGACTTCTCTTTTTTCATGGTCTATTTTCGTAACTTCTTGACCAAAAATCGAAGAAAATTCCGGAAAATATTTTTGAAAATGTTGTTGAGCACTTGAGCCTTTAAGACGTACAAAACGAGGCATCACTGTTTGAACTACTTTTCCAGAACACCTTCTTAAAAAATAAGTACTTATTTCACATTTTCAAACTCAAAAATAATGTAAATGAAAAATGATTTTTTGATTTTTTTTTGCACCGTATAAAAGATCTCATCGAGATCTTTCAAACAAGACCTATATTGCTAGGAAAATTATTTGCGTAAACACATTATTTTTTAGCTTGAAATTGTCTTCTTAAAAAATAAGTGCTTATTTGGAGTTCGGGAACGGCCAATATTTCATTTTGAAACCTTGTGTGCGCGTCTGGCTACCATGCCCCAAAGTAGTATTGGGGCATCATGCCCCCGTTTTTTTTAAACCCTTGGATCTCCTCTTTCAATCTCAACCCTTGGATCCATGATCCATCCCCCCCTCTCTCTCTCTCCGGTTAACCTCCTACACCGGTTAAAATTATTTTGAAAACACCCAAAAACGTTGGAGTACAGTCTTTAGTTGTGGTAAGTATGCCTTATTTTGTAGTAAGTATAATGGTTTTTTTTGGCTGAAAAAACGCAAAATCACCTTACTTTTTGGAGGTGATTTTGATCCAAAGACCCAAATTAACCTAAAATCTGATCTAATAGTCCATATTAAATGGGGGTAGGATGCCCCAATACCACATTGGGGCATCATAGAAATTTTATGTGCAGACTTATGACCCAGCTGACCATCACTATCATCTATAAAAGATGAAAACCCTTTTCCCTCCACCCTCTTGAAGGGACATCAAGCGAATCTTCTGGTGCTTCATGTTTCCACACCGTTCATGTCTCCACCAAACTTTTGCTATTTTTCCTTGAAGGATAATCAACCGATGTGAGCAAGTCCGAAAATATCTGTAATTATTCTTTTTCCGAAGTTCAAAAGCCACACGTTCGAGAAATAGGCAAACTCTCGGGCATTTGCGCTGTCTGTTCTCCTACCTCAACGAAGATGATTTTCCTTTGTTGAATAAAGATCAAAACCGAGAAAAATAACAAAACAGAATATTAAAAGTACATAGAAAAGCAAATTATTCGCTTGAATGTAAATGTCAACGAAGAACTTAAATTGATCAGATGCTTCAGACACTTTGAATCGAATTCAAGAACAAGAACTGGATCGAACTTAACTGCTGTTACTGCTACAAACTACAGAAACTATCACTAATCACTAACACCTACGATCCGCTCCTACAAACTACGGAAGAGAAATGTGCAGTGTTTTTGTAAAGTCTGGAGAGAGCCCTTGGCTGAGACGAGCTCTACAAAGTGAACGTTTTCGATCATTGGAGCCAGACAGGAACACAGCCCCATTGGCCGAGACAGCGAGCTGCAGCTCCCCCAACAACTTCTTCTTAATATTCTGGTATTTATAGGCTTCATTACGTAATTGTTGTTGTAAACTGCATCGATGTCCTTGAAACTTGCCACGCGCGTGTCTCTATACCGTATGTGTTCAAATCTTCGCCTGCTTCTTATCAAACGGTGTCACTTAACCGTTAATAACCGTTTATCCTTTCTCAGACGCCATCGTTTAAAGATTCATGTTATTAACCCGCTAAGCAAGCCCGTACCCGATTGATAATGCTATGTGGCATTTTTTTCATTGGATGGCCAAATTGAGGTGTAAACAATAGCATAACATTTTTTAGAGCTAATAAAATTTACCATCTGGCCAGGCTCATTACATAACACATGAATATATGGTACTGGAGGGTGTTGGGCGGCCCACCACGGTGCCCTGGGTCGGTAAGTCCAAACTCAGGAGAAGATATTCAATGCCCTTAGGGCAAGATTGAGAATGAATCTGAACCATACATTGGTGACCCCACACCAATACTACTCAAGGAACACACATGTTAGTTTGCTTTTGTGTTTTTGGTAATGTAGGGTGCCTCGGATTAGTTGTGCGTATTTTACGCTAATTCCTACTAGCTCCTCAAGTGTCGTTTCATACACCTTTATTCGTGGATATGAAGTGACTCCAAAAGCTGGAGACAAAAAGAGTCGAACCTGAAATCTTTAGGAGAGAACAAATTCCAAGGTTCTGTGCCCCTAAACATGATTCACAGGCCTATTTGTTCTAGTCTAAAAGTCAGAAGTCTCTTAAAAATAGTCCAAAGTAAACAACGAGTTTGCATATATGCCACAAACTGGTTCAAGTACACTTTTAACCGTCAATGCAACCTTGCCCTTACAATTGTTAGAAACCGTGTTGCATGTGGAACTCTCAACATTGCACCAGTCACCTAGAAAAAATCAACTACTTTACAGACGGCAAAAAGGAAGATGATTCTTTCCTACTTTATGACCTCGATGGAATAATTCTGCCAAAAAAATACAATAGAAAGTATACCCACATGATAGTACGTGGCGGTGCTCTGAAATTAATATTGAATATTTTTTTCATATGGAGATCTTGGACGTTCCAATAGAAAAATGATTTTTTGGAGGAAGATGATGATGATGATCTTGAGGAAAGAGCCTCCCTTTCTTTTGAATTTTAATTCAGGGGCATGGCGGTTTTTTGGTTTGTTTTTCTTGGCGTTTTTTTTTTCCCTTTTTCCTTTGGGCTTTAGTTTGTTTTGGGTGTACATTGTAGGATATTTAATTTAGCAAATGCGAGGCTTGCGCTTTGTTTGTGGTATTTCGGTTGGCTTCTTACTGTCCTTTTTTTTGGTTTGGCTTTTTTGCCGGTGTGCCTGAGATCCGTTTAATCTTTGTATCCCTTTTCAAAAATTAATAAAATCTTTTCTACCGATTTATTACTCCTCTTCTAAGTTTTTCTATCCAATGTCCCAGCGCAAAAACGTTTTTTTCCCTTCATCATCAGGAACCGATCCAACTAATCACAACCCTGATTCATTCTGTCATCTTTTATTTGGATAAGTTTTTCAGTCAGGGGCGGAGGTATATTAAGGTAGGAATGGCACATGCCACCCCATTCCGAAGAGCAAATTTTTTTTTTATATTAATGGAAGTCGATTTGGTACTTATTGAGACTCGAACTACAACTTGATTTTTCACACGAACAATGAAAAACTAGCAATTGAGCAAATAAATTATTTAGATTATATAAATACTATCTGAATGTTCATTTAAAGACGACGAGATAGTTGAACTAGAAGTCTACGTCTTTTTAATAAAAAATAAAACTCAAGGCTCGATTTTTAGGTAATCGTACGGAAAACATGCAACGATTATTAGAAATTAGAAAATCCATTTGTTATACCTCTCTTTAACTGAAGATTACTGCATTGTTGTGAGGTGACAATATCAAGAGAATGACATACCTTTGGGCAAGCGAATCCCAATTCCTTATGCTACTTGAAGGATGCATGGTAATTAAATGCCTATATATATTTATTGCATTTCATATTAATTTATCACAAAGCCACGCGAAAGCCCCGTTTGCTAGCACTTATAATTCAACTTTTTTAGCTTATTTGCTTAAAAAAAAAAACTAATGAAGGGTATTTGATACCACAACAACAGAACCCATGTAGTCTCAAAAAAAGATAGATTATGAACAATCACTTATTTGGCTTTTCTAGCTTATTTGACCCCAAAAAAAAGAGATAGATTTTTGTAAGCTCAAATTTGAAGGTTCTTTTGCTGATTTTAAGAAGTTAGAACATGAATGAACAAAAGAATTCTAAAGCGAATAAGTTATTTGTGGGTGAAGCGGGTTCCTGTGGGGTTGCTTACGTGTAGAAAAGTGAGCTGGAGAGGTGCGATTGGCCGATAATTAGTACCGAGGGAAAAGATGAATGAACTCGTGGGGTGAGGGCTGGAGCAGGAGGTATGGAAAAGACAAAGGCAACGTGTCTCCTTTGTTCTCCGCGGGGGGAATGACGTCTGCCCTTTTCTGGAATCAAATGAGTGAGGTCAACTTCTCTCCGGGAAAGAATGTTCTCCTTCCTCAGAATCAGTGCTCTCTCTCTCTCTCTTTCCAGAAAAGTCAGCCTCTGGCAATCATTGGGAATGTCAGGGGTATTTATAGGGCGCATGGGCCTAGGTCAGGCCCAGGACGGCGCTCCTATAAGACCCTAACACGTGTCCCTCCCGTACCTCGAGGTCACGCAAGACTCGTCCTCCCGCGGATGATTTTCCGCGGGGGGACTCGCGCTTCCGCGACGCTACCTCCATCCCAAGCCACCAAGCCACAAGAGCTTCCCCAATTCCCGCAAGAGCAAGGTCGCGACCCGCGGCGATCGTTTGCTTCCCGCGGGGTCCCTTCCGGGCCTGCCTTTTAGGCCAGAATAGGATCCCGGGGTCTTCTTGTAGTTTCTGTACCGATTTGGGTACGTCTTTCAATCTTCCCTGGCGGGGCCTGCGGGGGGTCCCGCGGGGTCTTCTCTTCCGCGGGTCAATTCCACGGGCATCGATCTTATGGGCTACACGTGCTTCCTTTTCATTGGTCAGCCAGACGTCTTCTCGAAATAACGTTTTGACTAAGTTTGACTTCCCGCGTGGACCTAAATTGCCACGTGTCCAAGGCCAATTGGTTGGTCAAAAGGTCTTCTCTGATGACATGTCAATAATCTTGACCGCGCCTACATTATTCTTACTCAATTTTTAAGGACAATCTAGACATTCTATTTATAAAAGCTATTTGACAGCTTATTCAAGCAAACATGTTACGGAGTATAATTTATTTTAATTTGTTTAAGCAAATAATCTAAAAAGCTACTCCCTCCGTCCCAATTTGTTTGTCCAACCTCGAAAATTCAACTTTTTTAGGGAACACAATGATTACACCTAAAAAGATACAACTTTCCACATTTACCCTCAACTTTTAAAAAAAAGTTACTCTATTCCACTAAAGAAATGGCAAAAAGGGAAAATTGATTCACTTAGAAGTCAAATAGACAAACATTTTGGGACACTTAAAAGTCAAAAAGTGGACAAACAAATCAGGACGGATCGAGGGAGTAACTTATAGGAGTAAGTGTTAGCAAACGTACGGGGCCATGGAACTCTGGAAGTTAAAAGACTTGATTAGGGTATCCACAATGACATAATCAAAATCCATTTAAAAAATTGCTAAGCTTAACAATGTTGAGGTCCATAATCAAAAATCCATTTCTAGTAGAGAGATCGAGATAGAGAGAGTTGAGAAAAAATGTAAGTAGGTGAGTCCATTGATCGATAGTGAGAGAGAGAGAGAGAGAGAGAGAGAGAGTATGTTCCCTATTTAATTTGGTTATCCAAAGAAAAAAGGTTGGTAGTTTTGATTATTCAAAGGCTAAATTTTGGTTATTGGTTAAGAGATTGATAAGTTTGGTTATACCGTTGTGAGCCATATTTTGGACCAATATTTTTAACTTTAGAAATCTTTTGATTTTGATTATGTCATTGTGGATACTCTTAGGCTACTACGGTCTACTATTAATTTTTGGCAAGAAAGGAACTGTAAAAATTTTCGAGGCATTCATCTAGTGTCCTAGGCTCCTAGCTAGAGAATATTGTTTTTTTTTTTTTGTGATTTTCATGTATGTATTAGGAGTTTCCAATTTATTTTAAAAACACCATAATTACAAATCTCCCATACGATTTTCGGCTCCGCTTTATTTTGGAAGGTATGTCATTTTTGGCTCCTGTAAGACTGTTTTCTTTGGATGATTTTCATTTTTGATTATCGATGTCAATGAATTTCTTATTCCTGAAAATTTGATAAGTGAAATGTACACAGTGTAGCCAAAATTGATAAGTGGGGAAAAAAAAAAAACACCAACTTCTAGTAAAATTCTAGCTCAACACCACAACCACCACTAAAAGTTTCACTACCAACATGAAATTCATTTACTAAATTGAATTTTTAGCCACATAACCTAACCTAACAAAACCAAACCGAGCCTTATATCCCAATCACTTAGGTCGGCACATAAAAGAAAAAAAATGCCTTCAAGGATTAGTAACCAACATCATGTTCTTGAACTCATCAAAATCCAGCAGCCCATCTGAATTCATGTCATACACATTGATCATGCTCCCGCAATCCTTCCCACAATCCTCGCTCCAAAACCCTAATCTCGACAGAACGCTCTGAAGCTCATCGCACGAAATGTAGCCGTCGCCGTTCAAGTCATACACTTGAAATGCCTTGGCAAGATCTCCCTCCAAGTCATCCTTTCCCTCATTCTCACCCTCTCCAATTTGATCATCACCATTAATGTTATGCTTTACAATGGTGTCATAAAAACATAGGAAGTCGATTAGGTCGAGCCTCGTTTTTCCTACCAGTGCTTGGAGCTCGTCGTGCGTGGAATGAATCCCGATCCTCTCGAGAAGCGATTTGAGCTCGTCGAGGCTCACGAATCCATCGCCGTTCTGGTCTAGCTTCTCGAATATCCTGTGCAAGTCATTGGTGTTGAGCGGAGACACGGTGGTGCAAGTCATTCGCAACTTAATTAACTAGAAAAACAAGAGCGAATAACAAAGAAAATGCAAGTAAGTTTGCCCGAAATTATGTTCACGGGAGAAGATAATTAGCAGAGAAATCACAGTTTAAGAAATGGAACGAGCTGATGAAAGAAAATAAGGAATAGGTGTTTGAAATGTTAGATGTTAAGTTGCACAATTCTATTCTATAGAGAGGAGGAATGAGGGTATTTATAGAGATCCAGAGAGAGAGAGAGAGAGAGAGAGAGAGAGAGATCCAGAGAAATCCAGAGAGAGAGAGAGAGAGTCGAGGTTGACAAATTGATCAAACGCGTGCGATTGTTTCATTTCGTTTATTACGTCGAAAGACTATACGAAGTTTCCGGAAAAACACGTAGATTTTTCCTCAGAAGGTCCCTTTTTAGGAGCTTCTTAGCATTTTGTTCTTATTTAATTTTAATTTTTTCGTGATTTATTAGTTTTGCGTCAAATTTTTATGGATTAGTGATTGGACTCGAGGAGAGGAATCGGAAAACCCAAATTTTTTTACTTTTACTCAAACAATTTTGGTAATATCCAAGATAAAGCTCCAAAAGCCAGATTCCTCTCGTCGAGACGAATTAATAAACTAGAAAAATTTGGCGCAAAACTAATAAACGCAAAAATAAAAAAAAATTAAATAAGAACAAAACGCCAAAAATCCCCTTAAGCCCTAGGAGAACAAGGCCTCCATTTTTTTGCTTAGTGATTTTCGCTTCTAATGGTAAAACACAAGGGTATTTTTATTGGCAGCAGTACAATATGTTGTCAATAAGCTAAAGAAAGTGCCAGCCTGTTTAGTGGCCTAGTTGTAGGACTGTTCCTCGGTTACACACAAAAAAAAAAAAAAAAGGTGCCGGCCTGCTGATTAAAAAAAAGAAGCTAAAGAAGGTGCCACACACACTCCAATTAATGCAATTTTTACATTTTCTAATATACTTTCACACATTTTAATACGCTTTTCACATATTGGGATATATTTTTTCAACCTTAATGATAACTCAATGAACTGTTTTTAGCCTTTTTAAGAAATTAATAATGACTTTTCCGAACGAGGAATCTGAATTTGAAGACTACTGATAATATTAAGAGAATACACTGACGGGGCAAAGGCAACTTCATGTTATTATTAGCCTTTTCTTTTGCCTTTGGTAGACTTTTTAAAGCTGGTCCATACATTTTTGCCAACCTCAAGGGTTTGGCTAAGTTCCGTTAAAGATTTTTTGGACTTGTTCTTATTCAAACTTTTTTTTTTTTGGTTGTGTTTTTTAGCTTTGCATCTAACTTTTGTAGATTATCGATTCGTCTCGTCAAGACGAATTGAAAAAGTAAAAAATTATGATTTTTATCCAAATATTTTTACAAATATTCAAAATAAAGCCCAAAAAGGCAGAAAAGTAGCTTGTTGCCCTAAACTCCCACGTCCGATTTACACTGTCAATGAAAAAGCTCTTGAGTTCAATTTTTCAGGGTCTCGATATTAGTCAAGATGCTCATATACACGCGGTTATTAAGAAATACTACTCCCTTGACTTTTGGTAGAAGGGAAAAAAAAAACCCAAGTTTATACTCATGAAAACCGGCCTTCAAATTACTGACTAAACGTGTGAAACGTGAAAGCAATTATCACCCAACTACTGATAGGTTCTCTCTTGCCTTTTAAGGCTCAACTGATAGAACCCCCTCTTAAATTATACCTAATATCAGGCGTGAATTAGTTACAGCAGTTTTGTTTGGCCTATAGAGCTGTGACAGCTGCTCTTCAAGCAGAGCCATGTGGCACTCCACGGGCCTTTTCCGCCGCACATTTGTGTGCGAGCCACACACTCGGTGGTGGAGAGGCCCCTAGAGGCTGGAGCACCATGTGTAGGGCTGTAAATGAACTGAGCCGTTCGCGAACTGTTCGAGGCTAGGTTCGGCAAGAGCTCGTTCGAGTTCGATTCGTTTGCTAAACGAACTGAGCCTGAACCTCAATTCTAGGCTCGTTCCGTAAATGAGCCGAACCTGAGCCTAATGGTATTCGGCTCGGTTAGGCTCGCGAACATATACTTAAATTTAATTAATAATTCTATAGGAGTCTATTTGTAAATATAAAAAATTTTAAGGTTGTATATATAATTCAATACTTATTTTTCTTCCAAATTCTATACGATCAATGAGAGAGTTTGGGTTCGCTTGAGTTTAATGAGCCGAGCCGAACCAAACCCGAGTCTTGACGAGCTCAATTCGAGCTTAGGTTCGGCTCGGCTCCATTCATTTGAGTTTAACGAGCCCAACTCGAGCCAAGATGTTCAGGTTCGAATCGAACCCGAGCCGAACTCGAGCCAAACTAGTACCTTAACGAACCCAACCGAGCCGAACCCGAGCCTTGAAAAATTTTAACGAGCCGAACTCGAGCCGAGGTTCAGGCTCGAATCGAACTCGAGCCGAACTTAATAGGGTTCGGCTTGATTCGGTTCGTTTACAGCCCTAACCATGTGGCAGTGCTCTAATAACAAATAGTCATTTTCCCTACAGTCGGAAATCACTACAAAAAAAGAAAAGATTGTAATTGAATTCGTCAACTGCATGTCACATAATCGTCCACCTATCCCCTATTATAAGGCGGACGAGTTCCACCGTTTGTTCAAAGGTAGAAACTATGAGACAAGGAACCCTCGGCCAAAGGAAAGAGAGCTCAACCACCCCCCATTCCTGAACAATTTTTCTTCTCCCTCTCATCAAATATCCTGTGAATTTGTGGTTGGAAAGTTTAGGGTCCACAAGGCTTGGGGTCCATTAACGGAGGTGGCATGTGGATGTCTCTTCGTTATTGTGCCGAGGTCAGCGGCAGTAAGTCCGTTTGGACACCGCCACACCGACTTCTTTAGCTTCTAGTTACCATTTCAAACACAAAAAATTGGTCGAAAAATCGAAAAGGTAAAAAATTACGAATCAAAATTTAGAAAAAAAGACGTTAAAGAGAAATTTACACAATGAAGAGAGCGAAAAAATCACAACATAAAGAAGAAGCCTTGAAATGGAAGAGGCATCATCCATGCAATCCTAGACCAAAATGTAAAGAAACATTCCCAAGAAAAGAATAACAAAAATAAAATAATAATAATAATAATAGGTAACAAGGAACGAGCTCGCATATTTTTGGCAAATCATCAAACTTAATACGCTCTGATACCCGCTAAAATCAAGAGGCTATAACAGCACGAACTAGTCTATTTTAGACCGGAGAGAAATCAACGCCTTTTTGCATGCATATTCTAGACCCATCATAATAATTTATGAAAAACCAAACCATAAAATAACTATCAAGAATCTAACCAGGAGTAGGCGATGCATGTAATAAACTAATTCACATTTTCTACATGAGTAGAACGTGTTGTGCCGAAATCAAAATTGAGAATATAATAAATTAACAATCGATAAATAAGAACACAAAGATATACGTGGTTCCGCTTAAGCACAAAGCAAGAACGTACTCTACGGGAAAAAGAGCAAGAGGATTCACTATAAACGAGGAGAGAAACAAAAAGCCGGCTATATATACCCGTAACTCTCAATGAAGCACCAAACAGATATCTAGGGACAAATCTCTGGTGGAACCCAAAAGGAAGACACAAATCCTTGGTGGAACCCTAAGAGATGAATAAAACCCTAATATCTAAGCCCTTGAATAAAAGAACCATAACCCTAGCAGCCCCAAGACCCCTATTTATAATAGGGCACAAAAAACTCGGAACAAAATAACAAAATGCACAAAATCTGTCCCGCTGGTTCGGACCAAAAATCCAAAATGTCCTGCGTGCAAAACTGTCCTGCTGGTCTGGACCACCGTGACTCTGGTCCGGACCAAAAACCAGAATGCTTCCGATTTTGGTTTCTGCTGCTACTATCGCTCTCGCGGCAAATTCAAGGCAAAACTCCACAAATCTCCACCTAGACTTGAATTCCCTCGAACTCAACTCTATAGGCAATCATCTCCTTCAATCGCTCATCTCCCCAAAGGCCCCCCCCACAGGGCAATCACAAAAGAACAAGGCTTAAGCACGCCTGCTTGACCTCGTAAATGCAACTCAGGAAACCCAGCCACACATGCCTCCAAATTGAGCTTCCATCTTCCAATGGGTACCTCCCACCCAACGCATCCCTCCTGGATACACTCAAAGATTTGCTCAAACTCCCCACGGAGTTAAAAACCCAACACTGAGTCAACCTCAAATTCACCGATGAAGAACCCAAAGATGTAGCACCCACAATCGTACTACCATCAAGCACATAGAGGTTATTCGATTTCTGACCCTTCATCAAAACACGAGCACCCTTCAAAACCCTAAGACTCCACCTTCAGCGGTATGCTTCCAACCCAAAGAGTCAAGAGTACCCAAAGAGATAAGGTTCCTCTTCAAATCTGGTACATGTTGAACACCAAACAACGTCCTCACAAACCCATCATGCATTCTGACTTTAATTGTTCCAATCCCAACAATTCTACAGGGCATGTTATTCCCCATAAGAACTGTACCACAGCTGACCGATTCATAAGTATCGAACCAATCTTTATTCGGACACATGTGGTAAGAACATCCGGAGTCCAGAATCCAATTGGTATCTGAACAGACATTACCGACACTCACAGAAAGAGCCAAAAGTGAATCGCCTGAATCATCTTCAACAATACCAGCAACACCCTTCTCTTCAAACTTGTCCTTATTTTTCAACCTAGGACAATTTCTCACCACATGCCTATATTTCCTACAGTAAAAACACTTTACTTCCTGATTTGTGGAACGAGAGCCAGAAACCCCTCTATTGCCATTATCCCTCTAAGAAGTTTTTCCTTGCACCATCAAACCCTAAGCATCAAAATCACCACCCTCACGGATACTTTTTTCCTCAATTCTTTCGAATACAAACTAGACTTAACGTCCTCCATGGAAATCATATCCCTCCCATACAACAAGGTAGTAACAAAGTGCTCATAAGATGCAAACAAAGAACACAAAACAATAAGGGCCTGATCTGCAGAAATCTACTGGTTCTCTCACACATTCCTTTAAGAGCAGCACACGAGAGAGAGAGAGAGAGATAGATTTGCCAAACCAGATTTCATTTTTGCAAAATTAAGTGTGATTTCTTCGTGAATCTTAACCAAAGCCGGGTGGGATAGTGACCTCATCTTCACAGATTAAATTTTCGCAACCACTTTTATGAAAGAAAATACAAAGAGAGAATGGAAGTCTTATTTTCCGACTGCTACACAAATTACATTGATGGAATGTGACTAAGAGTGACAGAAGCAACTCATTAACACCAAATAACACTTTCCGGAAGTAAATATCGAAGAATGAATAACATGTCACCTCTTTCACAGATTCACCTTCAAGCCTTCAAGCAAAAATTTCCAGGCTCATTGTATGTCTTTTCCAACTGCTCAACCTTGTTTATTCTGAAACCCCTGATCCTTACTTCCTCGGGCGCTGAAGTGTCTTTGTAATCAACATTTTCAAGGATCCACCCTTTGTTTTGCACCGAACCTCCCACTTTTACCTGTCATTGTGTCAAAAGGAGGAGAGATTTCCTTAATGTTGATCCTTTGGGAAAAAAAATCCCACTAAAAAGTTTGATAAATAGGAAATTTTGCTGTCTAAATGGACTGATTCCAATGAGCAACTATATGGGGCTTGGTTAACTAACTTTGAACATACAGTGAAATGGAGCTTAGAAGGAAAATACAGTAAACTTCTCACTAATAATTCCTCTCAAAAAAACAAAAACATCTGGGTTGATAATATGGGTATAAAAAGCATGTCTTGGTAATTCCTGTATGCAGAACCATCAAAGACTCAGAGGTATGAACTATCTTAATACCTTATTGCAGTCGGCAAAAATGGTTTTCATGGACAAGATAGAAAAAGGGCTAGATGCTTTTACGAAAGCTTGGAGGACTACTCAAATCTGAAATTTATACCATGTGTAACTCCTCACTTAAGTCACTGCATACCTCAGCATCTATGACAGAGTTGATGACAAGAGCCCCATCCAAGGAGAGATCCTCAAGAAAGATGTTACTGCCATTGATAACCAAGGTAGATTTCTGAGAAATGGAACAGCTTCCACTAACTTTGCTTGTAACATCCGCGAAAGTCAGCGCCCATTTGGGCTTCCAGGTGACACGGGGCCACACTTCCACCTCTTGTCCATTGAACACCTGAAGGACTGGATCATCTACCTTAACACCAGCCTGATGCCAAACAAGGAGTAACATATCCTTACACTTAGACGTTCTGAAGCACTAGTAATCCACAAACATAGATTTTCTCAAACGCACACACAAAAACATAAATACGAGTGCACTGCATGAAAACTTTAGCTTAAGCGAACAGTATAAAGATTAAGAAAGTAGGTTAATTTCCTGCAAAACCCGAGGACTTATTTTATAAGGCCAACCTGCCACCATAAGAGCAGTAGAGTTATTCTGACTGATGGAATCAAACCCAAACTTCCCATTATAATATCGCTACTTTTCACAGAAGATGGATTGGCAAGGAAATGGTTCAGGCACTTGATCTATTCTAGCATGTACTATGTGCAATAACAGTGAGAACCCTAAAACAAGAAGCCAATTTAGGACTTTTGGGCAAACACTTTGACACAGGATCTGGTTCTACCGGTAAAAAGTAACAAGGCATCAAGAAATACAAAAGAAACTTCATTGAGCATCATAAGATGAAATAGTTTTTCTCTGTAACATATATCAGGAGAGTGAATTGACTACCTTTTTAAGGATGAGGCTGTTTGCCCTATAGACCGCCATTTCTCCAGAGGTAGCGCTGTGATACGGATTACCCTTTGGCACCTTCAGTCGAGTGCAAACAGAAATAAATACACAAATATGTTCTGTATTAAAAAACATAAGCAGCACAATATATATTCTTTGTGCAGAATAGGCTTCAAAAAGCCTCTGGAAAGGGAAAGGTAATGCTATTAAGATCCGAATGTGAAATCATCACCAGCAGGTTTGAATACTTTGACATAAATAAGGTGACTGCAAGAAAGTGAGAACAAAAACACTTAAATTTACTGGTTCCGTGACACCAGCCTCTTAATCAACAGTACCAATTCAGAACGTTTCATCAGAACTTTACGAAGTCCAAACCATACCACCGCGTTACATGATTACAAAAGTGTGAGTAAAAATATAGGGCTAATTTGGATAATTGTATACCTTAGCAGCATCCTCAGGATTGTTCTTCACGGGTGCATAAGCAAGCCAAATATCCATCACCTAAGTATAACAGGATTACATGTTCACAGAAGAAACTCTGTGAATTTTTTAAAGCACCATAAAGAGACAAAAGTGAAATACATTCAATAGAATAGCCTTTTGACATCATAAAGAGTCAAAAAACGTACTGTAAATCCAACCCTTGCTGTTGGAGGCAATGTTTTAGGGTAGTCTTGCATCATACATTCTAATCGTGTGGAGGACTTAAATGATGTTTTGGAAGCATCTTTGTATCTGCCAAAAAAAGGACAACAAATGAGTTGTTCAAGGAATAGACAACTTTGACCATCTTGCAAGGATCAAAAGACTATTTCCGACTGAAAATTTCTCTTTTATCATCATAAGAAGCAGGATACTTCACTTAGTATGATCCACCCCATAATAATTCCTTGGAGCCCGTAGGCATACTACAGTTGTCCGATTAAATGCATTTTCATAGATAGCTTCGCAAAGCAAATATATGATACAGTATTTACAACACATGAAACAAATTAATGACTCATCCTTCAGGCTTCAGCAAGCTTGTGGGATCTTTGGATTAAAAGAACAAGAGATGCATCCAGAAGAAAGCATTGGGTCGTGCTTGCTTGACTTTTTTTGAGTAGCTAAGTTTACATCCATATATATTCTTACCAATTCCTGTGGAAATTATCTCATGGTTCAAGCAAGCAAAACTTATTGCACAATTATTATGACAAAAATGATGACTTTTTTTAGAGTAGCTAAGTTTACATCCATATATATTCTTACCAATTCCTTTGGAAATTATCTCATGGTTCAAGCAAGCAAAATTTCATCCTATATGGTTATTCCTCAATTATTATGACAAAAAGGATGCAACTAAATTATGTAGTGCTAGACTGTAATGGACTAAAACATGTACTTCGCTTACACACAGAAAAAAAGATGGCCAATTTGAAGAAGAGACGCTTCCAAAATTTCGCATACAAATAAATACTGGCGATCCCAATTTCCAGGAATTTAAAATATGAAAGGGGCTGAACTGCAGAAAGTTTACAATCTCTAGTCGACTAAGCTTTTAAATAAAAGAAACACCCCGTGTAACTTATGAAATCTCTGATCAAACCATATGCGATATGGTCATTATTTGATATAAGACCGATTCCAGCCACATCGCAACTGTTTCCTACTAGACAGCATCATAATAAAGAGCATAAAGTTTTTTTTTTTTTGCTAAGCAGCATAAAGTTCTATTAACCAGGATAAAGGTAATAAAAGAGACGGAATTTAGATAATCCAAAACAAAGTCACAAACCCAAGAAAATAGAGGATAACACCATACAAAGTTACACTCTAAACTAGGGCAGACTAAGGTTGGAAAGAAATAAAAAGAGAAGTTACTTGGGGTTAACAAACTCCTGTATAGCACCACCAGTTTTTGTAAGCTCCTCAATGTAGGGGCCAAGTTCAAGAATCAACTGCAAAAAAAAAAAAAGTATCATTATTACAAGTCGTGCTCAATTGAATAATTCACCAGGAGAAAAAAAAAACCTGGAAGCTCAGCAATCAGCAACATAAATTAATCCAAAGCTGATTGCAGTAATTTTTTTCCCCCTTTTGATGTGATTACGATACAACAATCATGAAGCGAAAGCCCTTGATTAGCCATTTTCGAAGTTTATGACACCATGCATCCATTCTTCTACATAGAGAAGGCAGTCTACGTTTGTTGAACTTATAGCTAAGTCAAATTCACCTTACATGTGGATGCCATGAATTTGTACGTAATCTGACGTTCCAGACATCCCATGAATCATTTAGCAAATGGACAAAGCCTTGAGTGCAAAGCCGGTATGCTTTTCTTCTAAAACTAAAATATCACATCGCAGTTTGTTCATGGATTAATGTTCTTGGATGTCCATTAACACTTTGAATGACAATGGCTCAGTCCCAACTTAACCAAGCTCTCCAATAAGCAGTAAAGTGAACTCTTCAAATTAACAAACGGAAATATTATGAAGGAAGCAGCTTTGAAAAAAGAAAATACCAAAACTATGCAGGAAAAAACCAGTAAAAAAGAACGCCTTGCGACATGATATAAAGAGAAGAAAACAACACACATTCTTTAGAAATGCAGATTTAGAAATAAGATGAATATGGAAATCATACTTGGTTAATATTGCCTGGAAAAGGAGAATAGCCTGTCTCGCAGTTGACATCACCATCAGGATATCCGGTTGCTCTAAGCAAAGGATCAAGCTGATTGTATTCCACATTAATCACCATTGTCCTACCTAAAGTCAATTTTCACCTAATTAGAAAAAAGATATACAATACAAATTATGTTCCCTCATGAAGTATAAAAGTTTACATGCTTACTGTTTTTTATGTAAATAATTGTAAACCATCTAGAGATTTGATGCAACAGTCAATATCGGATATAACAAACAGAACAAATTGTTGCACCAGTACTTATTTAGAAACTCATGTGTACAATAATAGCTAATTGTTGCATTAGTACTTGTTTAGAAGCTCATGTGTACACAACTAGCACACTGTTGAGTACATTCCCATTCGCAACTAAGGCTTATAAGCTGTGGAAGTCAGAACTACGTGATAGAGAATCTTACGTACAGATATTATTCTAAACCGTATGCTGGAATATCAAGGGCACAAGAATCTGCAAAGACTAAGAAAATGTGTTCTCTCTCTATTCCATTTATGATTTACCCTATGATATTTAAGGCAAGAAAAGGCTGGATCATATATTCCCACCAGGCATAATATTTTTTCTTTCCTCTTTGTACAAACTGCAAACCATGCTAGTATATGTCAAACTATGGTAATGAGTGAAGGTCTCTAGAAACTCCAACACAAATCCATTGAACAAGTAGACCAAGTAATACATACTAGTGGATCTTAAAGCAACAAGACAATACAATGTGATAAGGTAAATGAGCATGACCTACAAAATACAGGGAAAATCTCACTTACACTTCATTTTTCGTGGAATACTTACAAGTTAAAGCATCTTAGTATGGCAATTAGCATGCCTATAAATGTTGAAGCAGATTCCGAGTAGACGAGAGGTGCTATTCACACAGACAAAGGGTGCACAGATCGTGCACAAATCTCAATTTGGGGCCCACTACAGGTCCCACACAAATGATCCGAGTCGTTCATTAAATTTGAAACATTTTTTAAAGAGCTACCTCAAAAAATCAGCTCAATCCGATACCTAAAAGTACTCGATCTAATCATCTAACTTTTCATTCAACTTTGAACCTGAATGAAAACTTATATGATTAGATCAAGTACTTATAGGTATCGGATTGAACTGATTTTTCACAGGAGCCTTTGAAAAAATGTTTTAAATTTAATGAACGGCTCGGATTTTTTTTTGGGACCCGTAATGGACCCCACATTGGAATCTGTGCACGATTTGTGCACCCTTTGTCTGTGTCGACAGACTTACGCAGTTATATAATGGGACTAACAGAAGAGTTGAAAAACTTAACTATTTCAGGAATTATGGTCCCTCTATGTTCCTTTAAACTAAGAACAAAGGCACAATAGTTTCACTAAGTGATATCTAGATGCATAGGAGGTTTGGGATAATAGAGAGATTCGATTAGCAAGAAAGTTAATTCTACATGACAATACTATTACCATCAGCGTGAGTAAGTTTGGCAATTCCTCCAATAGCTTCCTTAGCTTTGCGGGGCACAGCAAGAGAATTAACATGGTATTGTTTGGTGGCGCTTACACCCAAGGCAGCCGGAATTGCCTAAACACATAACATAAGGTAAGGAGATAAATGCATCCATTTTCCCCAAAACCAAACAATGAACTCATAAAAAAACGTCAACTGAACCTTGAATAGAAGACCATTTGTATCTTGGAAAAACAGAACCCATCTCAAACCAGCATGACGCCTGATAAACCAATGGACAAAGTGAATAGTGTGATATTTAGATGGGAAAGTGAAAAACATGAATTGCAAACAAAAACACTGGCAAATCACTGAAGTTATGCTCTCCCCATCCTTCATGACTAATTAACTCCTGACCCTTCAATGGACCATAAGTTTACCATCAAGTAAAGGAGAATTGGACAGGAATATCAACTTTTTAAGATACTGCAGTGGTAAGTCAGGGACTCAGGGTACGAAAATCTGTGTAAATAGAAAACAAGGTAACCTAGATAAAAGGAGAACAAAAGTCAGCAATATGGACATACTAACTTACCATAGATTTAGAAGGCCACTGGAATAAAGAAGTGAATGAACATCGCCATGACCATGAGGTTTTGTCTACATTCACAGAATGGAGGAGAAATAATAGAAAAAAAGTTAACAAAATAAAGGAAGGCTTGCATTCCTAAAAAACATGTTTATTTGCAATTTTTGATATAGTATCTGCTGAAAATAACTTCATATAGTTCACAAACAAATAAAAATTACCTGAATTACATATTTATTACGTGGGTCCACAGCAAGTCTTGCAACATTATCATCCAAGCAAGCAACTTTTTCCTGAAGTTAAAGGAGAAGCAACATCTCCGATCATCAAATGCCAGAACAGTGAGCTGTGTCAAATAACTGCATTTATGATCAGCTGCTTACCTGCTTTAGAAGTTTTACTTGTGTAGGATTCATTCCAAAGTAAGAATTCGATTCCAATAGCTCTAATGTGCGTGCATGTGTGTCATCAGATGTCATTATAACGAAAGGAATCTGTTTTGGGGATCCACCTACAAGTTCAAAGCAACTGTAATGGTTGGCAAGACAAGGAGCTCTTATATTTATTTAATGCATACATTACTTCTCATTATACGTCTTTGACAATGGAACCCAAAAGGCTATTTTTAGCATGAATCGGCCTTCGCAAGACTACATCATCTTTTTTTGTCGACACTTCTTAACTTGAGAATCTAAACTGGCAACCCAAGTCTTTAATCTCTTTACCCCGAACAAGTACAGAAATCTCTTTACCCCAAGACCAGTCAAGCACACTGCAATGTGGAACAATTTGGCTGGAAAAGTAAATGGACAACTATTTCTCCTGTTCTTGCGATTGTTAAGTTAAAGAGTTAACAACAACCAAGATTCATTAGGTCCAACGGCATCTAGAGGTAGAACAAAGAACCTCGTCAGAAGAGGAAAGGAGTTTCAGTCAACCAGATTGCTACTTAGTGTATGTGTGTATTATGCACTCATGTTTTTAATGTCCTTAAACAATATGAACAAAAGGAAAAAGAAAGTGAAATGTATGCTCACAAAACAGAGAGAGAGAGAGAGAGAGAGAATTATGAGGCTTCGAGCACTACTTATGGTTCCCCTAGAAATCAATTTGATGTTCAGCAATATTTGATTTGTCCACTAAAAACTCTTATGGCATGACTCATGCAAACATTATATGCAAATATGTCTGGCATGGTCTCTGTATTTCACAAGGCTATCAAATGGTTCGAGTTGTTTCAAATAATCTGTTCTGTGACGGAAATACTCTTACTTCTTGTGTCCTGGACCTCATCAAATAACCTTGTAATGATGTCCACATTTACGAAACGATAGCTCAGACATTTCCTTATTTCTTACTTCCTATGGTAGCATTCAGAATCATCATAAATAAATATGTTTTGCCACTTCTCGCATAAATATAAGCCTCAGAGAAGAGTTTATAACTTCATTAACCGACAGCAATGAAGCTACTAATGTATTGAGTCCTGCTACGAAAGTTATTTTAAATTGCAAAAAAGGGGCACAAAATGCTATGAAATACACTTAAAAACCAGGTAGAGTCAACTTCTGCCAAAAAATAACTGACAGCTTGTCATTATACCATGGACGGAACTATGGTAATAGGCCATGAGTGAAAAACAAACCTTCCACTAGTCTACTGCTGGCATCTTGTAAAGCTAGAATTGACTCGATGTAATGCTGTAAGTAACATGTTCCACTGGAAGACTCTCGAGGAAGAGCCACCTGCAAGAGGTAGGCAGAAGTGCTTAAAATTTTAGAATTGACCTGAAAGGAAATTAAATTACATTGATGGAAAATTAGCCGCTCATTTCTCAGTACCATACGTAGGCACCAAGATCACCCAATGCACACGTGTTATATTAGAACACAAAATATGAATAGAATCGCCGCAACAAACACGAATTTGGTCCAGCTAAGGAAAAAATCCCAGAACATTCACCTATAATCTACCTTGATTCCATTGTACCCAAGACGTTCACCAAGCCCCCCTGCAACAAGAACAAATGCAGCATTCTGCATTTCCCTGACACCAGTCTCCTCAAATTGAACAAAGTTATTGTCACCAAAAGTCAGAGACTCTCCTGATGGGACCTGCAACGACAAATCAATGTTGTGCTCATGTTCACACACAATAAAGTTCGACCCATTTTCACTGGAGAAGGAATAACAAAGTATGATTGCATTCAAGACGGATGACATCTGGCCAAACAGAAAGAAACAGATGTCCACTTTTGGATTATCAGAAGGTATGTTACATGGAAGTTATGTACAAGATACAGCATATGCCTTCCCTATTTTTCCTATCTCAAGTTCTACTTAAGATAAAATATTGGAGAAGCCAATATTTGGATTTATTCGTATCATAAGCAGCAGAATATCAACGGCAGATTTACAATGCCAGAATAGAGTTAATGAATAACATACATAATTTGAGCATAAAATCAAAAGGATAAGACCGGTTTTTGTGAAACCCCTCAAGGAAAATTAGAGAATGCTTTATCTCCTTTAAATATGACAAGGAAACATCCTATAAGATCAAAGGTAACAAAACAGGAGTATATTGCTTACAGAGGGTGTAAAGCCATCAAACGGATTCTTCCCAGCTTTGGAATCTGCTAAGAGTTCTCTAGCAGTGTTGATATAGGAAGCCAACCCCCCTGGATAGCTTGAATTGAGTCTAGCCACCTGAAACGCAGTAAGTCATCAAGCAAATAAGAACAGAATTGCATTTTTTAGGTACACAAAACCAGTAGTCCAGTACCAGTGCTTCTAACATGAACCCAACGAGAAGGTATCATGACTTAAATTAGTTTCAGAGAGCTGACACGAAAAAATATCCCCCAGAAGAAATTACTCAAAAAAAAAAAGCCTCAACACAACTACCAGCAATACTACCATTGTTTATTCGTAACATTTAAAACATTGGCATTATCTCAGGCTTACATCAGACTGTAAAGTGACAGTGTCTTTTGCAGCTGAATTGAGTCCAACAAAATCTAACAAAAATTATCATAAGCCAAATGCGGATACTCAAATGTTCATTAAACTATGCAAACTAACCCATAACCTGAACAATGTATTAAATTTTCTGCCTAAATGTTTTCAAGAACACCAAACAACAGCCTACTTGTTAAAAAACAGCTCATTGTTCAAAACAAGAAAAACAAAAAGTAACCCATTTTTACTTTGTGGCCACCTATTCCAATATACGAACTTAACCCTCCTAATCAGAACATCTAAAGTCCAGATACAGATACAGATACAGATACAGAATTCAGTGTTTTTTGCTTATTTAAGAAAAAATATTGAATTTACAGCCAAAGTAATTGATCTAAATCTGATAGAAACTCAATTCCAAATCAAACTTTAAGATCTCAAGTGCTCACGTGTGGCATATCATACCAATTAACACTCCTTCGATTGTGATCCCAACTAACTCAAGCGGCATTGTTATTGTACAGCGAATCAAGTACAGAACTTTGCAAGTATACACCGCACTGAGGGACTGTTTGATCGGTCAAATCAGACATGGAATTGACTACAAATCCTCTAAAGTATTTTCGATGTTTGAGTACAAGAACTGGTAGGAGAAGTACATAACCAATACCACAGAACATCAAAATGTATAAGGCCTTATTGGTCAGGTGGGATCACTTACCATACTGGACTATGGCTGTGTTTCCATGTCTAAAAAGCCAACTTTTTCTTCTGAAATCTTTTCAGCTTTAGTGTATCTTTTCCAGCATTGATTAAATATTTCTTAGTTTTTCTTAGTTGTCTCAATTGGACAAATAAAACAATTTGTTAAAAATAAAACATGAGGAGCTTAGGAGGGGGGGAAAAAGTAAGCACAAATTGAAAAGCCATAGTCTTGTAATCCACCCAATCAAACAAGTTCTTTTTTGGTAATCTGGAACCGACTATACCGCAACCTTCAAGTCACATGGCCACACCGTAAACCAGAGTCTCCTCCAGCTATTTCGCACAAGTTTTCGCTAACTGGGAGGGTGACCCAAAAAACTTTTCCCGAAGTTCCGCTCTTATTGCTCGTCAAACTAAAGACATTATACCTGATCGAAGAAAGCACGTTTCTGTTCATCATCAACACCGGGCTCAGGCCAATGCTCGAACAAATGACTCTGTCCCATCTCCAACAACATCTTCCCCAACTCAATCTGCCAATAATTCACTCAAACCCAAAATCAAAAACCATCCAATTACATAAAACAAGACACATCCAATTCATACATACATCTATTATCACTATAAAGGAACAACCTTTTTGGTGTTAACCTCAATTCTGAGGCAGCCTCGCACCTTCTTCTTTTTTTTTTTCCCAATTCATACATACATCTATTATACCACTATAAAGGAACAACCTTTTTGGTGTTAACCTCAATTCTGAGGCAGCCTCGCACCTTCTTCTTTTTCTTTTTTTTCTAAACTACCCCTTCAACCATCTAAAGAAATTGCCAAGAAGGGGGGGAATGACATCCAAAAATTTCTTCTCCCCACTTTTTTTACTTTCACATCCCAGGTTTTACAACAGGTTCATCTCAATTCAATGTTTTTCTCTTTCCAACTTTTATATATATTAGGATTTGCGGACGCATGGAATGTGTCCGGGCGTCATATGTATGCAGACATGTGGTAATTGTGAGTGTACCTGGTCGGGAGAGAGGAGGGAGAGATTATTGCGGAGATTTGGAGCGGAGGAGGCCCAGTCGCCGTTGATATCAAGCTTCGAGAGGCTGTCCGCGGGCGATTCAACTGTGGACGCCATTCGGTTTACGCAAATCTAACACCGGACTGGACCAGGGTATTTGGCGTTGTTCTGAGGAAGCGCCAGCGGAGCCGGAGGCAGAGTTGTACAAAAACAGGAGAGAGAGAGAGATCTGGGAGGTGAGAGAAGGCAAAGGAGAGGGTGGCAGTTGCGACAGGTCCGGTGCGAGGAATTTTTCAGTGCTGAGCGGGTATTGTCCACGTGGCACCTGCTCGGGGCATCCGAGCCGATCGATACACTTTTGGACGGCTTGGATTAAAACAATCTCTCTCCTCCGCCCAACACTTTCTTTCTCATTTTCTCTCTCCAAATTTGAGTCGTTCAAAAATGAAATGAACGGCTCGAATGCCCGAGCGGGCACCACGTAATGCCCACTCCGCACTGAAAAATTTTCCGGTGCTGAGGTATATTCGTCGTCGCGTGAAAGTACTAAAATAAAAGATTTGTCGATTCGGTGACCTGGCTTTTACGTGATTGTGACCTCCCCTCTCTCGTGTGGGCCTCGGATTCGAGAACTTTTTGGATGCCAGTTCGTGATCCGAATCGTAGTCTGAATTTTAGAGAGACAAAAAGAGAAGAGAGAGAGAGAGTGGTGGGGTGAGGCTGTGAGGGAATAAATCTAGACCCACTCCGGGTCTCAATTCGTACGAGACTTGAAATGGATTTCGCGTGTCCGTTGGTACTCTATCGATAGGGAATTGCCCGTTAGTTTTTTTTGTAATAGTAATTTGCAATAAGATAGTATATTTTTTTCAATAAATACTTACTTATTTTGCAACTTTGGAAGGATAAATAAGAACTATTGTTCCACTAGAGTTCTTAAGAAACAAATATTTCTCGGTATGCCATTTTTAATTGCTTAAATCTGCTAATATAGATTTCAAAAAATATGCAATATAAATCTTGTTTGATATGTTAGTTTTATCATACAAAGTTCGCAAATTCATTAATCGTAAGACAAAAGCGATCAAAAAATTACATAAATTTTAGAATGTAGAAATAAGAAGATAAAAAATTATTGAAACATGAGTTTTTATTAGGTAATAAATTTATTAGCAAAAAGCTTGTATAATATTACTCATCTTTACGCTGCGTTCTTTTGGCCTTAACTTAAACTTAACTTATTTTTTAATTCAATTCATTCTTCTAACTTAACTTATTTATCATTCTTACGCTTAACTTATATTGTAATTGTGTGTTTGTTAGACAATTAAATTTAAATTTAGAAGAATAGATAAACTTAACATATTTTCATTAAAATTTGAAAGGAAGAAAAAAAATTGAAGAGTTATGCTCTGTTTGGAACTCAAGGAAAAGAAATGAAAATTAAAGAATTTTCCCTCCTATTGTTTGGTTAGAAGAGAAAGAGAGAAGAAAATAAAGATTTTAAGTACAGTGAATAGTAAATTTTCCTTTCTATTTTTCTTCTATTTTACTTTCCTTTCTTTTCCATAGGATGCAAACGGGAAAATTTCAAAATACCCCCAACCTTTACACCAAAATTCAATTAGACTCCCAACCTTTTAAAAACTTCAATTTTACTCTCAACGTTATCTTCCGTTAATCAAAAAGCCCCATTCCGTCCGAATGACTAACGGATTTCGTTAAAAGCTCCGTTAAATAGCGTCCCAATCGAATTTCGATGATCCGAGCCGTTCAATGTGTTCAAAACATGATTTTAAAGATACTCACGAGAAATCAACAAAAAAAATGACTGGGAAGGGCTTCATCTGAACAGTTTTTTTATTAAACTATTCAATAAAAAATTATTCAGATGAAGCCCTTTTCGATCATTTTTTTTTTGATTTCTCATGGGTACCCTTAAAATCAAGTTTTGAACACATTGAACGGCTTGGATCATCGAAATTCGATTGGAAAAGAGGAGATGCAGATCAATCCGGATTTTGTTCAAGTCCCGACATTTGGATTTTGCTTCGGTCTGCACCTCTCCTTTTCCGATCGAATTTCCATGATCCGAGCAGCTCAATGTGTTCAAAACGTGATTTTAAGGATACCCGCGAGAAATCAACAAAAAAAATGATCGGAAAGGGATTCATCTGAACAGTTTTTTATTGAATAGTTTAATAAAAAACTGTTCAAATGAAGCCCTTCCCGATCATTTTTTTTGCTGATTTCTTGCGGGTACACTTAAAATCACGTTTTGAACACATTGAGCGGCTCGGATCATCAAAATTCGATCGGAACGATATTTAACGGAGTCTTTAACGAAATCTGTTAGTCATTCGGACGGAAGGGGGCATTTTGATTAACGGAAGATAACGTTGGGAGTAAAATTGAAATTTTTAAAAGGTTGGGAGTCTAATTAATTTCGGTGCAAAGGTTGGGGGTATTTTGAATTTTTCCCGGATGCAAACAGAGCCTTAAGTTTAAGTTAAAGCGGAAAAAACGCAGCCTTAACATACTACTCCAGTCGATCAGAGCTCCAGTCGACGCCATCGTCTCTCTCTCTCCCGCCGGTATGTCTCTCTCTCTCTCGGCTCTCTCTTCAGTCTCGCTCTCTCTAGGCTCTCTGAGTCTCTCTTCAGTCTCTCTCTCTCTCACAGTGATCTGCTCACACACACAGTGATAGTTCTGGTGTTGGGTATTTCGCAGTCCCCACAAATTGTGCCTGAATTTTGTACTTAGAAGTTTGAACATTAAACTTTGCATTATGGTTATGCAGAAATTTATTGTCTTATTCAACTTATTTGCTAGTTGCTACTACTTAATTTCATTTGGGTTTGTACTTTGAACTTGCATTATGGATACATGGAATATGGAATATAGTTTGATTGGATAATGGTTTGTTTAAAAAAAAAAATTGCCGAATTGCTTGGCGCCGCCTAGGCGGCTTGGCGCTTGGAGGTGGGTCTCCGCCCTACTAGCGCCAAGCGCCATTTAGACCTTGTTGTTTAGGTTTGCAAATTATGTGACATTTTGGTCTTTTGTTGCCTCTTTCTTCCAGATCACGACTCTGCGTCAAATTTGTACCAGGACTCGCTAGTTGATTTACTAAGGGAAAAAGTAGAGAGAGAAGGGGGTTCCTTAGCCGAGGCGACTAATTTGTCTTGGTGGGTTACCCTAGACCCTAAAATGGGAAGCTTCAATTGGGAGTATTTTGACTTCATGGATGATGATAGATTGGCAAGGCGGTGGAAGAGAAACTGTTTCCGTAACAAGGAGTTGAAGGTTAATTGCTATAGTCAATCACTGAAGGGAGCTTTAGAAGATCAGAAATTGGGTGGTGGAATGGTGGACGAGGATTACCTAAGTTTTTTTAATCAGGTGGTGAAGGATATGGAATCGAGGAACTCGATGGTAAAAGATGATGATGAGAGTGGTGAAGATGACCCTCATTATAAGATGTTCTTGGAGAAACTAAAAGAGGATGGAAAATCTTATGTGCTTCAGGTGGCTGGGAAAAATGAAGTCTCTTTGTATATAAAGTATGAAGCAGAGGATAGTTCAGATGACGAGCTCGAGCCACCCGGGATAAGGAAATCGAGGATTGTTATGGATACAGAGAGCTTGGAAGCTGCAAAAGATCTGAGGTTGGAAACCCAGAAGAATTGGACAAATACAGGGAGAGTATATATGATGGATTGTGTAGGAAGTGAAACGACATATTCAGTGGTGGAGAGAGACATGACACCCGAGCCTGTAAATCATGTTTTTGGCAAGGAAAATGGATTTTCCAGTGATAACCCTTGTCCAAAGGATAGTCATTCTTTCGAGGTTGGCAGTGAGCATGGAACGGAAGTCGAAATGGTAGATGAATGCTACCAAATCTACCTAAACGGGATCAAAGGGAAAGCTGATAGTACAGTTCCCACAATTGAAGATGCTGAAGTCGAAATGGTAGATGAATGCTACCAAATCTACCTAAACGGGATCAAAGGGAAAGCTGACAGTACAGTTCCCACAATTGAAGATGCTGAACAGGTGAAAGATGAAAAAATGGATGATAGAAGTTCTTCTGAGTCAGGAGTATTGGTGGCACTTAATGCTTCAGATTTTGGTGAAGGAAACTATTCCCCCTTTGAGACTTCAAAACTGTGTGTTACATGGGTAAGTAATGTTGTTGATTGTAAGTTTGCTTTGTTTTCTAAAATTTGTCAAATTACACCTGATGTTTAAGAAGTTTGTCTTCTTCTGGATATACATGTTGATATTGTTGTGCACTTGTGAAGGTGGAGGAAGATGGCCTACAGTGCCTTGGAAATCCCAATAGAAGCTTTCCTTCCAGGTATAGGGAGAAGCTCATGGAGAAGCTCAGCCAATCATATGACCAAGAGGAATATAACGAACTTTGGCGAGCTATAACTGAAGAAAGACTGAAGGAGCGTCATTTTCACCTCCGCTCTGGAGTTGTAAAATCAGGCAAGAAACACGGCTTACCCGGCCCGTCTTATCTTGACCAATACCCTGGTAAGTTGAATACCACACTTAAACCAGTCTTACAATTTGTTCTTCAGTTGACTTCTGATCTTTTCCACTAACCAATCTGGTGTTTGGACTTGTTTTTAGGATAGTACATAATATATTTGGAATGGAAGTCTTTCTTTGCTCTACAACTTCATGCTGATTGCTTTAAAATTTGCTTTTCTACCTCATGTTTTGATAAGTTCTGTGCATAATCTTCTAATGATATACTCCTATAACATCTCAATGCCATTTTGTGATCATTATTCTTCTAATGATTTTAATTACTTACAGGATGGCGAAGTGTGAAAATTAAGTTCCAGGCATGCCAATGGAGTTAACATTAAGCACTGAGTTACTTTGTTGTGAGATGGCTGGCTGGCTGAATTAACACATATTAATGATTAACTTACCTGTCCTTTCAGGCTCTTTAAATTCATTTTCTTATGAATAAATAAGAAAGTTAAGCAAGCAAGGTGCATGACGAATGTAAACAGTGTATAATGCGAGCGTGGGGGCCTGCAATGGAAATGCTGGGAACTTTCTATTTATCAATGACATATGTTGGTAGCTGTAAAATTAGCAAAATACATCCATTGAGCGAAGGCTTTCTTTTGGTTCCAAGCCACCCCTATAAAAAAAGTGGAGCTCACTTTCCACTGCTGTATCAGCCTCGTGAATTGGGCTCTGAACTAGGTTTCTGCTAGTCTTCCTGCCCAGCGGATATCCCCCCAAAAGTCATTCCAGCTATCCTTCTTCTTAGGTTATCCGTGATAACTGATGGCTTCTGTTGACGTTGCGTCATTGATACAAACAAGCTCCTTTCCGTTGTAGGTTAGCCTAGATTGCCATCTTATGCACCTGTCAAAGGACAATTGAGCCAGACTGTTTCCCTATTCAGAAGTTTCCTGCAACATTGGAGAGGAGAGCCAAGTTGTTAGTGAAGTCTGTTTACTTTCCTGGCCACCTTCCTGTTTGGCTGAAGGTGTCCCTCACCTGCCATGCTTCAGTAACATGGATGCGAAAGTACTGATTACAGGAGTCCATTTTAAACTATAAACTGTTGGTTATGTGTCCTGCAGTTATACAAGATTGTGTTTGTGATATGGATTTATTGTTGTGTCCTCTGGAGATCTAATCCGTTAATGATATTACCTTAATCAACAAACTCTACTGCAGCGCGACTTACTGAGTAAACTTATGTTTGATCTTTAGCTTATATCTTATCTACTGTCAATTGAGTTCGCTATTACAGTTAAACTGAAGTTTTGGCCTTTTGCATTACCTTTTGTTTTTGCATTGTCAGATTATCTACATACTACATGTCAACTACCCTGACTTCTTTCAGATTCAAGTTAGACATTTAACGATTTCATCTCCATTGCAAGGATTGGATATCGTGATAGACGAAGTTGGACACATTCGTTAGTACCTTAAGTTTTTGGGAGAGTGGTGACTTGACATGAATCTGAGCTTTCGTTTCTGTGAGTTCTAGCCTTCTAGGGTTTAAGTCACTCCATCTTGATACCCTGCTTGCATTATGCTTCTCTTCAAATGCAATTGAGTGAATTTTGTGTTTGAGCCTTAGTAGCAGGATCCTTCTAAAATGGGTGCGCTCCCAAATGGGAGCTTGACGGGAGCTCGCTCCTAGCTAAGATGGGAGCTTATCGGGCCGTTAAGGTAGTTATTCTCTTACTTCTAGGGGAGTTATGCCATTGTGGAAATTAAGAATATGAGAATCATATTAGTCAAGAAGTTTTGCAAATTGAGAATATATAACTTCCAATAATTACACATTAAGATTGGGAAAATTTTCAGTAAGTATCACTTTTTTCTTAAATGGTGAAGTATTTATAAACAATTTACCCTATTTTATATACATATTTTTATATAATCTATATACTCTCCTTAGGCGCTCTCAACCTTAGGAGCTTCTAGGTGCCTCCGCTCCCCAGCACCCACTCCCGCACGAAGAGGGGAAATTTTCAGTAAGTATCACTTTTTTCTTAAATGGTGAAGTATTTATAGACAATTTACCCTATTTTATTTACATATTTTTATATAATCTATATACGCTCCTTAGGCGCTCCCAACCTTAGGAGCTTCTAGGTGCCTCCGCTCCCCTGCATCCACTCCCGCTTCCGCTCCTGCCCCCGCTTCGTGCTACTAAGGTTTGAGCTTTAGCGTATATCTAATCTACTGTCAATTGAGTACCCTTGACTTTGCACATGAGGGAGGGTGTTGGATAGCTTGGTATGTTTTGTTGGGCTCAATTCTCAAACGCCATTTTATATGCATTTTCAGCTATTTCTCTTTGTTATTGTTCTTATTTTTTGTGTAAGTCTACATACACCAATTTGTACTATCTTGATGGTCAATTTACGATTCCAAAATTTGTTGATGGCAGTTCTTGATAAGAAGATTTCTGCAGTATTCTTAGACAAACGCAAAGTATTGAATCTCTTACGAGGATTTTTCTTTTGGTTGCAGGTGAGTTTGTTTTCATATTTTATCTTGTTTCGCTGGTCGTTGTTTTGGCGTTATTTTGTGGTCAAACTAAGGGGACGGAGAGCTTTTTCTTTCTTGAACTTTAATAAGAGCTTTTTCATATTTTATCTTGTTTCGCTATTTTGTTGTTTTGGCGTTATTTTGTGGTCAATTAACTAATGGCAGGGAGAGCTTTTTCTTTCCTGGAACGGTATATATTTAAAAGTTGTCAATACATCAAAAAGACCATATCCTTATTCTTTAAGTGCAGTTCCCTTCCCTTTTCTTGTGGCTTAGATGCATTTCGGGTATCTAACACAATGGAGAATTCTTTTTGACCATATCAAGACTTGATGAATTACCCAGGTAATTATTTTGGGCAATTAATTTTAAGAGTGCAATAATTAGTGCTTAGGGCTAAGCTTCTTCGTTGGTTGGGAAAAGTATGACATAACACTTTGCATAATGTGCAGTATATATTGGTTGATGGCTTGATGCTAAGACTTCTTAGGGTTCTTAGTGGACTTTGATTTTTCTGTAAACATGTGGTTGGTAAGGGTCTGGTAAGGGGTTGCTGATCCCGTAACTTTGTAAGTACCTCAACACAATGGAACCAAAGTCGAGAGATCAAAATTAGAGATATTGATTGCTTTTGTTATTTACTTTCTGACTGGGCTCGACCTTGACCTAGTTAGAAACCCACTTGCTTACATGCCAACACATTAGGTTGCGGTTTGATCGATTTCCTAGTAAAAAACCAAATTACTCCTTGCCAAGTGAAACCTACTTGCCAAAATTTGCTTTACGTAGTCCTGTTGGACAGGTGGTTGTCTTTACGTGCTCTCATATAGAAACATGCACACAAAAAGTTTCATTAGCCGGTTGTAACTGAACCAGTTGAGATGGAGAAGTGGATTGCTTCCAGTCCTCTCTTCAAAACAAAAACAGTTTTGATGGTGGAGTTGTTTGATGGGAGATTGAAGGTGGAAGAGGCAGAATTTGTCCTACTGTGATTGAGTAAAACTCCCAGAGCACTCCCTGTCAATGAGATCAGGAAAATTGTAGGGGGATTTGTCGTGGAGAGTGTTGGCCGGGGAGTTTATTTTTCATTTGGTTTATGCCACCACTCACTTGTATCCCTTTGAGGACAGGAGGATTGGGCATTAGAAGACGCATTATCTGTCATCGAGCGTAGTTCAGAAATAACTAGAGCGATATGCGGTGGAATGAGGCAAATTCTCGCTGAAAGCCCTATCTTGTAAATATGGATGTTTTGACTGAAACTGGATGACCACGGAGGTCTGTAATACTTATGTCGTTTGTTTATAGAAGGGTATACAGAGACAATGGGCTTAAAATCTCGTGCACTCACTTGATGAGAGCTGCTGATATTGTTTGTTTCGACTATGAAATTTGGTTCAGGGATTTTTTGCTGGTAGGGTTGTCTCTAGCTTATGTAGTAGTATTGGTGGACAAATATGTGAAGTTGGTGGATTGTGTTAACTATTCAGTGCAGGAGTAACAAATCTCTGATCACAATTCTCTTGGAGCTATGTGGGATAACTCTTTGGAGTAGCAATATGAGTTGAAATATAGTGTAAGAGAACGAAAGTGAAACGGTATTTTGATTCACATGTTCCACTTCAGGTGGCTTTCTTTCCTTGGTCAGTAGCTCGTGGGACTTTACTGAGGACTTTGATTTTACTCAGTCAAAGTGGGGAGATGCTGTTGATGTGGGTTGGCGGCCTCAAGAATTGAAAGTTATTGTTCTTGGGTTGCTTTCTGGTGGCTTCACTTTCAAATATAGCAGTACAGCTGATCACAACTGTGGGGTGGGTGTGTGGTGGGGGGAGTTGGAGTCAGGTACATCTTTTGTCGTAGTTGTAGAGACATTAATGCATGACGTTTCCAAAACGTAGAGGTACTTGGCTCGAAGAGTAGATTTTGAGTCATAGTAGCGGTTCATGCTTTGAGGAACTTCGTTTTGCATGCCTTGTGTTTACTTCTTTTCTGCCCCTTTTGTGGTGTCTCTGAATGCTTGCTTTCCTTGTATACAACTTAAATGGGATCTGTTAAAGCATCCAACTCCAAACCAATTGGCAAAGAGTGGAGAGGCCGCCCAGGCTCATATACTAGTTTTGGAGGAGATAATTAAACAATGTGGGACAAATCCCAACACTCCCCCGCACGTGCGACCCCCTGACTCGCACGTGGAGAGGTAAACAAAGGATCCATAACACTTGGATCACAACAAACAACGTTGCACTTATGGCACAAACAAGGGGATAATTAACCAATGTGGGACAAATCCCAACAGGATCTTTTCTCTATTAGCTCCTGAGTCCAAATTTCGTATTCTAGGGTAATCAGAAATCCCCACAAGGGAGAGCGAGATTTTGGTTTTTTTTTTTTGCTAGAGTTGTGTTGAGTTGGATGTTGCCTGAAATCTCTTGAAGTACTTTTCCTATTGAATAGGTTGATATTTATTGTTGGATCAACTTTGTAAGAACTTAAGCTTTTGGGAAGATTGATGATCTAACATGGTATCAGAGTTGTGGTTCTAAGAAGTCCAGGGAGTTTGAAATCTACAATAAAACAACTTCTCGTTGTGAGGCGCTTTTCTTCATGGCTAGCATATGTCACATCTTACTACTGCTGGTTTTTGAATCTTCATTTGAAAGAAGTTTTCAAAAGGGTTTGTTTGGTTTGGTGAGGCATTGTTTGATGAAGCAAATGAAAAGGAGAGAAAACAGGTGTTCACTTGCTCCCATCACACTTTGCCACTTCAAGTGTGAATCTTGTAGTCCTTTTCCTTTTAACTAGAAATGTAATGGAGATTCAAGGGGTTTGGCTACCATGTTTTAAGCCATGGAATCGGTCGGTGTATTGGTCGCGGTCACAAATGACGGATGTCAGGTGTAACGGTCAATGTATAACGGGAATAGAACAACACTGCTTCGTGAATTTTTTCCAAGCATTAGTAAATGCTAAAAAACCCATAAATGTACATGTTCTAGCCTTATATATAACAAATTAAATGTTTTTAGATTCTTTTAAGTTTTAATTATAATTTGACTCTTAAAAGTAGTTTTGTAAGTAAGATTGAGTCGCAAGTAAGTGTTTTAAGAAAGGAATATTGATATTTTCGTAATGAAGAGAATCTCACCATCTAACAAATTAGAAATGGTACTAGAATATGTATTAAAAAGAATAAATAAAGTGAATAGGGATATCCATTAAGTACATCGAAGGTCGTTTGTGGACACAGTGAAGAAATCAAAGGTATTTGGTTTGCATATCTTTTTTTGTTTGAACAGTGATGGTTTGGGTCTGAGAATCTGAAGCTATTTCCCATGTAGAAGAGGAATAACCTTACAAAGATTCATAAGACGTACTGTAGAAGAATGTGGTGGGTCTTAGAAAGGAAGAAAATCGGCAGAAAAGCTGTTTTTTTTTGCGTTAATCAGGCATGTGGAAATTGAGTTGTTGAGAACCCATTGTGAACCACTTATTAGTAATCCTTGCATGAACGGTTTGTTGAAGAAGCATGCTAGGTGTGTTTGACGTGCATTTAAATTCTGTGAGATGTTGATGTGCTTAAAGAATCTCTCATAGTTTCAGCTTGAGTAGAACAACAGTTTGTGGTACGATTTCAGGACCTGTTCAATCACAGGATTTGGTAAAAGACCAGAATCTATATCCTTTGCGACCGCAGTTCTGGAGTTTGAATGTTATTGTTGATGGAGGCATTCTCATCAGACAATCCAATCCTTTAAGTATGGAATTTGTAGAACCTTGGGGGTGTGGTACTGATGCAGGACATAAGGCTGCAATTTCAATTGCAAGAAATGTGTGATTGAGTAGTAATAGATGGAAGGGTCTTAGAATTTTCCTTTTCTATTTTAGTAGCATGTTCTAGTATAATTTTAGGCAGATTTGGACTTTTGATTGTTTTCCTTTTTGGTTAAGATCCTAGTAGTTTAAGTATTCTTGTAAGGCACAAGGCCAAGGCAATTAATTTTCCATCTTGAATAATATTTCTCTTGAGAGTCATTTCTCATTCTGGTGGATTCCAGTCCCGTGGACTCGGGAATTAAAGAACTCGCTTCTGACCTGCGTCAGTTGGTATCAGAGCAGCTACGCTCCTTGTAGTGATGACTAATGGCATTAAAGGCAGCAACCATCCCAACGACGAAGAACGTGGGGTGCAGGCCCTTTGGGCATATGTGCGTGCTCAAGAGGCAGCCGTCCAAGAACAACAGCGAACGAATGAACAGAACCAACAGCAGTTCGATGAAGTTCGGCGTACGCTGGCGGAGATGCAGCAGTCATTCGCACGCCTACATCTTGGCGGCCACCAGGATCGGGGTCTCGGAAGGGTGCGTGTCAACGAGAATCTGCCTTGTGGCCGCCTGAATGGTGGTAACGATCCTATCAATCTGCGTAGGCAACCAGCCTATGTAGATGATTCCAGTGATGAGGAACTTGGCAATGTGCTGGTTGAATGGCGTCGGGACTACCCCGAGCGCAACGGCCATGGCCATGGGTTCTGCGATTTCAAGGTTAAAGTGGACCTCCCCAATTTTAATGGCCATCTTCATGTTGAGGGTTTCCTTGACTGGTTATCTGAAGTTGAGAATTTTTTCGAGTATATGGAGATCCCGGAGGAGAGGCAGGTAAAGTTGGTGGCTTATAAACTTAAGGGAGGTGCCTCTGCTTGGTGGGAGCAGATTTGCAGAAGGCAAGGGAAACAACCTGTCCGTACGTGGAACAAGATGAGGCAGTTGATGCGAGCCAGGTTTCTCCCTCTGGATTATGAGCAGATGTTATACCAGCAGTACCAAGATTGCAGGCAGGGTTACAGGTCAGTAAGTGACTATACTGAGGAGTTTTATCGTCTGAATGCTCGTAACAACTTATCGGAGACAGAAAATCAGCAAGTAATGAGGTATATTGGAGGTCTAGGCCTGCCAATACAAGATCAGATTGCGTTTCATACTGTTTGGAATTTGTCTGAGGATGTTAACTTGGCTTACAAGGCAGAGTCTCAATTATCGAGGGCACCAGCCAAGACTCCATCCGCTAGCAGATTAGTTTTTGATTCAGGCCATGTTTGATAAGTGTGTTAGACCTTGGGATAGGATTGCTAATCCTATGGGGTTCCTAATCTTTGTTTGGTTGGCAAACTAGGGATGGGATTGAGAAGAGCATGGGATTAGTAATCCCACATCCTATGCCAAGCTCCCTCCTACAAAATTACCACCTTGCCCATGGTTTTTTAACTCAATACCAATAATACCCTCCATTGGTTGAAAGAAATTAATAAGGTGTTTGGTAGTTGTGAACAGAAAATTTTCCTCTTCTTTTAGCTGGTACAAATTGATTTTGTGTGGACTTGGAGAGTTCAACCATTGCTATCTAATATTCATAGTAGATTATGAAGCTTCATTGAAAAGTGGGTTCAACTACATTTCTAGGGCCACCATTTTGTATAAATAGGACCAATCCTCCATCTCGTTTTCCATATCTAATTGGATATTAAGTTTTCTTTTCTATTTTGATTGCACAATATCAATGGCACGACAAGATTGGAGTGAGGAGGAGGAGCAATCGTTGCTCCTATGGCTTTCGAGCCTTTTGGTAAAAAATGTATCTGGTGGTTGTCCAAAAATTGATTGGATGAAATTTTTTTTTGCAAACTGTCCAAAAATTGCAAATTTGTGAGCTGGCCTTCCATGCAATTCCATAGATCAGGTTTTCACCCCTGGGTATAATTGAAAAATGTAATTTGTATCCTATCCCTTGGTGTTCCAATCAAACAAAGGATTGAGATTGGTAATCACAATCCCATGATTTAATCCTTACACAATCAAACACCCACTTGGGATTACACTCGGTATTACTAATCCCATCTAATCCAACACACTTATCAAACGGGGCCTCAATCCGCAAGTAGTTCAGCATGAGCAAGCTTCTCGACCCATAAACCCATGTGATGCTGTTCAGACCAAACAGCCAGCAATTTCTCAGCCTTATCGCAACAATAATCCTTATGAACGACCAACCATTGATAAGTGTTATCGCCGCAATCAACCTGGACATTGTTCCAGCACGTGTCCAACCCGAAGGCAGGCTAACTTGGTTAATGGAACCGAGGATGATCCTGCAGATTTTGGGAATGAAGGAAGTGATGACTACGGAGATCAGAGTGATGACGAAGTGGTCGAAGTTGTAGAGGGGGATCATGGAGATCGAGTTGCTTGTGTTGTGCAGAGACTATTGTATGCACCAAAGCATGAGTCTGACCTGCAGCGACATAACATCTTCAGAACTAGCTGTACCATCAATGATAAGGTGTGCGATGTAATCATTGATAGCGGTAGCAACGAGAATATTGTGTCAAAGGCTCTCGTCGACAAGTTGCAATTGAGGACCAAACATCATCCTTCTCCTTACAAGATCGGATGGATCCAGAGGGGTACAAAGATCAAGGTAACAGAAGTTTGTTGTATTCCTCTTTCAATTGGTAAAAGTTATAGAGATGCTATAACTTGTGATGTAGTGGATATGGACGCATGCCATGTACTGCTAGGGAGACCTTGGCAATATGATGCTAATGTAGTTCATAAGGGAAGGGAGAATACCTATGAGTTTAGTTGGAACAAGAAGAAAATTAAACTAGTTCCATTGCAAGAAGGACTACCTAAAGCTTCTAAAGTGGGGGGGGAAACAGAGTTTAGAGGAGGCCAACAAAAAGTATAAAACAGCGGCAGACAAATGTCGTCGAGCTAAAGTGTTCAAAGAGTGTGATCAAATGATGGTTTATCTATGCAAAAGCAGGCCCCTACAACAACTTACAGCAAACAGGAAGTATGGTCCTTTTCAAGTCAAAGGTGAAAATTAATGACAACGCTTATATCAGTGATCCTCCGGAGCATATGCAGATTTCTTCTCCCTTCAACGTTGCAGATTTGTTCGAGCATTATCGAATCAAGCCATTATATCCTGAGAGTAACTCGAGGGCGAGTTCTCCTAAAGTGGAGGAGACTGATGCAGGACATAAGGCTGCAATTACAATCGCAAGAAATGTGTGATTAATTGGATATCTATGTGATTGAGTGGTAATAGATGGAAGGGTCTTAGATTTTTCCTTTTCTATTTTAGTAGCATGTTCCAGCATAATTTTAGGCAGATTTGGACTTTTGATTGTTTTCTTTTTTGGTTTAGATCCTAGTAGTTTAAGTATTCTTGTAAGGCACAAGGCCAAGGCAGTTAATTTTCCATCTTGAATAATATTTCTCTTGAGAGTCATTTCTCATTCTGGTGGATTCCAGTCCCGTGGACTCGGGAATTAAAGAACTCGCTTCCGACCTGCGTCAGGTACTGTAATCCCCCGCTAGTAGTCTGTCCAGGCCACTCACTCTAAAGGAATCTATATGCTCTCAGATGTTTCTTTCCTGACAAATTTTAGATGTGGTTACTATGGATTTCTCATGTCTTACTATTTGCATAAGAACCATTACCGTTATAAGTTTATAACAGAAATCCCACGCTACACTAGCATTTTCTGATGCTCTCTTTGTTGGTGTATATCTTTTCAGAATTTGGTTCAGAACGATGCATTCATTCCATGGTTAGACCCCCTGTGTTTGGAAGTGATGCCAAGAAATTCAGCGTAAGACACTGCATCTGCTGAGCCATCTGATATGCAAGTTTGTGTCTGACAACTTCATCCCGTTATGAAGCACGCCTCAGCCACAGACAAATTATATGGCGGTTGGTGTTTTTCTGCCCCTGAAACCCTTCCCAATCACTTGCTTAGACATTCCTTTTGGGTATGTATATATCTATCATGACTGAAAACTTTTCCCGGTCTGTTTGGGGCCTTTCTTTTGTTCCAGATATTCTCTTTTGTTCCAGATATTCTCTTATGTAATGTCCATTTGGGTATGTATTTTGTATCTCCTGTCCCCAATCTTTTTCTTCCAGTTTTTAGTAGAGTCCATGTTAAGCATATTGGATGGAATTTGTGTCAAGCATCTGACAATCTTCCTGGGCTTTTCTTCCTTGTTTTCTCCTATGAAGATTTAGGTGTTGAAAGACTACTGCAAGATGACACAAAACCAATAGGAGTAGTTCTGAATGAACCACAGGGATCCTGGTTTACCATAGTTTTGAATGAAGGCTTGTCAACACCACCTTTACTCAGTAGTAGCTTGTCTTTGAAACGCCATGACGCTAATGGTATTAAGTTTTTTTGCTCGGCGATGCCAACAGTATTAAGTTACCAAGTGTCTCAAAACTTAAGCGGTTAGGAAATGGGCTGAACAATGTATATGACGCTATCCAACTAACCGAAGTACTACATTTAAAAACTTCCATTCCTACTCAGCCAAAAAGTTGAAGGTTTATATACATTGCCTACCGTCAAAGTATTGCAAACATAGAGTTTGTAATAGCTATGGACATCTCAAAGCATTCTCTTTCCCCCCTTGGATGGGTATAAACAGTTGTTCCCAGGAAAATCCAGTACGACCAAAAGATTAGCACGTAGAGTCCTGGCAAAACAGATTGATTAGCTTTGGTACGCATTTTATGAGGCTCCCACTTGCAGCACGGCCTGAGAGAGGTAATAGGTAGGCAGTCTTAACTCTCAAGGTATCCCGCTAGTCTCTGCGAAAACTTCATATCGAACCCAAAAACTTAAGATACTAGGTGGAGAGATTCTAACTTATTTGGAATTGTGTTCGCTAACATCTCCCCACGTGCATCCGCATCTATTACGTGTGGTCTTTTTTTGAGTTTATTAGTGTACGACCTTTTGTTGGATTTGTTATCGTTGGTGTTGATTGTAAATTTCAAAAAAGTTGGTGTTGATTGTAAATTTCAAAAAATGTGGGATGAGAAGGGCTCTATTATGATATCATATAGAAACTTTATATACAACTCAAAAGCTTAAGCTATTAGGAGAGGTTCTAATATTATACTCCCTCCGTCCCATTTTGTTTTGTCCTTTTTTAATGTTAGTGCTAGTTTTCAATCGCTTATATCTTTCAATATAAATCTCAAAAAAAAAAATGCAATATGGATTTTGTTTGATAGTTTTCAATTAGTTCTATAATTCAAAGTTTTCAAAAATATTATAGATTGAGAAATATAAGCGTTTAAATAACGGCAAAAACAACGAAAATGGACATACAAAATGAGACAGAGGGAGTATTAAGTGATCATCTATTCCATATCTAAATAATGTGAGATTGTGTTCCTTAGTATGTCGAACCTCTGGTTACCTTGTGTATAATCTCAACTATGTGCATTTTCTTCCGCAAAATACTACTCCATCCGTTGAAAAAGTTGGTCCACTAACAAAAGACGTGAAAATTTTGAATTAAAAGTAACATACTTCCGTGCAATTTTAAAAAAAATTTCTTGACACCAAATTAAAGAACTCAGTAAATTCTAAATTTGGTACAGTATAAAGAAATTTTATAAAATTCTGAGCGGAAGCACTTTATTTTTTATACTAAAATTACACGTTTTGCAGTGAATTAAAATTTTTTGGACTGAGGAGGTATAATGATTAATGATCGGTTGTAATGATTTGAGGGACAATGCAAATCTAGTTGCTATAATGTTTAAGAGATACTATAATGATTGTGATCATAACCTGAAATCTATGGAGGATATAGAGATGTAGGTGCATCTGCTTGCAGTGGAGTGGAGATTGGTCAACTTGCTTAAATGGTCTAAATAAACCATCAGCTCTACTATAGTCCTTTGGAATTTGGAAATCTTGTAGTGCAGGTCGCACTACAGGAGTTGTAAGACGGCTAATTCGACCATCCATTTTGACCGAATTAAATTTGAACTTTTATTAATCCAAGCCGTTCATTACAAAAACGAATGATCGAATCGGCCGCCCTACCCTGTAGGGCAGCCCGCCCTACATGCAGTTTTTTGTGCTGTTAAGATTCCCTGATGGTTTTCCTAGGATAAAGTTTCAGCATAAAGTGAGGTTTCAACTTTCCTTTTTAAAAGCTAGTAAAAGGAATATTACTAGTAATAAGAATTCAAGAATGTGGGAAAAGGGAGACCTGATTCGTAATCAGCTCGATGAAAGTTCAATTAAGATCCACTTACTTGGTAAATCAATGAAATTTAAACATATTTTTAAAGTTCGTTTAGTTTTTTCAACCAATTTAAACAATTAATTCACTCTCGGCTCGTTTATCAGTCCTATTTTATCTCAATGAACTAGGAAACCAATACAAGACTCAAAACACATTACAAATTTTACACACATCCAAGGTAACAGATATATCCACTGACGTTAGAGATGCGATAGAGGGGATAAAAAGGAATCCAAAAACCAGTGGTTTCAAGCAAGAAAACAGTGAGTTCTGGAAGACAAAACTAAGTCAATTGTTACAGTTGTTGCTGACGAGTCTTACAAACTTTGTAGGCAAAATATCAAGACACTAGTGTTTACCCGTGCCTACGGCACTACGCACCCTGATAAAAAGAATCGATGACATTTTTGTAATATATTTGTAAGAGTGTGGGTGTTTTCTTAAGAGAGTTGGAAGAATGCCTCTCAATCCTTGGATCAAATCAATCTCAACCCTTGGATCAAATCAAGACATCCTTTGTTTGCCAATTTTTTTTTGTCATTCGTTAATCCTACTCTACTCTATCCTAGGGGACTTGAGAAGAGGGATGAGTGCTTACGGGAATCGAACCGTGCCTATGTGCATGAAAATATAAGAGAGGCACCAAATACACTGCACTCCACTTGCCTTTGTTTTCTTTTTGCGGATTAACTTTTTGGGCTACCTAGCATTGCTCTCTCCCGTTTTCTTACGCACAGTTACATAGCTTAGTCATTTCCAATGCTTTCCCTATGGAATTCGCACCCCTTGGTTTAGCTCGTGGGGTTTATTTAGTATATATCAATTATTAGTTTCAACATGTTAAGGAAAATAAGAAATAACACGAGAACCTATAAGTAATTAATTGTCAACAATTTTGTTCACTTTACAAGTCTTCAGAATTTTTTTTTAGTTTAGTCTCCGCACGATCCTCAGTAAGTTTTTCTATTTATTTCTCTTCACTCATTACATAAAAAAAAAATTCTCAAAACTGAAACAAAACAAAAACGACGTCAACAGTAGTCTTCGAGAGTCTTTGATCATCTGGATGGTGTAGTCGGTCATCATGCTAGACTAGTCTAACACACTAAGAGGTCCCCGCTTTAAATAGTGGATACAGCATCTTTTACACAGCTTGCCTGGAACGGCGTCGTGGCCGTATCCACTATTTTGGGTCTTCGCTTCATCAATCAATAGACTGGGGGATTTTTACAGTGGTCGTCTTCAACCTTCACATCCTCCTAGTACTACGGAGTATTTTTTTTTTTTGTGACAAACACATTCTCCTAGTATGATTTTCACTGAAAAACCTGTTTTTTTGATTCATTCCTTACTCATTCGTTCAATAATCACTCGGTAATTCTAATTGGGTCTCCAAGAAAATGTATCTCCAAATACCCTCAGTCTCAAGATTCAGCCTGGGCCCATCAAACTCCAAACTTGTTCCGTTTCCAATTTCGAGATCTGGGTTATCGATTTCGACCAAAAGGGTGTGCAAATCCGTGACCAGTGGGAGAAGACATGGTGGTTCTGTTGGCATCAGGTGTCAAGGAAAAGATGATGGGTTTTACATGAGGAGGTGTGTGGAGATTGCTAGGAAGGGTATTGGGTGTACCAGTCCTAATCCAATGGTGGGGTGTGTTGTTGTCAAGGATGGGAAGATTGTTGGTGAAGGGTTTCACCCCAAAGCTGGGCAGCCCCATGCTGAGGTAATACTCCTGCTCTATCTTTTCCAGTATTTCTGATTATATAGAATAGAATCACGAGGCCATACGAGGAAGAGTGGTTTTTTCATGATATTGGAAACATTTTCGAAATATCGATATATTTCTCGCTAATGGTTTCGAGAGAAGGTTTTTCAGGTGATAGCTAGCATTGTGTCAACTCTAAGTCTCTAACATAGTCCAAAAGTATTATTAGCTTATGAATCCTAAAATTACTTGTTATGTTCATATGGCATGTGAGCGTTGAATTTGTGGGTTTTGGTTGAAGGGCTAAAAAGAAGGGAAACATGTACTACAAGAATCCAAACACAGCCTTTGGGTGCTGTGGTTGTTTAGCAATTTTACGTGTGTGTGTTGGTGGAAACAAGGAAAAGAAAATGGTGGCAAAGTGAATGAGCCCTTATAATTTTCTCATCAACCGTTGGTTCTATTTCGTGTAAGGTATGTAGGATAACTGGTAGAAGGAATGATACTTTTCTTTCATTTTCAGTTGGGGTGTTGTGTTGGAAGTTGGAACTGTTGTTCTTCATGGTTGCAATCTTCAGAATGATTTGAGGTAGGAGCTGGAATTTGCAGGTTTTTGCTTTGAGAGATGCTGGGGATTTGGCTGAGAATTCAACAGTTTATGTGAGCTTGGAACCATGCAACCACTATGGAAGAACTCCACCCTGTACTGAAGCACTAATTAAAGCCAAAGTCAAAAAGGTGGTGGTGGGGATGGTGGATCCGAACCCAATTGTGGCTTCAAAGGGTGTGGACAGACTTCGTGATGCAGGAATCGATGTGACAGTGGGTGTCGAGGAAGAATTGTGCAAAAAACTGATTGAGGCCTTTACACATCTAATGCTAACGGGGAAGCCCTTTGTTACTCTAAGGTGCACTTCATCTTCCTAGTTATTACAAGATAATATTTCCCATGTTGAAGGAACTTGGCAAAATGACCCGTAACTTCGGGAGAAGGGATGCTCTCCTATCTTTTGATTGGGAAAGCGGCACATACCAGGGGTAGTGACTATGTATTAAACACACAGGACTCTGCTAAGTGGTAAACTATGAAGCACCGACACTTCAAAAAGGCGTCGTGTCCACGTATTGGACACGGCAGGGACACGTATCGAATAATTTTTATTATTTTTTGATAGGGGACACGTCGGGGACACAGTTGGGGTCAAAATGTAATATTTTTAATATTTGGGGGTTAATATGAAATTATTCAAAACACTTGGGTTAAATTGTAATTATGCCTTTGAAAGAAAATTATACAATTTGTGAAATTATTCATATACAATGGTTCATAAAAAAAATTATATATATTTATTTTTTATTGATTTATACACGTGGCATGTCCCCCACTGTGTCCGTATCCCCATTTTTTAAGAATTGTCGTGTTCCGTATCCGTGTCCGTGCTACATAGGTGGTAACACGATGTATAGAGTCTGACACCTGCCTGGCGCTGGAGGGTCGTAAGGAGAAGTGTTAAGCTATTATGAATGGAAGCCCCTGGTGAATGGCAGCAGTAACTCTAACTGTTCTAAGGTAGCAAAATTCCTCGTTTGTGATGGTGTTTTCATGTAGTCCAGTTGTCTTTTATAATCCCTAGAGCTTATGCGCATGCTATGATGAGTATCACACAACTCGCAACCTTAGTTGTTCACTACTAAAATTTGAAGTTTTGGGAGGAGATGAGGAGGGCAGTAAATAAAAAACTGTAGGAGTTGAGAGAATATGAGAAAACCAAAAAGCAGATTTTTAGAGCAGATTGTGACATGGAGAATATCAGGTTAAACCGCCGTCGACTTGTCGTATAGATGATGTGGTTCACTTCCCAAGAATGCTAAGAAACTTCTATGGTTTAGTGTTAATTAATTGGATGGCATTCATTAAACATGAAGAAGGAATCATTTTGATGTTTTCTCTGTGATTTGTAGATACTCCCTCTCCATTGATGGCCACTTCTCAGACCAGCTTGGAGAAGAAGTCACAAAGCCCGGTGGATACTACTCGCAGTTGTTACAAGAATATGATGCAGTTATATGTTCCTCCACGTTATTAAGAGAGAATTTTTCACTCCCAGTATCCAAAGAACCTGGAGCTAATCAACCTCTTCAGATAATATTAGCAAGAAACCCTAGCTCCCCAATTCAAGTGCCTGTAATGACTACAGAAGCGAGTTCTAAGGTGGTGATCTTCACGGACAAAGTGACAACTGTGGAACCAGAAGCGGCTCAAAAGGGTATTGAAACTGTCGTTTTGGATGGAATGAATTTGCTAACAATTCTGGAATACTGCAACCAACGCGGGTTGTGCAGTGTTTTGCTGGATATAAGGGGCAATATTGGAGATTTTGAAGAGATGCTCAGAGAGGGTTTTGAGGGGAAACTATTGCAGAAGGTTGTGGTGGAAATGCTGCCAATTTGGAAAGGAAGCAAAGAAGAGAGGTTTCCTGTTGCATTCACTAGTCTGGGGCAAAGACTAAGGCTGAGAAATTTATCATCAAGAAACTCATGCCGAAGTGTTTTGTTGGAGGGATATTTTTGATTGCGATGATTGGACCGATGGATAAGAGTACAAAAGACCGCATAACTTAATGGGGTTTGATCTGAATAATTCTTTCAGTGCTACTAGGAATCCTATCACCCACGACGTGGAAGAGAAGGGACAACGGCTCAAAGATATACAAGAAAGCCCCGTTGAGAACCAAAATCCTTCGACCCCATTGCCGCGTGTCAATAACTCAAGTAAGCCATAGTAGTCTAAGAGGGCATAAAAATCTTGATTTGCCATTTTCTGAATGAATTGTGTGGTGATCATGTTGCAACGTTGTCTCTTGGCAATGTTGGTTTCACTTTTTAGTTGGTACTCAGCCTATACTGCTTAATGCCAAAAAGCATCTCCCCCAGCTCATCTCCTGCTTAATGTAGTCATTTTGCGAATGTCAGTAAAACCAACTAAAAACTAAAAGCATCCTATCACCAAACGGGCCTGTAGGAGTTTCAAGCTGAACATCCAAGTCTAGAAAAATAGTGGTGCATTTTTATTTAGCAAGATTCTTACATATACATACAGACAAGCAACTGGTGTGGAATCCCCTCAAGAGTAAACCAGTTCGTTTTGGGATTTTGGATTTGGGATTCTCTCTCTGCGCACGGTCTGCAATCTCGAATAAATTTTCTCTCAATTATTAATCTCATTTCTCTATCTATCTCTCTCCACTCATTACCCAAAATACCAAAACCAACTTAGATCTAAGTTTCTAACTAATACCCCTACTTCTGATTACATCCGAGTATGGAAACTTCTAGGGGCAAAAAACAAGGACTTTTTCAACAGTGAATATGCGAAGATCCTTAAAGTTGAGTTTTTCAAGAAGTGCTCAGTCGTAGGACTCTTTCTTCAACCGCTCGAGTAGTTTGGATTTTTATACACAAGCCAAACAAAAACAAGTCGAGGAGTACGTAGTTTGCTTGAGCTTCGTTTGAAAGCTTAACGAGCATTAAAAATGTTAATGCTTTGTTTGTTTTTGTAGAAACCGATCTTAAATGAAGTTTTAACAAGCGAGCAAGTGCTCAAACACAAGTAGATTGGATAATTTTGAGTACCTCGAAAAGAAAAAATCAATACGGAGTAGTTCATATTCAAATTCAGGTGGATCTGAATCACTGATTTCTCTTTTCGAGGTACCTTTTCAGGTATGTAGCATTGCTCTTGAATGTACTATCAATCCAGTGCGACCACTTGGGCCCGAGGGCCAATTCAGGTGTGCGTCAATTTGCATTTAGATCCAAGTAGTTTGACGCATCAAAGTTCAAACCATTCATATTTCATGCCATGGTTCAATATTTCTTATTTGCCTGTTTCGAATTAATAACTACATTAACTTGCCGCACAGGTAATTAAAGTTAAACTCTTGGTTTAATTGCACTTTTAATTTTGTAAACTACACTTCAACTTTTCCAATAGCTTATGGATCTATAATATTCACATTGATCAACAGTCCAAAGAAAGCCAATAACTTTGGATATCTACCATGCATGGACAAAGATATTTGCTCCTCCTGCTATTCCTGTGACTGATTGTGACAAGTCACAAAGCCATGCAAAACTGAGTCTTCTTCAAAGGATTCAAATTGATTAGCAATGAAGGAAAAAACAAAGCAGATTACCAGAGAGAGAGAGAGAGAGAACCATCAATGGTTTGGGGAGAGATAAGGAGAAGGAACAAAGAGGGAAAAAGAAAGGAGTACTCCAAGGACTCGAACCCGAGTCTCTAAAGGTTTAAGTTCCCTAACACTGAAGCAAAAGGTTTTGGCAGCCGGTTTTTCGTTTTCAAAAAAAGTGAAAGTAACCTTTTGATGCTTTCTCAAATTTGCAAAATAGTGGAAGCTATTACCATTATTTGGAAATGGAAGTAGTGCACCACGCATATTTTTGTTCCTATTTTTTGAAAATTTTGAAAATAAAAACAGAAAACTTAAGTGCTACCAAACATAGCTAATATTTCAATTATTAGTTCCAACATGTTATAGAAAATAAAAAACGAAATACTCCATCCGTCCCTTTTTCAGAGTCCTGTATTTCATTTTGGGCTGTCCCTGAATAATTGTCCATTTTGTAAAGTTAGTAGGTAAAAGTTGGTGCGTTTTTCATTTTGCCCCTATAAGTAGATTCCATTTTGAAAAGTTAGTGAGTAAAAGTGTAATGATGATGCCTCTATAGAGAGTAAGCAGAAAAAGTGGAGATAAAAGTTGATGTAAAATGTGTAATGATAATGTCTTTTTAATTAATACTAAGTTGGAGTTACGAAGTGAATACTTACAAATGGACGGAGGGAGTAACAATCTAGAAGTAATTAACTGCAAACAACGATGTCAACAACAGTCTTCTAGTTGTCTGGGTGGTGTAGTCGGTTAAATAGTGTAAACTTTTTGGGAATATTATGAACTTGTCCCATGTATATGATTTCATATATTATTGCCTCAAAGAGTTGGCAAAAATTAACTCTTACCCTTTACAACTCACGGTTGTTTTGTTTCTCTCTCTTTAACTCTCTCTCTCTCTCTCTCTCTCTCTCTCTCTCTCTCATATATTATTGCCTCAAAGTCAAAGAGTTGGCAAAAATTAACTCTTACCCTTTACAACTCACGGTTGTTTTGTTTCTCTCTCTCTCTCTCTCTCTCTCTCTCTCTCTCTCTCTCATATATTATTGCCTCAAAGTCAAAGAGTTGGCAAAAATTAACTCTTACCCTTTACAACTCACGGTTGTTTTGTTTCTCTCTTCTTAACTCTCTCTCTCTCTCTCTCCCCCAAAAAAAAAAAAAAAAGTTGGCAATATCTTGTTTGCTTCTTCCGATACTGGAATGGAACTCCTCTCTCTCTCTCTCTCTCTTCCAACGAAAAATAAATGACGATGGTTGATGAAAACAAGAAAAAAGAAGTAAAATATATAAACAATTTTGTGATACACTCTGTTTTTTGTAGCGTTACAATTGAGGTTATCGTACTACAATTCCAGAATATGAAAACCTGTCGGGGTCAAATGTAAACACAACTATGTGTGGTGAATACATACATGTCTACTGTATAACTTTGGCATTTCTGTGTATATCTTATGAATTGATATCTAATTTACTCCCTTTTGTTTTGCATTTTAGTGTATTGTTTTTCTTAGGTTATCAAGTACAAATTCTTTTTAATATGCTGTAGCCTTTAGGTTATTGACCGCACTGCTAATAAATCTTGGCTCCGCACCAGCTCCTTAAGCCATTCAAATGAAGTTTTTGCTTTTTAAAAATTCTAAATAAAAGATAACTAGGGTTTAATTTGTTGCAATAGTGTAGCTTTTGGAGTTTTTTCAAGCTTATTATTTGCAACTTCCTACACCCATTCAAAAAATTTCAAATGAAAAGCAACTACTTTGACGCTAAAGATTGGCATTAGTACAATAAAATCAGTAATACTGCACACAATGTAGATCAGTCACAAGTAAATAGCTTCACACAACTATTCTGAGACTCTTTTACGACTCACGTGTTCAGGCCAGCTTACGCGTAACTAGTTTTTGGAAGACTAATTAATCATGTCCAATACTAGCCATTTAAAGTCGGGACAAAGTCCCGCATGCACTCGTGACACTGGTCCATCAAGTTTGATAGCACCTACGAGGTTTCGAAATGGGCTCATGACAGTGGCGACAAAATGCAAAGCGAGATTGTTTTTTTAGGGCCCACGTCATATGGTTGCCATGTTAACAATTATTTGTGCCCCGTACCCTTGGATCTATGAGTGACAGAGACATGGGAATCTGCTGCGAAAGAGTGGAAATTAAATTGACTTGAAAATAAAATAGGGCCTACATAAATAAATAATTTTTTTATTTTTTTGCTGTACTATAGTTTATATGTGGTGGCGTGGTGTTGTGGCTCCATGTTTGATGGCTTTCATTGGACAAAGATACAGGCATAAAGAGAGGGTGCAAATCAAAGATGCTGAAACAGGGTCCAAGGGAATCATAAAAATAGTGGGATTCAATCAAGAAAACAGATAGTGGATGACAAAACTTAAAAATGAGAAAGCTACATGAACTAGTATAGTCTATTGTAAAAATGAGAAAGCTATATGGACTGGACGAGCTGAGCCGAGTTTTGTTTCGTTCGAGCTCGGGTCGTTTACTGAACGAGCCTAAAACTCGACCTCAAGCTTGGCTCATTTGTAAACGAGCCGAGCCCTTAATGAGCCTCTTAAAACAAGCCAAGCTTAATTGAGCCGAGTCGAGCTTTAGGGTGTTAAGCTCGAATCGTTTACTAAATGAGACTTAAACTCAAGCTTTGAGCTCGGCTCGAATACTAAACGAGTCAAGCTGCTCGATTTGTTTGCAGCCATAGCCACGATGGAAACATTTATATTACCATTTCTATTATAAGGAAAGAATTAGACGAATTTATGAAATTTGAACCTTGACATGGCCAAATGATTCCGTTCAAAAAAAAAAAAAAAAGACATGGCCAAATGACGAAGCATACTTCGTATAGCCGACACTAATTGACAGGGAACGGCTGGATTTGGCTGTCTTATTTGGTTATCATCAAATTAGAAATCTTTTGAATTGCTTGAAGTCTGAACCAGATGAAGGCACACAATGTCAGTGACTCAGTGCAAAGAAACAAAAGAGACAGCCAGACAGGAGAAAATAGGCATATCATATTCAGAATCACCTCAAGAGCAAAACAAAAAAAGAAAAAAGAAAAAAATCAGAATCACCTTTTATTAGCCTTATTGAGGTATACATGCAGCAGCACTTGCTTGCAACACCCCCTTAAACAAAAACCAAAAAAAAATCCATGAGTCCAACAAATTCAGCTCTCAGCCCATATTTGAGGAGGAGAACCAAAAACATTTTCCAGAAAAATGTTACTACATCAATTGGAGAGTCTTTAGTATGACTGCAAAAGGGAAGGAGGAGGGCACCCCGGCAAACAACCTCTCATCCACAACCCATGACGAAGAAACCAAGAAAATGGGAGAAGCCAACTTTAACAAAAAATAGAACTAGATGAGATGGATGTACAGAAGAATCAAACGAAAAGGCAGCGCAATGTTTCCGAGCATCACGTAGTTAGTCAAAGCTTGAGGAGCGGCTCCACCGGCCTCGCAAATAGTCTTCGAACGAGACAGTTTGCTCGATACTGCTCATGGAGAGAGAATCTTCGTGCACGTCAAGCAATGCAAGGTTAAGATGGGACTGGAGATTTGAGCGTGGAAACGCCTCATCATCCAGCATATCAGTCCCATCTGAAGAATCAATTTGTTGCCTTGCCCATTTGGTTACCTCTGAGTCACCCTGGAGGAGCTTCAAGACCTGTCATAGACAAAAAAGAAAAAGAAAAAGAGTGGCTTTCTGTTGGTAAAAGTTGGAAATGTGCATCATAGGCAGCGGGGAAATAGTTCGTTTGATAATAGGAGCTCTAGTTGCACAAAGGGTTGGTAGTATTTTCTTGGAGGCTTAAATATTGTCTAAATCATTGACCCCTATTTTCCTGCTTCCTTGTTTAAAAAGGGCACATCATTTTGGTGAGGGTATTTCATGAACCTGTAGAATGGCCTAGACGAAATGCTATTATCTAAAATCAGCCTAAACGAAATGCTATTATCTAAAATCAGGTTCTGAGAGAAGAAACTTGTCCCTTTTTAACTCAATACTCACCACAATTATGAGCGGCAAATCAAGTTGTTTATGATATATGAGTCTTATGATGTAATACCAAGATTTCGTAGGGTGGGGCAAAATTGAACTTGTATTTTGGAAGCATCTATTTCGTGTATCCCCTTGTGAGAGATGATAATGTAACAATGATTAATTCAAAGGGATAAACATGAAGCTATTTGAAACTGAACGGTGAGAATGATTAGATCTAGATAAAAGTCACAAAACACAGCAGTTGGAACAAAACGACAGACTAATCAAACATGAAACTAGAGGGAGCAGTAAAATAATTCAGCTCAACTTTTTCCATAGTAGTGGATACCAGATTTAGACACTTCGGAAAATAAAACTACAGTAATGTCTTAGTTTAGATTCCTTTTTCCTAAGAAGGTAATAGAGATGACTTACAATGCTCATTTGGGGTCGAGCTCGTGGCGCACGTCTGATACAGAGAGTAGCAGCTAAAACCATCCTCTCCATCTGGTCACTATTGTAGTTTCTAGCCAGGCTAGGGTCTAGTAACTGGGCAACCTTTCCACCATTTAGAATCGGTTTTGCCTATAAGGGAGGATTTGCGTTCTTAAAACCGAAACAATCAAGATGAAAATTCTGAATGAGAGTAAACAAGTGAGTATAGAGGACATACCCACATAACCAGGCTCTCTTGGCCCTTTGGATGGTCGTTACTTATAGGCTTTCTTCCGGAAAGAAGCTCAAGAAGTACAACGCCAAATGCATAGACATCTATCTTGTCATTCACTTTGCCGAACATGAAATATTCAGGAGCCAAGTAACTGCAGCAGATAACAACATGTTTCCGACATGTTAGTGACTGTATACCAAAATCAAGAAAATCCATGACGGCATATTTGAGAAACAACTTCCCCAGTTAGTTAGAACATTTAAGTTTTTTTATTCAGCATAATGCAATCAAAATTCCAGCAAAATCAACTATTTATCTATTGTTTTTGGCAATAACCCGAACAGGATTTAGAAGTTGGAGAAAGTACGAACCCAAAGGTCCCTGCAACATCGGTGCATGTGATATGTGACGAGGTTGTAGATGCCCACTTAGCTAGTCCAAAATCAGATAGCTGAAAACCAACCGAATCAACCAAAACTTTAAGAATATCAAGCAAAAAAGAACAAGAAAAATGTAAACGCCAATACGTTGGAAGGTCAATATCAATTACCTGTGGCTCAAAATCCTCAGAAAGTAGTATATTCGATGATTTTACGTCCCTGTGGATCACAGGTTTAGCACTTTCAGTGTGCAGATATTCCAGTGCCTCAGCTACACCGACAGCCACCTTATATCTCTCACTCCACCCAAACGTACAAGGATCCTTCTTATTACCTGCTTTATACGATAACCAAAAGTATAGTAAATATTGAATTATGCACACGGCAATCTTCAAGTACCATACACTTTTTTAATGATTAAGCAGATTCTCATGCTACAGCATACCATGAAGGTTATCTTCCACGCTTCCTCTTGATAGGAAATCATAAACCAAGAGAAGATTTCCATCCTCAAAACAGAAACCAAAAAGTGAAATGACGTTCTTGTGAAGTAAGGCAGTAATAATCTCAATCTCCAATACAAACTCTTTCAATACATCTTCAGATGGCTTCAAGATTTTCACAGCAATTTCCTTGCCATCTGGAAGGCGACCTTGATAAACTTGACTGCTTCCTCCTTTTCCAATCAAATTCGCTGGAATAACATAAATTTTTGAGTCAACTAAATATTGAAAATAACAATCACTCAAACTCTATTCCTCGAAAAGTTGAAACTTGTTTGGTTGACGGTTTTTGAAACTTGTTTATAAGGAATTTCTGGACAACCACCCGTTTTCAGAAAACACAAAACATATGTTTCCGAATTGTCTGAAAACCATTTTTGCTAAAAAATAAGCACAATACAACAATGATGAGCTTTTGCTTTTCTAAAACGTCTTCTAAAACTGTTGAGGATTAGTCATCTTTTTCTCGAAATCGAGTGAATCGGGCGCATAAATACGCAAGGAAGCTAATTAAAAAAGAAAGATATGTTCTTCTTTAGTCGCAATATTGAATCTATCTCCAAAGCAAATCTAATGAAGAAATCAAACCGGGAATGAAATTGGATGTTGCCCGCAGAAGTTCCTGATACTTGAACAGTCTGCAAGTTGAAGAGTATTTCTCATGAAGTCCCTCTAATTCTTCCGGTATGCTTCTTGAACTACTAGGGGAGGACGGAGCAGAAAGAGTATCAGCACCAACAAGTACAATTGCACCACTTTCCCCATCTAGTTCAGAAGATTGATCTTCCTGTTGATTACAAGTACTTTGCTTTGAATATGCACTTAAGAAACAGTTTCTGCTTGGCAACTGCATTGCCCACTGAACCACAGAAATCTGACGATCTGGTAAGAAAGCACGGCGAAGAAGTGGCCAACCAAATTTCCGTTCCGGCATCTCAGTTATCAACAAGGAGATTGAACTCGGTTCATCCTCTACCTTCTGTACTGTCACTAGAGCCATAGAGTTGTCTTGTTCACCATCACCATCACCAGAAGTTGATGACTCTGTTGATTGGACACATGAATCTTCCAGCAAAATGCGATATTCCGGGGAACAAATGGAACAGTTATGTTTCAAGGCACTCTCTCCACAATGAGAGTCTGCTTTCACCAAGGCTAGTTCCGAATTTCTACAAGTACCCTGATCGCTCGTTCCAGGAGGGTTTTCATCCTCACTAGCAACATGTAGTATGTTGGAATTCTTACTCAGAACTGACCGTTGAATTGCGCAGAGCAAATTATTTTGGCGATCAACGATTCCTGCCAAACAATAGAAAAGAGAATTTTATTTTAAAACAGGTCATGTTCAATTGTTGTTTTAGGATCAGTTCTCCCGTACACTTCTCAGAAAAATTCATTTGCTTAACAGGTTTAGAAACTTGTTTTTGAGGAATGTTTTTAACCCATTTTTAAGCAATACCAAAAGGGTTTTTTTTTTCACATTCTCGACAACTACATAAACAAGGAAATACGATAAGAGAACTATGAGTACTTATGTTCTTTCGAAAATAGTTTCTGAAAAGTGAGCTGGAAAACCGTTTTTCAAGTCCCTACAAGTTTCAATCAGACTCCTATTTTAGACACTTGCAAAAGCAACCGCTACCTTTTCCACAGCCGTTAGTGATCGGAGATGCTTCTCTATGAAACACAATCTTCCCATTATCAACCGCGAGTACTGAGCAATCCTTTGGCAGTTTTCTTCCACAATACTTGGCAACAGAGGCCGATGATCGAATTGTATGGTGTTTTCGAGCAGTTCCCACTATAACTTCATTAGCAAAATAAGACTTCGCTTCCCTCACCAGAACTTTTCGGACAGAAGAACCCCTGCATACCTTAAGCTTGAGATCCACCTGAAAATTTTGAACATCATCCAAACTCATTAGTTTTAAATACTTGAGAACATATTGTTTGAGATGGAATTAGTTGCATTATTCAGGACAGTGCTTGAACTTTTCAAAACAATTTAGCCAAACAAAGTTTCTATTCTTATTTTATAAGCAACCAAACAAAGGCGATTGTAGAAGAACAACTAGATTGTCTGGAAGCCATGATCCACCGACAACATTTCGCAACCCGACTCAATTTGTTGTTTTCCAATTGGTTGTTCAGAAAATTCACGAAAAGAAACGGAATCAGCACATCGAGCTTTGGATTTTTCAACATTATGCACCCATGAAAGCATAACCCTCGCGCTACGAAGATCAATGCAAGTACTGGACTTAGTGAAGAAGAGTATTTGATCTTGTACGAAGTGCAGCAATTAACAAACAACTAAGTACTAATTTTGATATACTGGCCTTAGGATTGATGAAAATTTGATCTTTGGGAAGTGCAGCAACTAACAAACACCAGAAAGTACTTTTTTTTCTTTTTTCCTTCGTTTTCTCAGAAACCAAACAGAGGCTAGTCTAGTTGAAAGAACTCAACACGAAACGAAAAACCCAGATCAAATTTATAGTTTGAAGTATGAAAAGTTTGTGAAATCCAAACCTGCTTCAAGTTGCAGAAACCTTCATACACAGCAAGAACAGAATCAAATGCTTTAACAAGCGAGAGAAGTGAGGATTTGCCTTCTGGATCCACAATTTCTGCACAAACCCGTAACACCAAATCAATCCTTTTTTTTTTTTTCCTTCCAATCAACCATTTAATACCTCAGTCAACCAAAGCCGCTCAAAACTAATAAAAAGCACAACGAAGTTTAAATTCTCTCTCTCTCTCTCTCTCTGCACGATTTCACACAATCCCTTTCCACAAAAACAATCAATTAGCACTTCAATAAGAAGCAGCAGAATGAGCATTTTAACACACACACTCTCTCTCTCTCTCTCTCTCTCTCTCTCTCTCTCTCCACACAACCCATTCCAGAAGAAAATAAATTAGCATTTCAATTACCAATAAAAAGGCAAAAACCCAGAAAAAAAGAAAAGAAAAGAAGAAGCAAAATGAATAATTTTACGTCTCTCTCTCTCACGAATTCTACACAAACCCCTCCCACCAAACCAATCAATTATCACTTCACTTAACAAAAAACCTATAAAACCCAAAAACGAAAAAGAAGCAAAATGAGTAATTTTAACTCTCTCCACGATTTTTACACAAACCCATTCCAATTAGCACTTCAATCAGCAAAAATCAAGAAAACCCGAGAAAAAAAAGGGAGCAAAATGAGTAAGTTTAACTCTCTCTCTCTCTCCACGATATTTACACAAACCCATTCCAACAAGCACTCCAATTACCAAAAAATCGCACAAACCCACAAAAAACGAGAACCGAAACGATTAATTTTCACACACTCTCCAGAAAAGCGTACCATTGTCACCGAGAACATGGAGGGCAATCACACGATCACCACTCTGCGCAACCTTAACCAGAGCCCAAGTCAGCAACTCCCTGCTCGGAGAATCCAACTTCACCCCCACCACCACCGTCTTCCCGCCGCCGGAAACCTCCACTTCTCCGGCAACCCCAGCCCGAGTCATTATTTCCGCTGGTTCCAACTCGTGGGTCGGATCCCTATCACTCTGTCTTTCTCTTTTACGGGCGCGATCAATTAAGCCTCATCTATTGGGACCTTATGAAAAGGAGGGAGTTAATATGGGCATAATAAAGCGTAAACCGCCGTCGTGTTCGTTCTGGCTTTATGGGTAGTACTCGTACTAGTTTTTGGTTTGCTGCTTTTTCATCATGCTATAAAGCCCACCACCAGAGCAGAAAGAGAGACTTGACCCAAAAAAGAAAGATTAGTAAAAAAAGAAAAAAAAGAGTGAAAAGAGGAGAGAGAACAGCGCCGTGTGTTACTTGTTCTACGCTATTATGATGCGTTTGGCAACTTTGGTCAACATAAGGTCATTAGCCACCCCACTTGATATTAACAAGGTAGTAGTAATAATCTGTACCAAGGAATAAATTATCCAACAATCAAATTTTCTTTTCCCCGTAAATAGGCATCCGGTCAGCTTACGCATACTTCGATTAATTTTGAGGGACCAATTCCACCATTCAATTGCGGGGCACACCTCTACTAATACAACATATATTGCTCTTATGTCTGTGTAAATGAATTTCTACTACTTTTCAGACAGATATGGTGACAATCTATTTGTTTTTGAGTTGCTATTATTGGGTTTGATTGTTCTGTGATTTACTATATGTCTTCTATTGTAATTGATGGTCTAGATGAGTGTTGAGAAATATGTGATTTCGATCACAAAAATAACCTCGAAAAAAGTCTTAAGAAAATACAGGAGCGAACGTATACAAAGGGGATGTAGGTTAAGAGCATCCATTAGGTTTCTTTCTTCCTTATTTTTTTTTTTTTTGAATAGAAAAAAAAAACCCATTGGAAATATTTTTAGACCTAACTTAGAAATTGTTGTCCTCTTGATAAGACATAGTATATTTGTCTCACGATAAAATGTAAGGCAAGGTTCTAGTTACACGTGCTTCTTCAACTATTTATTCAACCTTTTTGGTTAATGATATAGTAATATGCTCGATCATTAAAATTGAGAAGATTTGGCTTCGGAATCAAATGTGTGATCATTTGATCAATGGTAGTTTTCCTATGTGAACGTATAAATTTCAAACGTGACTGTTGTACAAATTTCTAAAATATATATGAAAAATATTCAGGGTTAGATATTCGCAATTTTGGCTCTTATCAACGAAGATCATAGTTTTTAAGTACTTCCCTATCAGTGACAATGCCAAAACTGTTTTTGTTGGTGCCAAAACTCCAGTGCATAAAAGTCTTGTACACCGCATATGGTACAAGCCTTCTGTGCACTAGAATTTTGGCACCAATAAAAACAGTTTTGACATTATCATTTCCCCTTCACCTTGACATAAATTATGGATTTCGTCACTCCACAAATATGCCCGACACTGTCTAGTTTCCTTTTCAAATGATCTCTTCCCCTAATAGCAATACCATTTACGTAATAAAGAATATTGTTATGCTAATTAACCTTCTGATTTTATCTTTTACATTTATCATCTCTTGTGATACACGCTATATATATATTTTTTTTAAACAGCGCGCAAAGAAAGTAATATTTCATTAACAATTACAAAATATTGCAAGAGGAAGAAAATAGATGGAACAGCCTAAAGAAACTCAAACCTTAGTTGGCTTGTGACGAATGTTATGACTATTGAGACAGCGACTCTTACTTTTTTTTCCCCGGCAATGACTCTTAAATAGAATGGTAATATGTAAAAAACAAAAGACAAAAGGTCAACAAAGTATTTTTATTGCATAATAAACGTGTAAATAAAATAGAACTATTTCTCTTCCTCTCTCACCAATTCAAATTGTGTAGTTACGAAGTCGCTACCATTCTCTTTTATTAATTTCTGACCACGACTATATAACTTAGAGAGTCAGAGACCTTCCCAGGCCGGCGATAATAAATACAGTAATTTGGTAATCAGTCCACTGTGCCAAGGGGCTCCCAGTACGTGGAAGGACCTTTTATTCTGATTCCAAATGGAATCCATCTACTAATCCTCCTATAATCTCACAAGACTACCAACCACTCCTAAAGGGAGTGAGACGGCTAGCTAGGTCTATTTCACTATTTGCCATGCATATCGGGTGTCAACCTGATCAGCATCCTTTTAAATCTATGATATGATAACCATTGCCAAAGGGGTTTCACCTCCCAAAGATATATGCACCTCCATTCACCAAAGAAGATATGGTAGTACGGATTCGGAAACTCTGTAGTGCAGGGATGCACTACAAGGCTGTAGGGTATCATCCAAGTCGTTTAACAGTGTTTTCAATGGTCCAGATTTTATTTTCAATCCGGACCATTAATTGCTGACATGATGCACTACAACCCTGTAGGGCAACCCGCCCTACAGGATCCTGAATAATACTCTCGCTAATATGTTACTTGACTACGTCCTGCACATCAGAGGATTAGAGGAGTATTCGTTGGCACCACACTAGTATTCTTGGTTCTTCTTGCATGTCAGGCGATAGATGGTGTCCGAAATCGCTTCATTCAGTTCCCATTGCTAGAGAAAATAATATTTCATTTATTACTTGGGTATAAAATAAGGGATTAGTACTTATAAGTATGCAAGCGATATCGATCTCTCCATCGATGGAATGATTCAAGCATTCCGGTTGGAATCAAAGTTACCGTACGGCACCAGAGCAACTCATTCCACCCACATGTACAGTCCACACCGCACAACAATAGACCCAAAAAAATGATTGCACACAATGATAAATTCAAAAAGATATAAAACGTCTCAAAGGCTTAAAAAACCCGACCGCGTTAGACAACATATCATGCTTTGGTTCAAAAACAAGTGACCCCTTAATTATAATTACTGTACCGTGAAAGGCCTCTCCCAAGTATTAGGCCAAAAAATCTGAATTTTGTTGGAAATTCACGTGATATAGCATGTGTATCCAAAGCATTGTCTCCAAACGTACGTATCACAACTTAATCAAGTAGGGCCATACTTCAAAAATGGAGTCAACATCAGCGCAAACAATCCCATGATCCTGTGGCTCCAAAGAGTGGGGCAACGCACAAGCCTCAAGTGAGTGCACTTATTTATTTTGTGTTCCGAGGATTAGGACCGTTTACTTTTTTTCCCCAATTTCTTGTTGGTACTTTAAGGACCCGTCCCGTTAAAGGAAATAAATATTTTTTTTGAATTAAAGGTGATGTGTTGTGAGAGAATGACATGTCTCGTAAACGGAAAATAAGTTCTTAAAAATAAGAACCTTAGCGGAACGGGGACCTGAGTAATTATATTCATTTTATTTACAGATAGTGGTTCAATTGAGGTATAAGCGAATATAGCATCAGTGAAGTTTTTGTCTTAACGTTTTATGTTTGATCACCGAAATTGGAATTTTTGATATTCATACTCCTATGTATTTTTACATCTTCTCGTAATTGATATCGTGAAATATAGCTGGGATCGGGTGCTTTCTTTGCATGGAATTTATTGGACAAATAATTGTTCGATCACGAATGATTAGATTTCTACTTATGCCATGGATTTAATAAAACTTTGAGAAAAATTCATAGAAATAAATAAGATTCGTTCTAGTTTTAAATTACTTGATAGAGAATCAAAATTGCCTTCCGATCAATTTGAAACGTCGACCTTCTTTAATTTCAGAATACAAGATACATGAACTGGATTCCCGATATAAAATAAATAAATTTGAAATTTTATTGCTTGGTATCGTGCATTGGGAGAGCCAATGGCAGCGGCCGTCAAGATTTAAATTCAAGCAACCATATACATAAAAAATACTACTCCTATTACTAACAAAAACAAGAAAAAGATAAGGCAAAATATCTCGAGAACAGTACCGTTGGTGGTTGCTTTAGGTTTGAATTGCGAACTCCAGACGCCCACTTCCCTGAAAAACAGTCACTTGATTTTGACACATTCCTGAACTTAATTTTTTAAACATCGCACTGTATTAGCGTATGTGAAGGGCTGCTCATTCCGGTCAATTTGCTAACTCTCCTACGTAACCTCCTTGAGGCCCTCATGTCCACTATCCCTTTGATCCTTCTTTTTCAAGAAAGGAAGCTAGTAATTACTTAAGAAATTGATGTTGCTTATTGGAAAGGGGTTAGAGATCTGAATCAACATCCTCTCACGTGGTAGTTAAGGATGGGACCAGGGGGTCTAGTGGCGGCGACTGCCACGATAAGAATTTTAGAAAATGCAATTATTATATGTAAAAAAAAATTATGCCCAACTTATATAGTCTCGCCACCACTAGATTTTTTTAGTATACATTTCGCCACTGCTAGGGTAAAATCCTGGTTCCATCCTTGGTGGTAGTCTCTCATGTGATGCAAACGAGACTCCTCACGGTCCTAATTCATTATCCGAACCGCTCATTTAGTAGGTCTCGGGGTGTTTAACGTCTATGCAAAAATCGAGGTGATCAGATATAGGTAGAAGCTTGGTTGAATGATATTTGTTTTACTTGTTACAAATATGATTCGTTCAACTGGATACTGATGTCCATTGAATTGAATTTTTGCAAGGACAGGAACGTCAAGGCTTAAGAAGTGAATTGTTTAGATCTTCAAATGGACACATGATCGTCTCTATTTTTGCGCCACATGAGGAATCATCCCATGAGAGGATCTCAACTCAAGACAAGGATGGAACCAAAATTGCATATAGGAGGGGGTTAGCCACAACATCAATACTAAGATTTTCAAATTTCAAAGTTCAAGAATATAAAACATTTAAATGACCAAATAATACCCAGTACAAAATAAAATATCTAGGTGCTTTTAATAAACAAAACACAACTAAAAGATGAAAAAATAAAATTTTCCCAATACTTTATACATCAAGCATGTATCAAAATAGAATTCAAAGATAGTTAGATCTAAAAGTCATCTATGATTGTGTTGGAACTAATTTTTGCAGCAGTTTCCTTCTAAATAAATACAATCACAGCCTTTGCGAGAAACTCATCCGCCATTCCAAGTCTGGTTCTGATAATATTTATAGTTGAAAATGCCCTTTCTAGTCCACCATATTTTATTTGGTAAGGGGACATGCACCATGTATAGATTTGATTTTTTTTTTTAAAACACTTAGATAATCACAAAAATTCTAAACCACGGGGAGGGCCTAGCCAGGCCACCTTTGGTTCCGTCTATGACTCGAGAGTTCTTCTCCGCCTGATTTTCTGTGTATCCAGTTATTACAACAGCAAAATCATGGTCAGAACATCTATAAACACAATCAATCGGCTGCAAATCACTTAGTACATGAGTACAATAAAAATGAGTCGAGAGGAACTTAATTAAGCCATTGGAAAGTGATTATCACAAAAAGGAATTCTAGTTAGAAAAGCCACCATGTTTATTGAGGAGGAGGAAAACAATACATTTGGCAACCGCATCTTATTGGCAGTGAAAACCTCATTTTTTAGGTCAATATATGGCACAATGAACTTCTTCAATCACCTCGCAATTTAACTGATCAAGTGTATTAAAAAAAATTATCGGTAATTTTTTTATTTATTAATCTTTGAGAAGGAATACGAATCTTGGGGCACACCGCCAAAAAAGTCATCCGAGAACCAAACCAAGTCTATTAAAAATTACTACCGTACTACTTTGGGGGATAATAGTACTAAACTTTTTAAAATTTTGAAGAGGTTCACGTGCAAAATTAATTATTTTGAGATGCCAAATGATATAGTTATGGAATCCTATTAAAAAAATAATTTAAAAGTACTTGTGAGTTCGATGGTCCTTATCTACACCATAGTCCCTTTGTGGTCGATCGCCATTACACTGATCCACACCTTATTGTGCACAATGCTTCTATTGTAGTCATAGGGAGGCAATGGGGTGCGATTGTGTGACCGCACACCAATTTTTTTTATTTATCATAATTAGGTATTCGGGTCAGCTTACGTGCACCTCGATTGATTTTGAGGATCAATTTCACCATCCACTAACAGGGGACAAGATGAATAAATCACTTAAGTTTACTCGCATTATCTCTGCAGAGAGTGACTCTTGCAATTGGAACTCAAATTTATGTGCCCGTGATTGTGCCGATACTTTCTAGCTCTTACTTATTACTAGGCTATCTAATAGATAATATGTAGAAATTAACCAAGGAAATAGATAGAAATTAACTACAAAGAAAACTGAAAAGTCAATTTGATGTGTGGTCAAAGTCTAATCTGGTGCAATTAAGACCACATCCACAATTTACTTGAGCCACTAATTATTTTTTTTCTTTCCTTTTTTGCATGTAACAAAGAACAAAAGTACGTTCACTCGAGATCCGATGATTTGATCGTATCCACTCATTATGTAAGTACGTAACCCATGCAAGAAAAGTTCTAGCTATTTGGATGGTGATACCTACATGATGATCCGTGTACATTCGATCTCGTCGTAATTTTGTTTCTCAAACTTATGCTATTAGCTGGTTCAATATTTCAAACGCAAATACGGTACTCAATCATGTAACTATCAATGTCCGATCGAATCATTTAAGTCTTGAACGTTCCCTATGTAACCTCGCCGCAGAGTGCTTTTGTGCTTCGCCATCTTCTCTTTATTGCTTGTGCTCAGTGCTGTTAATGTCAACCGCAACCCCCATCCCCATCCCCCCAGTCGGTTTTAGTCCTGCTCATCTCTTAAATTTAATACCTGCTCCTATTTTTGTGGCCTGGAGGTTTGTATTGTCGGTGGATTTAATTAAATGCCAGTCCCCTTCACGAGCTACGACTCTAACGTCCTTTTTTTCTACTCTAACGTCCTTATCTTAATTACTCGTGTAGTACTACGACATCACATGCATGTCCAAAAGAAAACGGACATGATCACATACCTACAATTCAGAGAAGTCCCTTTTGGCCTTATTCGCCCTTTATTTTACTGTTCGTGTCAGCTTTTACACATCTTGACCACTTGCGATGATTGACCTCATTCTTTCTCAAAGCGAGCTCAAGATGAGTTTTCAGTAAAAGTTTTTGGCTCTAGCCCAGTTGGCATCGCTTGATCCTCTCCATGTAGGAGGCCAGAGTTCGAGCCCCATTGTGGGCGTTTGGGGTTCAGGGCTATGGATAACCGCTGCAACCCCCTGTGGACTACTAACTCCCCTCTAACCTGCGCTGATATATACAATCTTGGCAAAAAAAAAACTAATGGTGATAGTCAAGTTGTTTCTGGTAAATATATAATAAGTATTTTAGTTGATGTATATAAGGAGAATGATCGACGTGCCTAGAATTCCGTAGAAACATGGGGTTTAGTCCATTTAATTTAAAGAAAACTAATTAACCCTCAAGTAAACCTATCCAGTAGTGGGAGCCCGATGAAGGCCGTGAGAAAATTTCATATGACCTGACCCCATAAGAATTACTCCAATACCCCCAAGAAAGTTTTGAACATGGGACATAATTAAGAGAGAGTGAATCTCTAAGTGAGCACTAGATCGACCAAATACTTGGGGTTCAATATATTTCAATAGTGGATGAATTAGGCTCCTCCCGTATTGACTTATCGGCCGTCCAATTGGGAGAACATTGTTTCTTTTTTCTTTTTCTTTTTCTTTTTTCTGATCAGGGAGAATATACTTTATTAAGAAAATTTCAATAGAGTAATGATTGAAAACAAAACTAAAACTAAAACTAAATGGGTAACCAAACAAAGCCGCTTCACCAGTTTTGTTTTCTTGACCTGATCAAAGCACTTCAATAGTTTTTTATTTATTTATCTGATAGCACTTCACCAGTTTTGAGTTGCTCAAAATTGTCCTTAAATTCAGGTTAAACTTATCACATCTCTCAATCCAAAAGAGAAGGACAAAAGGGTAATCTCAGGAGGTTTTCCGCTTTATTATTTCAAATGGCCAAACTATTTAGGACATAGTACAAAATTATAAAAATAGGCAACGAAAATGAGATAGAAAAAGTAAAAAAATAAGGCAAATTCTAAAGGGTGCCCCTGGGGCACACTATAGGGCACTAGTTTAACTACATTAATTACATTTTGTTATACTCATCCCAAGACCTATTAATAACCACATTGAAAATCCAAATCATTCATCAAAAGAAGTTCAAAAGTTTCTTGATTGACAAAAAAAGACCACAACTTTTTATATTCCTCTATCTATATCTATAAAATGAAAAAAGAAAAAAGGACGAAAACTGGAAAAGTGGGAATCCTGCCACGTTTTTTTTCCCTGTGAGACTTGAACAAGAATTTAACCTTGAACAAGAATTTAACCTTTGCTACCAAGCAAACTAATGTATGAATTTTTCTTTGAGTTTCTTGGAAAGATTTTTCCCTTACATACTTGATTGATGAAGAGTTTTTTTTTTTTTTTTTGAATATTTTTGATAGATCATGGTATTGCATTATGTAGGAGAATGGATGGAATGTTTGAGTCAGAGTTAAACTAAATGAAAAAAAAAAAAAGTTATTTCCAATGTTAAATCAAATGATGAAGAGTTTTTATTCCTTACAATTTTAACCATCCAGTTATTTGATCTCCATATATATTATACAAAAAACTGTTCTATAGTTCTTAGTATTGTCATTAAAAATAGTATTACAAACATTTATGGGTATTTGATTTCCATATATATTATAAAAAAAATTGTTCTAGTTCTTAGTATTGTCATTAAAAAATGGTATTACAAACATTAATGGGTAGTTTAGAAAATAGTGGTGAAAAGTAATATTTTGTGAGTACCCATAAACCCAACTCATGGATTAAGTATATTTATTGCACCTAAAGCATTTAAAGAACCCTAAACTAGTGCCCCAAACTAATGCCCCAGGGGCACCTATTAGCGGGACCGAAAAAATAAAGACCAAAAGGGAGTGATGTTCGCACTCCCCAAGTTGTTAACCGTACTCTCAAAGAGAGTGCAAAATCACTCCCCAAACTGAAACATGAAAAATTATGGCCTAATCTCCTATCGTCATATAGGGCTGCTCACTCAGCTCCAATTTATTGATGAGGAGTGGGGCGTGACCAGTTATAAAAAACAAGTAAACGAGTTCCCCGAGTTTCGATAACCACTGGTTATTAATGACATACTATATTTTTATTAATTCTCAAATTTATGACTCTAGTCATCTAGGAAAGGTCAAATTATTAAGTGCACTTGTATAGGAGTATGAGGAGTGGCGAATTCAATATTTTGGTCAAGTTGGGATACAAATATTCTACATAGAACTGCTAACACAAATTCTAAGTCCTCACAATCACAATGAGTAGTTGTTGAATTTGTGTGTGTGTGTGTGTTGAAATGGTAGGATTATAAGTCAAATAAAGGCATGTGTTCAATCTTATACTTCGTTGTGCGATCATATGCGTATACTTTGTGTCAGGGGCGGCTTCACATGGAGTTGAGGGGAACCCTCTTGGACTCGGAAAAATGCACTAAAGTTTCGTATTTTTCTTAAATATAATTTAATTTTTCTTTCATATATTTTTTATATTGTTGGCGCTGAATTGTTCATGAGTAGTCAAATTAAAAAAATAACTTCACTTAAATTTGTGAGTATTTAGATCGTATAACTCAACAAAATAAAATAAATTAAGCATAATTCATTTTCAATCATAATAAAAAAATTATTTTATATAGACCGTTGTATACAAAAAAAATTCATTTATGTTATTGTCATCGTTGAACTAAAATCCTTGCCGCTGCTTTGTGTAATTGTGTTGACAATATTTACATCTAGACTAGGCTTGAAGTATTTATGTAGTAACTGGAGTCTTTAGAAACCCCCATTGTACATCCGCCCTTGAGTACGAGCACCTTTTTTTTTTTTTTTTTAATGGGCTATAGTTATCATTTTCCATTTTTAATTTATCTTCAAGTGGAACTAATGTACACATAAAATAACGAAGTTGTATCTAAAGTGGAATTGGGTGAGGACCCTGGCCTACACCATATCCGGCACCATGCCCTAACTGTCTTTTATTTTAATAACACAAGTATTCAAGCAAACTTACGTGCAGTTGGACTAATCGTGGCAGATCAATTCCGTCATCCACCTTAAGACCCTCATCCACTTGCGGGGTCCTAGTTAAATCCAAATCAAAGCTCTATATGAATTGTCCCCCAAAAAGTTGAAATTTTGAATATGAGATCTTAGGAGAGATCAAATTAACTCCTAAGTTTTTTTTTTGGGAGGGGAATTGATTTCCACACTTCAGTTTTTGATATTCACATTCCATCTTTTTGTTTTTTAGTGTTGAAAGTGTATGTATTTTTTTTGCTAAAAAACAAAAAAGAGAGTGAATATAAAAAAGGAGAGTGTGAAAATCAATTTCCTTTTTTTTTTCACAAAAAAGTATACCCATTCAATTCATTCAAACAAGCCATACAACATCTAAATATGACATCTAAAAAAAATCACCCAGATACAGATCAAGCCATACAACAGTTACTGGTAACCACCCGAAAATAGATATACAAAAAAACAACCAGATCCTAAAAGAGACGAAACTAATGTCGAACTCCTAAGCAAGAACCATTACCCATCCACACCGTAATCTTGAACGGCAAACGTGAAGCTAGTATCCAGACGCCGGGCACCTCAGGATAACGGAGCTCCATATCAAAGATAGAATCAAACCTGTGGAAATCAATCAAACACCCACCGGACTAAATCCGGACAGAACCGGACTAACTCCCAAGTCTCATACCTTGGGTTTTGTTGGGATTCCATGCCCTAAACTGGTTATAAATATTTTCTCCGGATAAAATGCAAAAATGTTCTCCGTGATCTTAACCGTACCTCGCATAATATGCGCTTCAAGAAATTTCGCACGTAAAAGGCGGGAATGGTAGGCCGAATACCTCACCTCATTTATTTAATTTATATTAAGGATGACCGATGCTAAGAATAAATTGTGATGCCAAACAACTAATAATTAAATACTACTTAGTAAAATTTAGGATTTGCATAAGGCCGGCTGTCATGCAATTTTTATACTCTCCATCCATGTTTTTCCATTAGAATTCAAAGAGTTGGACGGTTCAATTGAGTCATTCTGAAGCCCATTTTGATTATCGAAATTAATTGTTCTTCTTTTAAAGCTCGTCAAGAACATCAACCTTGAGGAAATCTATACCGGCGGGTAATACATTTATTTTGAGGTATATGAGTTTTGATTCAGTGTAGATAAATATATTCATATTGATCAAAGTTTTTTTCTGTCAATCGATAGAAGAGATCATTTTTACATGATATATGAAGTACAGAGTACAAACACGGAATACTACATCAATTGTGAGAGTTCACCAGACAACCAAACCCAACAACGCAACCAATACAAGAAATAAGTCCATTATAGGGTAGAGAAACAAAGCAAGAAATGAAAAGTCCTCTAAGGGAAGTATACACACACGTAAGTGGAAAGACTCGAACTCCTGACCTTTCAGTGAGATGCAAGAGTTCTGGCCAACTGAGCTGACCTCCGTTGGTTATATTGATCAAAGTTTAATCGACATGAATTTGATACAATTGATGTTCTCACTTCTCGCCAAGTTGTAAAGATGAACAAACTCGATCATCAAAAGTAACTCAAAAAGAACCTCCAAATAGTCCTATGGGACAGTCCATTCCTTATAATAGGGGGTGTTTGGGACAGTCCATTCCTTATAAAATGTGCTATAAAAAAAAAAAAAGAAAAAAAAAAGGGAGTTTGAAAATCACAATCCTTCTCTAAAATATATATTCTTTCTTTTTTTCAATATATTAGGAGTAATTTACTTCTCTCTCTCTCTCGGGACATGGGAGTAGTAATTGGAAGAAAATACTAGTACGAACTTTTCCTTAAAACAATGCACAGAACACGTGGAGGACAGCAAAATACACCATGGATTCTACACTATTCCCCACAAAAAATCCTAAGATATTATTATTATTATTATTATATTTCTCAACTACTCCAATAGTTAGGCTAATATTTGGTGGCAAAAAAAGAGAAGGCCAGAGGGAAAGTTTGAACAAACTACACTCAACTTTTGGCGGGTAATTGTGATGATGATATTAATTTGCTTGTACGTAAATAAAATGGGGTTTGGGGAACTACAACTTAAATTGACACTTTAACCAAATTAAGCACAAATACACACCAAATTCATCTTTCGCCCAAAATATATAATCTGACTAACATTTCAAGTTTTAACAGACGGATCGAAAATGAAATCTAAACAAGAAATTGGTTGGCCGCATCGTGCATGTAAATGGAGATTTGTCGAACTCAGACAGTTATTGTTTACTTGTTTACTGGTAGGAGAGAACTTTAGGAAAATCATTGGTTTAGTTTAGTTTCCTTTCACGATAAGAAAGAAAAATACTACTATCTTCGTTCTAAAAAAAAAAAAGATTGTCTGATCCGTAAAATTAGAACGTAAAAAATGTTACTGAGATGTAATGAGTTTGTTTAATTCGAAAAAAATTTATAACTCTTCAACGGAATCTTTTTATGTTCTCATTTAGCGAACCACGAGATATTTTTAGAACGGAGGGAGTGCTTTGGACTAAAAACTTAGATGCTTTATGGAGGAGGCTGGTCCAAGCAGGTCGGTTTTGCAGGGGTGCTGCGGGAGATTCTGGTACTCGCTTCTGAGTTCTCCTCGCTGTGAATCACGTTTTGTTATCGCGAGGCTAATGGGGTGGCTGACTCGTTAGTCAAGAATGTTGTAACAACTCAAGGGTATTTTGTTTTACATAGTAGTGCACCTGAGTTTTTGTTGCAAGCTTTGCGTAAGGATCAGCTTGGGGTAGCAACTCCCCGTTTTGTAAAAGTGTATATCAGACTTGTTATCCAACACTGGACCAATCTTGTTTGGCGGAAAGTCTATATCCAATACTGGACCAATCTTTTGAAGGAGAGCTCTCCCTCTTTTTATTTTTCAACAATACCAGAATTTTCTGCACCAAGAAATTCGGACGCATTCAGAACAAATAAGTTGTTCTTCCTGAATGTGCTAATTCAATTAAAATTAAAAAAAAGACTAATGGGAACGATTGGAGCCGACAAAATTGGTAATACTATCTGTCAACGTATTAAGTAATATAATAAAAAAGTAAAGACGCGCGGTAAATGCCGGTTCCGTACAGTAACATATGGCACGCCCATTAGCAATCGAAAATTTTAGGCCATACAAAAAAAAAAAAAGGAATTGCACCCATTGACATTTACATTTAAATTATGAAGAAACCTGACAATTACCTGCACAAATTGGGCTACCAAGGTGATGAATTGATTAATAAATAACAAATTAAGCATGCATGATCCCATCATGGGATGACGCCATTGACAGGGCAATTGGCAAATAAAAATTAAGCTTGTTTTGGTCATAGGTAGCTTGCCAATAATAAAGAATCAAACATTAATACTGGGGTACTGTTATGGTCAAATGAAGTCATTAATCTAAAAGCAGAGTGTACAATGTAGTACATTTTTTTGATATGTAAAAAATAATTCATTTGGTGGGACTAATAATGTATGAAGAAGTATATATCCTAAAACGATACATAATCTAATCGGATTAATAGTGATGAGTTACTAATTAATCTTTTATTTTTGTCAACCGGAAGAGAATACTATTAAACTAGACGATCAACGTCAGGAAACCAGAGAAGCGTCATACAGGATAGAAAACCAAAAGTCCACGAGAGCCCTCAAACTTAAGTTCTAAGACCCACTCCCAGGGAATCAGCCAGAACAAATTCCCTGGCTGTGGGAGGGATAGAGGTAGTGGCTATCAAATCCTATTCTTGTTGAGAGCCAAGTCGGGCCAGGCGGTCTGCTGATTGGTTTGCCTGGCGAAACTTGTGGGCTGCGGTTGATCTAGTCAGAGTTGCAAGCCTACGTGCTTCTTCAACAGTGTGGCGCGGGGGGTGGGGTCCTTCGTTACAGAGGAGGAGTTTTTCAGTGCCGAGCGGGTATTGCCGACGTAGCGCTCGTTCGGCGCATCTCAGCCGTCCGATTCACTTTTGGACAGCTCGGATTGAAATCATCTCTCTCCTCTCACCCCAACACTTTCTCTCTCCTTTTTTTCTCTCTCAAAATCTGAGCCGTCCAAACACGAAATGGACGGCTCGGATGCACGAGCGGGCACCACGTGGTACCCGCTCGGCACTGAAAATTTTTCCGTTACAGAGAGTGACCGCCAGACTTGAATCTGATTCAATGTTGACGTTAGTCATGCCCTTTTCAAGGGTTATTGTGAGGTCCCTGTAGATCGCCCAGATGGCTATTTAATCAACGTACCCTTTCAATTCAGTTTAATTTACACCATTCATATTCACCCTCTTGCGAGGGGAATTGAGAATGACCAGTCACCGGTTAGCATTCATTTAATTTGAAATTTCCAAACATCAAATGAATTAGGCCCGTTCCGCTTTTTTTTTAAACCTTTCTTTTAAAAAAAAAAGGTAATTTCAAGTTCAAATATAATGAAAATGAAAAGTAATTTTTAAAATTTTTTTTTTCGCACTGTTTAAAAGATCTCAATGAGATCTATCAAACAAGATCCATATTGGTAGGAAAATTATATGCGTAAACATATGATTTTTGAGCTTGAAATTACCTTCCTTTTCTAAAAGTTCATTTTTTAAGAAACCGAAACACCCCCTAACCATATCGATCCTCTCAATTTGTATCTAATAAATACTTTCTTTTTATTTTTATTTTTATAGGCTGTATCTAATAAATACTTGAATGAAACTTACATATTCTGTCACCCTTTCATTCCATCTAGTGTAAGTGGCATTAGATCAGCAACATTCATATATATGATTGATTGTTCAGGTATTGTGTTCAACTCGATCAATTCGCTATTAGGTTACAATATTGCAGGGATGGCTTTCGAATTTTTGTTCAGTGGTGACAAAAATGTATTAGTGTATTTGGTATATGAAACACTATATACATAAAATAACGAAATTTATCGGACTTGATTTACTCACAAATCTAAGTAAAGTTTTCATTTACTAGCGTCATATTAATGATCCAGTACAGACAAATATTAGAAAAAAAAAATGAAAGCGTATGAAAAAAAAAATTACAAATTTTTAGTGGGGAGAATGTCTCAAAATGAGAACAAAAGAGGCCAGGGAGAAAGAGCCCATGAAAAAGGTAGAAGTCTATGATGTCCAAATAATGTTACTACGCAGATGCAATAGTAATATTTTTTAGGCGGTGTTCGGTTTCTTGAAAAAATATTTTTTGAAAAAGAAGGTAATTTTAAATTTAAAAATCATATATTTACGCAAATAATTTTTCTACCAATATAGATCTTGTTTGATAGATCTCATTGAGATCTTTTATACGGTGCAAAAAAAATCAAAAAATCATTTTTCATTTTCATTATATTTGAGTTTGAAAATTGAAAAAAAGAACTTTTAGAAAAAGAAGATAATCGCTTTGTTTGGTTGAGCTTTTAGAAAGTTATTTTTGAGAGTTGAATGGTAATGAGTGGAGAGAGATAGAGAGAAAAAGGTATTGAGAAACGTGTAGAGATGAGATGAGAGTGAGATGAATGTTAAACCAAACAAAGTGAATATGTAACACCCTTACAAGTCCTGGTGGGGTACATAACATTCTGATTGGTAGTACGAGATTTGTAAAAGACCAAATAGGATAACAATTATGATACTTTTTCGAGCTCTTTTTGGCCGGTACTATTTCGTCTTTTCATTTGTTTATTTGAATTTTTATTAGATTCGTGTCAAATTCTTCGAATTAATCATTTGTCTTAACAAGAAAAATTTTAAAAGTAAAAATTATAGAAAAAAGAAAAACAAAGTTACCGAAGAAAAAAAAAAAAGAAGAGAGAGAGCACAATCTTATTTGTCTTTTCTAATTTATTTAAATTTTAGTCACTTTTTTTTTTAAAAATTCGGTTTCTCTTATCAAGAATAATAATTAATCTCAAAACATGACGAAAAACTAAAAACAAAATTCACAAATAAGATAGTGACCTTCATTTTTCTTTCCATCCACAATTTTGACATGGAAGCCCTGGCTGATGTGACCTCCGATCCATTTTTCCTTCGGGATTACTTACAGGCCATAAAAATTTGGAGGTGACAATCCCCCCCCCCCCCCCCCCCCCCTCTCTCTCTCTCTCTCTCTCTCTCTCTCTCTCTCTCTCTCTCATTGCTTGTGAAATATAGATATATTCCTAAAAGTCACTTCTTCTTCTTTTCTTTTTCTTTTTTTTTATCACAATTTAGTGCAGCACGCATGTGAATATCATAGATATGCTCCGACAAGTTAGATTATCCTATTTAATGACTTCCACTTTGCACACATGCAGTTGCTTGTGCTTCATTGCGACTGAGATGGTTGGACCGATAGGGATGCTATCGAGCATCTCCCTGTAGAGCGGTTGATCAGGCCGTTCATCTCGGCACGGATGATTAGGATTGAATCTGAGCATATACAAATATGAACAGTCTATTGCTCGGTTGAGATCCAAGCTGTTGATTACCGAGATGAACGACCTGATTGGCTGCTCTGCAAGGGATGCTCGGCAGCATCCCCATTACGGTTGGACCCCTAACATGTTTTTTTGTGGGAATAGATACTTTAAAGTAGTACTCCAGATAGGAGCATATATAGACAAGGTCAGAGCCATAGTTGTTGACCTGTGAAGCCAATTACAGAGGTAATATTTGCTAACTAGGGTTTGCCAATGCCTGAAGGCACGGCGCAACGTGAGATCTAATTAGTGACAATTGTGCAATTAATATTGTTTGAGAGAAAGAGAGAGAGAGAGGGAGGGAGAGCCGTAGGATTTATGGAGCAAATTAATGATTAGGATTCATAGAGAGATAAGATTCAAAAACTATTCTCCCTCATTTTTCATTTTATTTTTCTTCCTAATCAAGCGGACCTAGTGTTTAATCCTCTTCCTAATCAAGCGGAGTATCTTGCTAGGACATGTGATGTGAAGATTGGAAAAGATTGGGCAATTTGTAAAGACTTGGGCCTTCTCCACGAAGTTGGGCCGGGCCCGGTCCATCAGCTAACAAAAGCCTAGCTAGCTAGTTGTCTAAAAGAGGTTTCAGAAAATTTTGAGGTCACACAATTTGGTAGGAAAATTTGTATGGAACTATGGATTAAGCCGTTTGAAAAATTATCTAGTTGTATTCTAGTTTCTTAAAAGTCAAACAATATCTATTGGCCCTAATGAGAAAAACTTATTTCCGGTTGTGCTGTAAATATGTGTTTACAGCACTCAATCGTGACCGTCCAAAAGTGTTCTAGACTATCCAAATTTTAATGAAACTTTTCCGGGGAAGAGTTAATTGTTACCGGTCATAATTGAAAACGAATCTCAGACATTGATTGTGCGAATAGACGGCTGAAATTGATTGGTGCCGTAAACAACCTGTTTACAGCACAGCTGAAAACAAGACAATCTCTTTACTAATTTGGTGTACTCCATTGTTGAACACATCTCGTTCTTGTGCCTATTTATTGGGGCTGGCCATTGGCTAAGGCCCAAAAGACCGTCGTCTAAGAGCATCTCCAGTCTTCACCCTTTTTTTTTTTCTCAAATTTGAGTTAAATTTTGGGTAAAAATCCATTTTAGGTAGGCATATCTCCAACCATCAAACCCAAATATATATACATTTTATTCTTAATGGCATAATCATAAATAAAGGAAAACAATCAAATCCAAAATGAGGAGACCTGGGTACTCTTCTCTTTCCATCGCCATCTCTCTCTCCCTCAGAATCAAACACAAAATTTTTTTCACACCAAATCTAGAACCGGACACAACCACAAAAGACAACTCTGAAACTCATTCATCATCATCGGAGGAGGCTAGAAAAGAAGACGACAACTCTTGGGGACCCAAGAAGACTTAAGAGGTCACAACACCACCAACTCTGGGGGACCCAAGAAGACTTAGAGGTCACAACACCACCGCCACTTTCTGCATCGCCTCTCAAACTGCCGGCCCTCAGCCTACCGCCACTACCGATGAGGTTCTCTCTCCCTCCTCCCTCCCTCTTTCTCTCTCTTTCTAACTAGCCGTTGGAGAAATGGGTCAAGGCAAAAGTTGTCCCAAATTTGGGTAAAGAAATGGGTAAAACCCAAAATGGGGAAGGGTTTGGGTCAAAGATTGGAGAGAGATTTTTGTAATTTTTGCCCCATTTTTAAATTTGAGTCTTAAAATGAGTCAAGGCTGGAGATGCTCTAAAGTCCCCAATATATACGCAAAAACTAAGCCCCCTTAATTCTTTTTAGTACCCAGTACGTATGTCTTTTTCTTTCTTTTTTTCAATAACAACACTAGGGGCCATTCTAAAATGCAAAGCACCTATTTCACACTTAAGGGCCACAGGCACAATGGCCCAACTTGACTTATACTTACTAGGAAAACAAAAAACAAAAAAAAAAACGGAAAAAGTGGAGCAAACTACCTATATTGGATTTTGCGGGTCAACTTTCACTCGACCTGAATTGTTGGATCGTGTCATATGCATGTTTTGGGATGAAATAGCCAATCCTATAACCTGCAAATTGCGTACGTTCCGAGACTCCAGTGGTAATATATAACTCCAACACATAATTGTTGCGCAAATTAACCAAGTTTTACCTTATTACAAGTTCTACTACGACCGCCATCACTACTACTACTAGTACCAGCTAGAAGTAGGTGATTAAAGGTTCGATCCCCATTGCAGTTCCAACAAGCCAGAGATTAATTATATATAAGTTCAACTTGTAGAATATATATTTCAGCAGATTTTAAAACCTCTCCTGCAAATTTGGCTGAATTGGCTGAATCTGGAGATTGTGGAAGGCAAAGGGCATCTGGGGCTGGTACTCTCTCACTTGATGATGGTGATGATGCTGATGCTGATGATATCCATTCTCCATATCTCCACCCTCCATGTCAATCCCTTGCTGGTGCTGGGTGCAAGAACAAACAAGAAAATGAAATGAGACTTGCCCCCCTCAAAAAATGAAATAAGAAATGAAAACCCGACACTATAACATGAATTGTTAGCGAAACATGCGTGCTATAACAATTGAGTTTTTGCAGATTTGTGTTTCTTATGCTAGTTTGTTTTGGCAAATTTCCGATTCTTTTATATGATTTTTTTTTATCGGCAACAAATATTTTATTATTAAAACTTGACAAAGGTTGCATCGAGAAAGACAAAAAAACAACGCAAGAGGGTAACGTAGATGGCCAAAGTGAAATCCAGCGAAGTGCTAGCTGGATAAAAGAAAAGAAACTCCAACACAAGGAAAAGCTAGTAAGTTAAATTTGAAGGGAAAATGTGAAAATTTTAATGCATGTTTATGGAAACTAACAAGGTTGTGTTTTTTTTTTATCGGCAAAAGTAACAAGGTTGTGTTGATTTCCCGTGTGAACCGAAAATCTATCGTTTACAGCAGACTTTTGGTAGAGGAAGACGGTAGTAAATAGGCAGTCTTCCCGCACTCTCGTAGAGATGCTGATTCACGTGACTCAAATATATGTCGCAATTAAAACTTAGGAAAAGGGAAATGAATTCCGTCAACAATGATTGCTGTATGATTTTGGAGTTATATAGTAACCTTGGTTTAGAAAGTGGGATTTTGGAGGCTATTCTGCGATCACAAGGGCGACTGGATTCTGGGTTTCTATGGAAAGAACAGTTGCATTTCAAGTTTGGAAACTGAGATATGGGGAATTTACAAAGGGCTGGCCATCATCCTGGAGAAGATCGAGCTTGTCCAATGTCCAAATAGATTCATGACTCTCTCACTTAATCTAATCAAAGAAGTGAAACCAGATAATCACCTCCATAGTGCATGTGATTATAAATGAAGCTCATTAACACGGTTCTAGCTCACACATACCGATCTACCAATCAATGTGCAGACCATTTAGCACATATAGGAGCTAAACAAAATATAGAGCTTGTCTTGGCAATCGATATTCCTATATCTGCTAGGGAATTTGCTATTACAGATAGCCTAACATTAGGCAAGTACTTAATTTGCTATTACAGATAGCCTAACTTTGCTTTTTTGTTTTCCATCAGGCCTATACAGTTCCTCTCTCTCAGTGGTCTGTATTTGGTCTTTTCTCGATGTACTCCTTGTCGAGTTTTAATAAAATCTTGTTGCCTATCAAAAAAAACATTAGGCAAGTACTAGATTAGTTTATGTCTTTCGATCTTTAGGGTTTGTATGCTACTCTCTAAACTTGCTACTTTGATGCGGTTTGCTCTAAACTTGCTACTTTGATGCGGTTTGCTCTTTCGTAGTTGGAATGAATTTTCAATTGACAAAAAAAAAAGGAGTTATATTTTGAACTGTGAGTGTGGCAATGCATGTAAATCATTGTGGATCATGACTATCCTTTTTTCTCCCTTTTTATTAGCAATTAACAATTTTAATTTTTAATCGAAACAATGTAAAATTGCCATGAGATAAAAGGGACAAAGGGCAATGTTGGCAAGATGCCAATAGATTGGTGACAAAACAATTTCACTAACATACATATTGGTTACATATTAATAGATGGTGCCCAAAATATTATTTCCAAATGAAACTATTTCATTTAAGTTCTTATATAGCCATAGCCGAGCCAAAAAAAAAGTTCTTATATAGCCATAGTAGATCCAGTGTCTGTAGTATGTACGTAATAGGATATGTTAAGATTGGTCGTCCGAATTAGCTATTCTATTGGATCGCATACAAGGTTATTGAAAGATGCATCCATGCTCCTATTGAAATATAAATTCGCAAATATTTAATTAAATTCACAAGATACTAAAAAGGTGAGGATGCATGTTGGTTACAAGAAAAATGTTACTTGCCATGAATTAAAAGTTTACGTTAATATTTACACCTCCGGTGTATATAATTTAATCTCATCGGTATATATAAACGTTTTCGATCAATAGGATAGGATGTATGAGCATACCAGCATGCATTGGAGGCGCCTGTTATCATCCTCCAGCATCCTTTCCTGATTAGTTATATAGAGCCAAAAGAAGAACAGTCAACAATAGCCAATTCTCTTCCATGCATTCACGTTCTCGAAACAAAGATCGTACTACCTCCCCGTCCCAAAATATTTGTTTGGTCGGCAAAACAATGACTTAAAAAATGTTTCTTTTTTCAGAAAAAAATTAATTTTTTTTTACAAATTAAGAGAACTCATTGATATCATGGAAATGGTTGGAAATTTTATTGAAAAAATTACATTAATTTCAAATTCTCCATTTGCAGACCGGATCGACAGGCATTTTGGGACGAATGTTGTATATAAGTAGACTTTAAAATGAGGAAAAAAAATGTTAAAAGCCCTAGATTTATGTCTTCGATCTCCCTGATCTACACATACATTTTTCTTCATCACCTTGAAGAGCTCCATCTGCGAACAAGACAAGGGAAAAGGAAGTAAGATCACAAGATTAGTCTTAGAAAACCCTAAAATAGTGCATAGTTGTAACTAATACTGTAAGTATTTTTGCGCAAACCTCAGGAAATAAATACAAAGATTAAAAGGATTAGGAGTATGACTACTCATAAGGGTGAATCCTACAACATAAAAGAGACGTGTGAAATAGAAAACCACGTTTCTAAGAGGTTTTTTGAGGCACAGGCGGAGAAAATGGGGTTCAATTGAACACCCTTAAAAAAAAAATCTTAGAATATATGTAATAATTTTGGTTCAACCATTTTTTGAACACTAAGTCGTAATAATCTTGAACACCTAACTCAGAAACAATTGAACATCAACCCAAAAACAATTGAACACGCCTCCCACAATCCAACTACAGCCAATTCAGGTAATTCATATTTAAACTCCTAATATATTAGTTCAAACAAAGCTCACAATCATAGCGAAAGAAATTAGAATTAAAGAAAGGGAAAAGAAGAATCTATTGGGGTAGGTATTGTGCTCTGCATATTCTCTCCATGTTCGTTACCAATAGTCTAAATATGCTAATTTTGTATTCATGACTTTAATTGCATTAGTTTATTTTTTGATTAGCTCATAGAATTATGGACAAGTTTAAAAAAAAAATCAACTACATTTCAAAATCCCATTAAATTAAACAATAATCCTTCAAATTATGGTCTACATAGAAATCCTCATCATATCATTCAATCGAAGAGCTTATCTTAAAAAAAGTCCGCTCAAACCTATTAATTCGTCCCAATTTCTTTCAACAAGGCGTTAGTAGTTTAATAGGTTAGTTTAGCATTAGCACAAAATATGAGAACTCGTCTAAGACAACTGTAAAATTTACTCAAAATATTGTCCACTATGCAATAGGAGAACATGAATTAAATTTTGACAAATAAAAAGGAGAATATTTTAGTTCTCGTTTCGCGTGATAGCTAGATAACTTCTTTTTCGAATAGAGTTTTTTTATTGCACTATTTATGCAAATATATGAGATTTTGTGTGTGTGTGTGTATGTATATATATATATATATTGTTGGTTAATAAATAAGCCTGTAGAACAAGGTAATTTCTGAACACCATGCTACAAATTTCTAGAGCTGCCACTGTTTCGAGATCCATAGACAGGATCTGTGCACGTAGCATTTTTGTTATAATCACAAGGGAAAATTAATTTCCCGGTATAGATTTACCTCTCTGTCACGAATACTCGCAAGGCCAGTTTCCAGAGCTTCCTCCAAGGCCATGAGCTCTTTGTGACCATGCAAAGAGGTTATGTCTTCTCCTCTCAAGTGCCTGAACAATTAACATGATAAGGTGTGAGAATATATTGAGAGAGAGAGAGAGAGAGATATATATGAAACAAGGTCCAAATTAGTTGACCTGAGCTCAATCTGCATGCTATCATTCTCCTTCTTGATCCTATCAATTTCACCGCTGAGATTCTGTGAATTTTTTCCCCCATTTGTTGCCAAAAAGAAAAAAACCAAATATTAATTTATCATTACAATCAAGAAGAAAAAGAAGAAGAAAGAAAAATAGGCAGATCTGCCCCTAGAGCCTTTAGTACATGCTTGTTCATGTGGTTTTGATGGAAGAATTGCCAGATTACTGGAAATAACCAGGTAAAAGAGAGTGTTCATTCACAGATCTAATCAAGGAAATATTTATATATGTGGTTGCAGACTAAAAATTCATGCAGGACTACTACTACCACCTAGTTCTTGCAAGGAAATAGGAGAGAGAGAGAGAGAGAATAACATTTTTTTTGCCAGATCTGTCCCTTGGATGTAACATCTCATATAGATTTTAGTGTCTCTCTAAACATTAAAAGACTTGAAAATAAAAACTGATGACAAGACAGAAAATTTTAAAAAAAAATTAAACCGGAGACACCCATTTCTAGATCTGTTCATAGAATCCATGTTTCCAGTTTGTTGTCATTCTTGGGCAAAAAACACATGTTATCTTGTACAGAGACAAGCATAGAACTTGAGATGCTTTTAGGGCAAACTATGTAAATGGACAGAAGGGGTGCTGGAGAGAGAGAGAATACCTCATGCTTAGCATCCCACAACTTTTTTCCAGAGTGCTTGTGGTACCTCTCCAAGATATCAACCAACCTTCACACCATGGAAATGGATAAAAAGAACCAAAACGAAAAAAGAAAGAAATCCCAGCAAAACTCAACCCATAGACAAGTTAATTTCAAGAGAAATAAATATGTACTTTTATTCAAGCACAAGAGACTTAGTTTGTGTTTGGAACTTTGGATCTTAGTTTTGGAGTAGATTAACCGAAGAAAAACTAAAGTGGTGTTTGGATCTTGGATTTGGTACTAAATCAAAGACATTAACATCAAAGATTAGAGAGGGAGAGTCTATGAAAAGAAAAAAATATAGAAAAGTATATTTCTTGCACACAAAGAGATCAACTTAGGTTGTGTTTGTTGATTAAAAAAAAAAAATTAGGTTGTGTTTAAATCTTGGATTTGGGACTAGATCGGTTTTCGGAAGAATGAAATAGAGCAAGAAAATCGATCGAAAGAGCTAGAAATAAAATTAGCTTTCACAAAACCATATCTTTGTTTTTTTTTCATTTACAAATAACTCGTTAAATTCAAGATCCAAACGCGACCGAACATCGAGAGAAAAAAATTCATACTTACGTAGTAGAAGGGCTACAATACTCATGCATCTTCCCAGTGCTAGCAAAAATGACAACAGAAACATGAGCATCACAGAGGACACTGATTTCCTTAGCCTTCTTAATCAGCCCATTTCTCCTCTTTGAGTAGGTAACCTGCCTGTTGCTTGTGTTCTCTATCCTCTTTATCTCTATCTTTCCCCTCCCCATCTTTCTCTCTAGAACCACCTAAATCTTATCTTTCTCTTTCTGATCTCTCTCTCTCTGTCTCTCTTCTTGCTTGCATAATGTGAAGATGGGGAAGATATAAAGAGGACATAAAAGGTGGGGGTGGAGAGAGAGAGAGGAGAGAGAGAAAGTGTTGGGAGGTGGATTTTCCATTAGAGGATTGGAAGACAAGAAACTTTCGGAGAGTCTGTAAAATGATGGCTTGTATTAGGGCCCTTGACAAAGCCAAAACAACTGCTAAAATATCTGCTTTGCTCAAATTGTTAGTACTCCTTCATCCCCCTGTAATTGCACCCTCCTAACCTTTGGGTTTTTTTTCTCTCTCTCTCGACCCTCTTTCTCTCTCCCTATATTCATGTGAAGACAGCTAGAAGTGAGCTAGGGTTTCACCTTCTTCCCAGCCCTAGCTTTACCCTATTACTACTACTTCTTTTTTTTTATCATTCCTATTACTACTACTTGACTTGATAAAAAAAGAGAGAGTTGAGTTTCATTATTTAGTATATATATGTTAAAAAAAAGAGTTTCATTATAATAGGAACACTAAAATTAGGTAGAACTTTTACCAATTTAAAAGTCGTAGACTTGAAAAATACACACCTGGTGTGAAAAAGTTGATGGAAAAAGGAAAAAACAACTAGCATACGTGGTTCACAATTATATTCAGTGGTTCTCGGAATACTTACCACAATGTCGAATAGAAGTATATAGTACTAATTACTTCCACGTGGTCATGCGAGTATGAAGTAATCGATAACCCGATTTCGCCTGGTCCTCAAGATCTGGATTTTATGAGTTTTCTTCCTTTTAGATCTTAGGTTCGAAAACTCCAAGTGCTAACAACTCTTGTGGGTCAATTCATACCGAACTTTACTCTGTTTTTAAAGTTGTCTCCTCCTAGTCAATGTAACGATTACATCCCCAAGTCCAGAAACTTCGGCCAGACCAAATTAGCAATGATTGGAGAGATCCCTCATGTTATTATGGGATCTCCCATTTTATACACAGTAATGAGGGACTATTGTCTAACACCTCTAAAAATTAGTTAAGGTGCCCGTAAACTAGCTCAAATACCCTGCAGGGTTATTGGAAAAAAATAATGAAAATACTTGTTGTGGACTAATCATAATTTGTTGATTCCCACAGTACAGCATCATTTAGAAAACAATCCCTGTTGATTTGAGTAACAAAATGACAAGAGCTTTTTCTTTGGGAATTGAAAAAAAAAGAGAGCAAATTAAGTAGTAGTAAAAGCTAGTGTCTTAATTTGTTGATTTAAGGAATTGGAGTTTGGGAGAGGGGTCTTGTCTAGGATTCGAGTGATAGCCCCATAGATGTGGGCTGGCGGATATGTTTTAATCAAATCTAAACCATCATATCATATCACAAATCAAGCGTTTGTTTTTCCCACAAAACCAAACGTTGTTTTCTACTTATACATAGAAAAAATGAGGGGTAAAGAAAGGAGTCATGAACTGAGGAGATGGTTTTATAGGAGTCCCCTAACCCCAAAAAGGAAGGGATTCCTATGTTTTTTAGGGTCAAGGTCAAGCTGCAGAAATGCCTTGTTTGAATTGGGTCTAAGCTAAGCTACCCTCTAATCTAAGCCTGGTGTGACTTGAAATCTAAGCTGGTTGCCATAATTAATCCATTGGGCATGTGTTTGTTTGTTTGCCGTCCAAAATGTTGTTCCCATCTTCGATTCCTGGAGGAAATATTATTAGAAGTAAACAAAAGGTTTAAAGAGCTTTCATGTCAACATCAATCATTAATATGGATAAATTTTTGGTCAAGTTATAGTCTAAGACAACAAACTTTCTAATTTATGGGTTGACAAACGAGCCGAATAGTTAATTGATCGAACTTTTTTTTTTTGAACGGCAAAATTTTGTTATTAATTTTGAAATTGTTATAAGACTAAAAGAAGTAAGGAAACAGCAAACATGTTCGAAGAACAATCTGTTCAATCCAAGACCCATACCCTGCGACTGGCAAGAAACCAATCAAGGACACCTATTGGGACTGATCCGCACCCAAGATTGTATAATCTTGGGGGTTTTTAGTTCGTTATTTGTAGCGGTTTATTCCCGTTTATACCTTTTTACCTCATTTTGCTCGTAAGGTTTCGTTTTGCTAGTTTCAAGTTGAACGTGGAATTTACGTGTTTTTGAACGCTAAGGATTGCTCTCGGAAGTGTCCAAGCATCCGAGGCCACGTGGCATTAGTCCAGTTGGTCCCGTCGGGTGATTTGTGAAGAAGTGAGGAAGCGTCGGGCTGTCGTCGGGCCGTTCAGACCAAGCAAGGCTTAAACCAGAATTCTGCCAACCATGAACCGGTACTGGGCCGGGGTCACCCAGTACTGGTTCACCAAGTCCAGATTTTGAATTTTGGTAGATTTTTGAAGACCTTGTACCGGTACTGGGGGTTGCCCAGTACCGGTTCATGCTGTGTAATTTTTGTCCGAATCTGCTATTTTTTCACCTTTTTGCTTTTGGGATATTTTCTCACCTAGCAACTTTTAGGATATTTTGGGGGATATTTGTGAGAGAGTGCCACCTTGTATAAGTAGGGCCTTTCTCTCTCACCTTTACTCCTCTCTTGTCTTTCTCTCTCTTGTCTTTTAAGTTTTTGTCTCTCCTCCTCCAAGTTTCTAGCTTTAAACCTTGAAGTTCACTAGTAAGTTAATTTCGTTTGTCATTTTGTCGTTCATTAATGTTGTAGCTACGGTTAAGATTGTTATTAATATCAAGTTAGTTTTCGAATCTATCGGTTAAAAGTTATGTTTCGTTTTTATGCCTTAGTTTTTGCTCTAGTTATGTGTGAGTAGTCGTTCGGCTAAGTCTCGGGATAATCTTTCCCGAGGACTTAGGTTGTTATTTGGTTCTTGAGCCATTGAGCTTTAAAGCATGATTTCCGGAATAGAGCTTGACTTGCAATTTTGGTCTAAGCAAAGGGGTGTTAACCCCTCGGCATGGTATTTAGTCAAGCGATCTTGGCAAGTAGCATACCGAGGCCTAGTGGCCTCCTATGTGTTCGATAAATATTAAAAACAAGTTGGTTCGCCTCCGGAAAATCACACCTTTCGTTAAAAGTAGTCTTTTAAAGTGAAATCCTCCGGGCGTGAGCACACGGTCGTGATTCTCGCCTGAGTTATAATCGAGAACCGGTAACGGCCTTCGTCAAGGGTTAGAAGATCCCGAGACTTGCCTCTTTTAGTAAATCAAGCGCAAATCTAGTTTTTATTTTAGTCATTCCGTTTAAAGCAAAACCTAGTTGGCCGCCTTAAAGGCCGAGATCCTACCATAAAACCTATAATCCATTTCAAGCTATATTCGATTCTCTGAGGGAACGATTCCAGACTTCTGGATATTATGCGTGCAACGACCTAGCCCTACGCTTCGGGTTTCTACCAACCTTATATTTGAAGGCAAGGTTTCGACGTAAGCAGGGACGAAACCCACTTAAAAGAGTCGAAGCCCAACACCCTATATAAGTCTATAATACTCAAATCAATACAAAATAAGCACATAAAAAATAGAGGCCTATAAATCCAAATCAAAAAAATTCGCACAACCAAAAGGGCCAAGCCCAGCGCAGCCCAAAAAGAACCAAACCCAGCCCAACACCACAGCCAACCCTAGCACCAAACCAGATCGACCAACACCACCGCCCAAGCACGCCGCCGACCACCAAAGACCTTGGCAAACCCACCACCACCAGCATCCACCAAACCGGACCAGAACCTATCACCACCAGACGTCGAAACAGAGACCCACGGCGCCATCAGCACCACAGCAATCCGGATCCCGTCGAAAACCGCCAAGGATAGCCACTTCGATCCTCCTAAACGGCCTAGAACATCGGCAAAGAGCACCAACGTCACCGCAATGCCATCGCAGCGAATTCACCCCGAGAAAGCATGAGCAACACCGAACTCAGGTTCACGGCCACTCCAACAAACCAATCGCGACTTCCCAACTGCCATTAGGCAAATCGAAGCCACTTAGGAGTGGATCGGCGGGAAACCACGTGAGTCCTCGCCCCCTAGCCCCACGACCAAAACCTCGCTGTTAGGCAAAACCGATTACACCAACGTGATAACCGGCGGTTGATCGAAAAAACCAGAGGGAAGACGAGATGAGGGAGGAAGAACGGTTGCAGAGGACAGAGCAACGAGGGAGATCTGCGCAACGAAAAGGGAAGAGGAAAAGAGGAAAAGGCCCGGGGGAGGAGGGGAGAGGCGCCACCCCACCCCCACCCGGCTGAAACCCAAGGCGTAGTTTAGGAGAGTCCATCTAAAACGAGTTTGTATTGAGCCAAATATGAGTCGATCTCAAATAGGTTGAATTTTTTTATACATTAAGCAAATTTTCATAGCTTGTTCGAGCTTGATTAAAAAGCTTAAAGAGCATAAAAAAAATGTCCAAGCTTCAAAAATCACAAGTCTTCATTTCATCTCTATTCTTCAAAAATTCTTTAATTTTTCTCTAAGGAATTAATTCGTTTATGAAATTGTTAGCTCTTAGCTAAATGTAGTGAATATTAGTCTCACTTTGAAGGTATCGCGAATACCTTTCTAACGGTTTTAAGTGCTTACAAATTCCATATTAATTTGACAAGTCATTAATTTCATTTTAAAATATTGCAACTTTTTTTTTTTTTGGAGAATCTTCTTCATTGGTTAAGTGATTTTCCTATATCGAAAAATCAAAGTACTTCTTCATTTTGAATATGAATGTGGTTGGAGGAGACAACTTTTTTAAATGAAGATATAAAGAACCAAAATTAAAAATGAAGTTTGGAGATGCTTTGAGGGCTTTGCATTCACTAGCATTTGTCCTTCCAAATATTATTAGTTCGAACATTCTTCATTTTCTAGTCCTGTTACACTGGAACACACCTCTCAAAACACACTACATATAGATATAGTGTTGTGTCTCACAACCAGAAGTATGAGCCATTCATTATTTCGATCCCGACATGTAATTCATTCAAGCAAAAAAATCAGGTTGATTAAATATCGATAAGATAAGATCCTGATTCAAATCAATCAATGAATAGTGAATCGTATAATGGTCAATTTGTCTCAAATTCAATGTAATTTTTCAGATTACCATTGATGTTTGTTCAACCTAAGTCTTTACACTAGTAATTCGTATGTCAAGACCTAAAGATGAACGGGCCGATTTGTCAAAATAGGTTGTGGATTCACTCTATTAGAAGTTGTACGTGTTTGAGAGATGTGAGAGTAAAATTATCATTCTTTTTTGGATAAATTACAGTTAACCCCCTCTAACTATGCCTCAGTGACACTTAACCCCCTCTAACTATTATTTTTTGCACTTAACCCCCTCTAACTAACTGAAATTCAAACGGTCATAACTTCTTCGTCCGAAATCGAAAACATGCAAATTATATATCGATTTCGAGGTCTTGAAGTCAGCTTTCTAATGACACCAAAATCACATCACGATTCAAAGCACACAGAAAGTTATGATCAAAACGGTCTTTCTGTCTACTAGCCCTTACTCTTTTGATCATAACTTTCTGTGTGTTTTGAATCGTGATGTGATTTTGGTGTCATTAGAAAGCTGACTTCAAGATCTCGAAATCGATATATAATTTGCATGTTTTTGATTTCGGACGAAGAAGTTATGACCGTTTGAAGTTATGAACGTTTGAATTTCAGTTAGTTAGAGGGAGTTAAGTGCCAAAAATAATAGTTAGAGGGGGTTAAGTGTCACCGAGGCATAGTTAGAGGGGGTTAACTGTAATTTACCCTTCTTTTTTAATATCAAATTCTTTATGGTGGGTTTTCGATCACCGTCGTTGTGGGCCCCACCATGCATTTATTAATATAATTTGAATCATTCATTTTGTAGGGTCCATAGAGTAGTATATCCACGTAAAAAATCAGTTTGATCGAATATCGAGGGATATATCAAAAGCTGAATTTTAGTTTAAGATAAGATATGAAATGAATGGGCTGATTAGTAATTCTAAAGTTAAAACCATCCATTTTCTAAACCATGATTTAAAGTTTAACACACCTATTGTTTGTTGATCAAGCTAAGTTTTTGAGTGAAAATGCTACTTTACGGACTCTATAAGATGAACACTTCGGATCACTAATAGACACGCAATGGGTCCCATATAGTGACAGTGGTGGAAACCCATGATTTCTACCACCAGCGAAAGGGATTTAATCCCTTCCTTATTTGCATAGGGCTTTGGTGTTCCTTTTGGGGCCTTTTTACGTAGGACTCGGCTTCTCTGCAGTCCAATTGTAGAGAGCCCATGCAGTTGTATCACAATCGTTCATCTTTGCATTTAACGATCCAGATTTTTAAAAACTTTTCCCCGGATTTTTTTTTTTTTAATCTCGACAGTTAAAAACACCATCCGACAGTTGCGAACACTCCAACCGCACCTCTGCAGTCCACGTTTGGACTGCAGACAAGGCTTGTGCTTTGCGTAAACTTAGAAAATGACGGCCTAGAATGTATTTTGATAATTAATACCCGTCAATGACATTTTCAGCATTAACAAATATTTTTAACTTACGGATATTAATTATCAAAACACATCATTGACCTTCATTTTTTCTAAACCTAATACTAGTGATCGTTTGTTGGGCCCCTTAAGTTTGTGCTGGGGCGATCAGGTTTGTTCGTCATTCCCAACTTTCCCCACCCCAGAAAAAGGAAAGGGTAAAAAACCATGTCCTTGTCCTTGTCGAGTTTTTACCATGTCATGCCGTGAGACCAAAATCACAACTGAAATCAGACGGTAAAATGGCTTAGCGCCCAACCGAGTCGTCGACGAAAATTAGAGCACCACTTCTCTCTCTCTCTCTCTCTCTGCAATTCCTTTCTTCCAAATAGGGTTTCTCACTCTCTCTCCCTCTCCCTTTCTACAAATTCTGAAGCCCTAGGTACCTCAATTTCAAGTGTAGATTAATCATCAATGGGGGAAGACAAGGGCAGTGGCAGCGGCAGCGGCGGCGAATCGAGGAGGGCTACGACGTCGTCGTTCGTGACGGTGGGAGACCGGCAGAGGTTCACGGTGGAGCTGAGGCCGGGGGAGACCACTATCGTTTCGTGGAAGAAGCTCGTCAAGGACTCGACCAAGGCCCAGGGGCCCGCCTCCGTCCCCGAACCGCCCCCGGCCAACGCTCACCCTGCCCTTGAGTCTCGGTTAGCTCCGGTAAGAGTGCCTTTTTCGATCGTTTTTCAATCGCGAATGCGGGGTGAGAAAGCGTAATTAAGTTGTGTAATCCAAGCTTTGAGCCTTTAGGATTGTGTTGGAATGTTTGTGAATAAAGTGTACAAGAATATGTGGAAGTGTATTGAGATGTTTATTGAAAGCATAATTAGAATATGTTTCCAATTGGCTTATTAGTTATGCAAGAATTAGATAATGCTATTTGCTGGGGGGAGGGGGGAACTGATGCTATCCTCTCCAAGTTATGTCAATTATTCGGTTATTGGTCCAACGCCTAGATTAGGCAGCTTACTAGTCAGCGAGTTTTGGAACATTGGGTTCATTTGCTAATTTTACACTGGGGACCTTCTTTTAGTGGTTGTGGCATTTGTTCTTGCACATAATTTATGACATGCTCATTTTCGCATATATGTTGAAACCAGTCGACCAATTACTTCCATTGTTGACTTGTCCACCCAATCGCTAACCATGCGCTTCCATTTCTAGTGCAAAAGGTTGTATCTAACTAGAGTGGTGGAATAAGCTATGATTTTCTGCAGGCTGTTCTTAAAAAAAGTTCTTAATGGGGGTTTGATTGTTGTAAATTTGTAGTAGACTACTGGCCTCTTATATTAGAAGCTGTCCTGTGAGCCTTGTTCTTCAAAGAATTCCAGGCCCAATGCGAAGAGTGAATGAGTGATTGCTAGTCTATTTATTCCGTAGCATTGTACAGCATTATTCATTACCCTGAACCGTTAAACATACATACCAATAATTCTCATTGTAATTCTTATTTGAATCCATCATAGTAAGATAACCATCTTGAGCAGGGGTGTAGATTTGGTAAATTCTCTCTGGTTAGATGAATGTTGGTCGTTGAAAGGGAAAGAAGAAGGATGCCACAACTCACTAGTGTATGAGAAAACCCAAAAAGATGTGTGGGTAATTATTACCCATGTGCGTGACCCATTAGGAAGTGAGCTGCAAGTGCTGTTTGGGATGGAATATCTGTTCTTGTTTTTCTTGCAATGTCCGACACGTCACATGCTCTAGTATGTGTTACTATGTTATCTTTGTGTGATATTTACGTGTATGTTTTATGTTCTATTTGTGTGTGTGTGTGATATCTTTTATGACACAAGGTGCATGTCCTGTTTCTGTACATCATCAATTATCCATTCATTTTTAACTGTTTTTTTAATCTTGCAGGGACACGCTGATGAAAATGATGCGAAGGATGCCCCCCCTGCAAGTCGATTTAGTGCTGTTATTGAAAAAATAGAACGCCTATATGTGGTATGTGACCGTGACTTCCCACTTTTGTTTCTCTGAAACTCTTGTAAGCAGTATTAACCGGAAACTGCTAGTGATAGTTGGGTGTGTTTTCAATAGGCTAATCGTTATAATGTAAACTTCTCAGGGTAAAAACAGTAGTGATGATGAAGATCTTAATGATATTCCAGATGATGACGAGTATGATACAGAAGATTCGTTCATAGACGATGCAGAGCTGGTTGGTATTGTTAATGTTGTCTGTAGGTTTGCATGACTGGTAAAATTTTGCATCCACTAACGTTGCCACTTTTTTGCTCCTGTGCAGGATGACTATTTTCAGGTTGATAACTCAGCCATAAAACATGACGGATTCTTTGTCAATCGAGGGAAATTGGAACGCATGTGAGTTTCTCGTATCCAGTTTCTTTATACTGTTTGCCATGATATGACACTGTATAATGACCTAGCACTTGAACCTGCAAATGGACTCAAAATGGGTCTTAATGTTAAGTTAGAAAGACTTCTGGTAGGTTTAACGCTGTATAAAGTTTTTAGTCATCATTCTCAAGACAAGGATGTATTGGCCAAGATGCTCTTAATTACAGTAATTATCCATCTATGCAGTCAGGGGGATCCAGATCAAGGGTGTAGTATGGTACGGTTATTAGTACCTGTTTCATTTCTGGTTTTAATTGCTATCAAACATCTAGATGTGGCAAAGTTATTTGCTTTTGCTCTTGGAGCTAGAATCCTAACTTAGCTAGAATCAAACATTATTAGTTAGTAAATGTACAGCACTCTGTTGTCTTAGCTTTTAGTTAGCTGCTGAGATTAATTCTTGTGTCTACTCTCATAACTTTTTTTTGATAAGTTACTCTCATAACTGAGTTTTCCAGCTTAAGGTGATGCCTGTTACTAGATTTATACTAGAGCAATAGTGCACTCTATTGCCTAAGCTTTTAGTTAGCTGCCAGGAAGAATTTGTGCGTCTACTTAGAGAAGGATATCGTTGTGTAGCTTTATGTGGTGCTCTCCGCAGTCCTCCCTGAGTTTTCCAGCTTATGGTGGTGCCTGTTTATCAGATTTCTGCTAGAGCAAACAAGTCATTGTCTTGTTGTGGTTCAGTTGAAATTAATTATATGTTATTCCTTATTATGTTTTTTTTCTTTTTTGCCCTTTTGATAGAAATGAACCTGTGTTATTGCCTAACCAACAACCTAAGAAAAGGAGAAGAAAAGATTCGGCAAAAGGTAATGTTGAGGGTGATGATGTGGCCGTTCCACATAAACATGCAAAAGTACGAAAGAAAGAAACTGAAAAGTCAGTGCCTTTGGTTGGGAAGACCTCTACCGGTCCCTCTCACGTTGTGGCTTTACCAAGTGTACGACCTGAAGAGATGAAATTCCAGAATCAGATGAATTCCTCTGCAGTTTCTGCTAAAAAGAAATATGCCGAAACAAAAACTTCATTGGATCCATCTCGTTCTTCAAAAGTTTCAGAAGGTGATGCTTCTTTGCTTAGACCAGAGGAAAAGGATATTGACAAGCAGAAGACAATGGCCCCATCTAACTTCCAGGGTGACAAATTGAAAGACGGAGGTGATTTTTCTGATGCTTCAGTTCCTGGCAAAAGTTCACATGCACAATCCAAAACCCAGTTTGCAAAATCTTCGAATGACGTTGATGAGTTGGATCAAGCTGTTCAGCGGAGAGAAAAAGATGGCATTCGCGAAAGGTTTGACCTTAATGTTTCTGAGGGAACGCATTCCACGCAAACTGTGGTGAGTCTCTCTCTCTCTGAATTTTCTATCCCCTCTATGCACTTCTGAGTGCATTATGCTTGAGCTTCCAAAGTGTTCCGCATGTAGGGATTTCTGGATGGCTTTTCAAAATAGTATTCCCTTCGTCCCCTTTTTAAAGTCCAGTATTCCATTTTGGGCTATCCGTTAATAAGTGTCCATTTTGTAAAGTTAGTGGGTAATAGTTGGTACATTTTCCATTTTGCCCCTAAAAGTAGATTCCATTTTGAAATGTTAGTGAGTAAAAGTATAATGATGATGTCTCCATAGAGGGTAGGTAGGGAAAGTGGAGGTAAAAGTTGATTGAAAGGTGTAATGATAATGTTTTTTTAATAAGTTGGAGTTACGAAGCGGGACACTTAAAAAGGGACGGAGAGAGTTTTGTTTTAGTTAATTGGATGTCCTCTCTTACTTGTAAACAAAATTTGTTTTGTCTATGGGAGGTCACTGTAAACTATAACTTTTTGCTCTTCTGTAACCAAGTTATTGCCAATATTCGGCTGATAATATTGTGCTTCTCTCTCTCTCTCTCTCTCTCTCTCTCTCTCTCTCTCTCTCTCTCTCTTCTGATTTCACTTAAGTCTACTGGGATAACTATGGCTGCAGATGGTGAAACTTGTTTATTTGAAATGAGTTTTGTAGGCGTCAAGAGTTTTAACCTGAAATTACATGTTCTGTTGGAAATCTGTGTACTTTTCTTGCTGTAGTTATTGTACCCGTCTGTATGTTAAGGCTGGGCCAGATCCTCTATGATTTGCAAACAGATGCAAATCCTATTGGAAAATTCCAGTTTGAAAGGGGGTTTGGAAATGCAAGTCCGGGGGTTATTTGGGGCTATTTTGGTTTTAGTTTTGGAATTCAAGTGTTTCTGAATAGTCTAGAAAAGAGAAGAGTATTTATAGAGGCTGATGAATCTTACTGGGCAAAAATATGGTCCATCGATAATGCAGTTAGTGTCTTAGAGACTTAGACAAGTAACGGACGAGTGTCCTATTCTAAAAATGTATCATCAAGTGGCAAAATCATGTGATGGGTCGTAACGGTCGCTTTTAGGCTTAACACTTGTATGTCTAGGTTTCAAGGGATGATTGATTTGATGGTCTAATCAAATCATAAAACTTTGCAATAACAATTTGTTTTCTCAGTGTAAAATGTAAACCTACGAACTCAGGATACCTCACTCTACTTAGTGGCTCGTCACACTGAGGGAGGAGACATGCTTCTATCTTTGTTAGCTTCTTTTCTAGCAACCCTTCCGAAACCTCTCACATCATCTAAGGCATTGCCTTGGCTTGGTCAAATGAGCTCCATAGACTATACTACAAATGGGTAACAAACGCCGAAAGGGGGAAACTTGGACAGTTGAACCTAAGAACAGCCCATAAAGTGAGCTTTGGCACCATGTTAGTTAACTGATTGTTCTTAAACTAAATCCGCTGGGAAATTGGCAACCGGGAGTATGAAGCTATCCAGCAAATTTTACTTCAGGACTCTTATTTAAAGTACAATGCAGCTCTCATCTTGGAGAGATTTGTAATGTTATTGTATGTTAGCATAGCAATAAATACTTAGTCACCAAGTTAGCTCTGTCCATATACTCCTTTTGCCCTTCAAAATTGTGCACATGCTACAACCCTATGGGATATTTCTCAAATTCGGATCTCCGAGGACCAGGGACAATTGCTAAGCTTTTCTGTTTTGCTAAAGAAGTAGATGTGTTATTTATGCGTCATGCTAGGAAGACTAAGTGCACTGAGGAGCTTGAGTTCTTTCTTCTTCTTTTTTCGGAAGCCTTGAGGAGTACGCAGCAGTATATATCCATCGCCGGTGCATTTGGTTGCCCCATTCTTGGGTGTTTTATCTTGTGGCCCTGCTAACTGCGTTTGTTTTACTTTAGGAGTAGTCTAATTCAGACTGTAACAGATGGGGCCATACCATTTTGTAGCAGTAGAACATTTAACTGAAAATCTTTGAGAGACGATTTAGCTATTCTGGTCGACAAAAGTAACTTGTTAGTTCTATTTTCTGTGTTTACATAGATCGATCCTAGGTTTTTTTTTATTCTTTTGGGGGGGCTTATGTGCGTGCTACTAGCAATTTTTTCGTAACATTTATATCTTGTGCTTGTAACTGAAACTCATGCAATTATAGATATGTATTGATTTTTTGTTTGTTATAATTAATATTAACATATCCATTTGGTGTTCTTAGATCATGCAGAAGGCTCCACTCCAGCAGAGAAAGGAAGGTTCCAGCGTAAGATATAAAAGTTCGATGCTTGAGAAAGCCATTAGAGAGTTAGAGAACATGGTTGCAGAATGTATGTGAAGTATTTCATGATTATTCTAATGATTAGTCGATTACTGGAATCATAGTGCAAGTCAATTAATCATGTCTGTATTATATAACAGCGAGACCACCGTCCATGGAAGTTCAGAATGCTGATATTTCATCTCAGGCAGTCAAGAGGAGGTTGCCACGTGAAGTGAAGCAGAAGCTTGCAAAAGTTGCTAGATTAGCGGTACTAGAGAGCTCATGTTATTATGGTTTAGTCCTTGGTTTACGGTCTAATGGAGTTCATTAGTACTTGCATTTTCTTTTCATTAACTTCCCATTTTTGTCATAGAAGATATCAATATTTTGTCCCTTACTTTTTGGGTAAATCATACATCTGGTGATTGCAGCAGGCAAGCCATGGAAAAATATCGAAGGAGCTGGTTAATCGTCTTATGAGTATTCTTGGACACTTGGTACAGCTGAGGACGTTAAAGGTACCTTTTTTGGGGAGAACTCATTAATGATCCTTCAGTAAATAGGGCTTTGCGTTGATGCTAACTCCCAACCAAGGTTGGCTTCACTTGGGTGAAGGCTTGGGTGGTTATTACACAAGTTAGAGGAACTATAATTGTTGATTAGGTTACAATCTCAAATCTGAATAAGGATTGCTTTTGAGGAGTTGGATAATTCGCTAAAATTCTGAAAAGTCAAAACTAATTGTTGCGAACAGCTTAATGATAAATGTTAAATTTCTTGTTGACGATTAAAGCATTAAGAGGAAAGCGAAGATAGCATATTGCTTCATATGCATGTACGGGCATGAGAACGGAGAACAAAGTAACTGAAACTGAGAACTGGAGAATTCCAGAAAGAGTTATTCCTTCATGATTAGTCTGAAAATCTTTAATGAGGGTACTTCTGAAGAATGAACTTCTTACCTGGGCAAATCAGAAGTTGGAAAAATAAGCACTTGTCAATGGATATTCATCCATTTATCCATTTTCATTTTTTAGCCATATGATGTGTCTCTCTGAAATAGGAAAACGCAATGAGAAACAGCATATTCTTCTTTGTCCAACCTGTTATCATGCAAGAAAATTGAATACGTAAGGACATGACTAAACCCAAAAGGAAGAGAAAAGATCTCAAGTCCGACTTTGCTGAAATGATTTGCCCAGTCCTTTTAATAGTCTTTATATTCCTTGCTCCTATCAAACCGTAAAAAGCAACTGCTTTGTTTTTTATGGGAGTAAATAAGCATGGCCCAATTCCCATCAGCATGGGAAAGCCCTTATTCTGCAACTGACCAATACCTCATGATAAGATTCTGGGATGATTCTGGAATTGTTGTAAGATACTCATCAATTCAACTATGAGAAAAGTTATCATTGACTAGCATATTCTTATTTTGTATTTGCTCTCAAAGCAAGAAATATTACGTATGGTGACAATCTTGCGACAGTTCACATCATGATTGGACAGTAAGAGCTTCTTAAATCTCAAGGATGATAGAATTTTGTCACCTTGAATTTCGTGAAGTTGATGTTATCTCCTTTCTGTTGATGGGAACCAGGGTACATATAGACCTTAGCTGTCTTTGTTTTTGTATCAAGTGTTTCCTTTAATGAAAAACAAAAGAAGTGCTTCTGTGTCGATCATTGATAAATTCCACATGTTTGTGCTGCAGAGAAACCTAAAAGACATGGTTATTATGGGGCTATCATCCAAAAAGGAGAAAGATGATAGATTTGAGAAGATGAAAAAGGATGTCGCTGAGCAGATAAGAATGCGAGTGCCTTCTATGAAGGCGAAGGTAAGATTATCACATCCAGGTGTGTGTGTCGGTCTATTGACGTGTCCCCTAACATGTGGTGTACCCCATGTTTTGAAAATTTGCGTGTCGGTGTCATGTCCGTTTGTGTCCGCGTTGGTGCTGCATGGCATCCACCTGCTCCCACTTCCCTCTCCCACGGCCAAAATAAGGAAAAGGCAACAAAAGATCTCTAGTGTTCTGGGAGATCATGTTGGAGCTTTTCCTGGGTTTAAAATTATTTTTTCTAATGTAACATCGTGGAAACCGTAAAGTCATTTGGAACGAGTTTCTTTACCCTGCTGATGTTCTGCATATAGATGATTAGTATTGGAAAGTCCTTAGTTTTTGTGTTGTTCTAAATTGGTACTGTACATATGATATGTTTTTCAGGCACTTGAACAACAAGCTGGAGCATCTGATGATTTTCAAGAAATTGGCAATGAAGGGAAAGAAGTCATCAAAAGAAAATATAGCATGGATGATGCTTTAGAGGACAGTATTTGTGATCTCTATGACCTCTATGTCCAAGTACTGAGTTGTGTTGGTAATGATCTCTTTAGAGCATTTGCTTTGTTTGAGAAAGTCTCTTACTTTTTCCTACTCGTTTTATTCCTTGGTCTAGGGGCTGGATGAAGATGCAGGTCCGCAAGCGAGAAAGCTTTATGCAGAGGTAGTTGGCTTGTGCTTTCTTTTGAATATGTTGAGACTAGGTAGGGCTGTTATGCAAATATATCTGCTTATATGGCGTTCCATGTGGGAACTTTTCAAGGATGCGTTAAGTGGTTGTGTAGGAAGCTGGAAGAATTCTGACTCTCACCTTTGCCTGGTGCGATTGCATTTAGTCTTCATCTCTAATTATGGCAATTAACTTCTCAGCCATCAGTTTTTACCTTCCAATGACAGGAGATGGTGTTTTGTGGTTGCTCTTTTTCTCTTTTACGGGACAGAATGTTGGCCTATTAAGAAACAACAGGTGAGCAAGATGAGTGTAGCGGAAATGAGAATGTTGAGGTGGATGTGTAGTAAGACTAAACGAGACAGGATTAGAAATGAAACGGTTTGTGAGATGGTCATAGAAGAGAAGTTGAGGGAAAATAGGCTAAGGTGGTTTGGGCATGTCTACCGTAGACCAGGAGATGCAGTAGTTAAGAGAGCGGATAGGATAGCTTTGGGTAGCAATGCTACGGGGAGGGGTAGACCTAAATTGACATTAGATGTTGTGGTGCGCAACAATATGAGTAGGGCTGCCCACAGGCCCGACCTGACCGAAAAATGAAGGCAATGGACGGATCTGATCAACCCGATCGGTCGGATTCGGGTCCATTTTCTCGGATTTTATAGTTGGTCGGTCGGGTGTCGGATGCACCAGATTACTTCTCGGGTGACCCGATCCGACCGACAGATTTAGTATAAAACTGAAAAAAAACCCCCTAATCCCCATTTCGGCCATTCCCCACTTCTCAGTTCCCAGTCGCAGCCCACACCACTCCTCACCAGACGAATGGCGTTCTCCTCCACTCCTCGTCCATTTCCCACAGTCCAGTTCTCCTTCTCCTCCCAAACGCCCGCCACCACACACTCCGCTAGCTTCCCCACCAGTCCTCTGTTGGCTACGGTGGCGTCTCCACCTTGTCCTCAACGACGTTGAGAAGGAGAAGAAGAAGAACGAAGGTTTGTACTTTGTAGATCTGTTTTAGACCGAAGGTTTTTAGAAGGAGAAAGAGAACTAAGGTTCGCAGTCATTCCTCGTCCTCTGGGCCGCTGTAATTTTGGAATCAAAAATTTGATTTTCAGATTTTTTTTTTAGATCTGTGATTGTTAATCGTGATTTTGTAATATTTTGTTGTGAATCGTGATTATGATCTGGTCTCAGTGGTCTGTTATTGCAAAGTTTCCATTTTTTTTTTTGCCTGCTGGTTGAAGAATGGAATTGTTGTTCGGGTGGATTTGGTTGAAGAATGGGACTGCGATTACACTCTGGAAATGTTTGGGCGTTTGGTCCAACCCGCTAACCCGACCAAACCCGTCCAAATCCACCCGACAAGAATTTGGTCGGAGCCCGACTACAAGTTCGGTCGGTTTCGGGTGAGTGTTTCAATAATCCAACAAAAGCCGGGTCGGGTCCAACCCGACCAAACCCGACCCGTGGATAGCCCTAGTAGGTTTGTGTGAACAAGTGGTCCTTGATAGAGCACAATGGAGGAAAATGATTCATGTAGCTGACCCAAGTGATTGGGACATAAGGCTCGGTTTGGTTTGGTTTGGTTTGGTTTGGTTTGGTTGTGAAACTAAAGCTGTTGTGGTTGTTCAAACCTTCTTCAGTATGCCTATATTGACCTTTTCTGTTGTTTCTGCCATTCTTGATTCAGCTTGCAGGACTATGGCCAGATGGATATATGGACAATCATGGAATTAAACGGGCTATATGCAGAGCAAAAGATAGGAAGAGAGCACTGTACAGCCGGCATAAGGTATTGATGTTTCCGTATGTCGTGTATATGCATTCCTTGTCTTTTCTGTGACATCGTCTCCGTAAGTTTTTTTTTTGGAACGGCACGTCTACATAAGTTTTGGTTCCCACTTCATTGAATACCTGAAGAGGGGAAGGAAATTAATTAAGTTCTTGCTTCTCCAGGTGTTTCTTCATGCATTCATACTGACCTACATCTGTTCTAGACTTCTAGTTACTCAATTGTGATTTGGTTAAAGTTTTCCGCATATAAATTATGTACACGGAAAAATAATTAACTCGCTTTCTCGATATCGATATATTTTCCTAGAGAGAGTTGAGAAAACACGCACAAACATGCGCGAACGGGAACTGGACTTGATATTAGTTTTGGGGTAACAAAAGTTATACAATATACACACCACAAGAAAACAAACAAAACAGCTATATGCACGTGCGTTCTTCAAAGAAGTAAACAAAATGTTTGTGGGCGAACTCCATAGAATTTTCAACTCACTAAATTACCATGTTTCAGTAATTCTTATAAAAAATTTGGAAGAAAGGGAGGGACATTAGTGAACTGTTGTAAATTGCATCATTATGCATTTCATTCTCTCTCTTTTTTTTGAGGAAATGTTCAATTTTGAATTGGATCAAGGTGGGCTACTTTGTCTGTTTTCTACATCGTATTTTGATGGGGGAAAAGGCACTTGCACCATAGTATCATCAGTTCTTTCTCTTTCTTTCTTTGTTTTTGTTTTTGTTTTTTTGAAGTTTGGCAATATTGCATCTTTGTTGTTTTTTCCGTGTCAATAGCTTGGGATTTCGTTTTGTTATATTTGTCATGATGTTATTTGATGTATTCTGGCAACCTGTCTTGGTTTGAGTGATGTAGGACTTCTTTTGGAAAATTGAGGTTTTGCTAATGCTGCCCACTAAATGATTAATGGTAGGTTTTGGTCATTGGGAGCTTCTGGGGCTAGAGTTCTTATTTTGGTAGGAAAAAGTTCGTGAGGTTCTATATAGAAAAGTTAATTTGGGCTTGATTACCAAAAGTTCCGAAGCTTATTTTGCTGGCTAATGCTTCTGTAGGCGATACTTCTCACAAAATTTGCTTCAAACTATATCTTTTCACAAGGTCTGATGTGTGTTAATATACATCTTACGTCTAGGATCAGGAGAAAATAAAGAGGAAGAAGTTGTTGATTCAGAGGAATGAGGAAGCAGTTCGAGTGGATGGTAGTTCTATAGCTCAGCCACAAAATATACAAGAGAAGTTGGTCACTGATTCTAGTAATTACGGTTTAAAGCCAGTCTCTAATGCAGCAGAAGCAAATACTACTGTGAGGATGTCCAATACTATATCGGACGCTACCAAATTGCACCGGCCAAAGCAAGAGAAAGTAAAGGGGGTTCTAAGTAATCCCAATGACATGACAACAATGGGTGCATTGACAAAGAAAAAGGTGAAGAGGAAACCAGAATTTGTTTCTGCAGATGGGGAGGAAAGACACAAGTTGCACAGGCAGGTTTCTCCTCCTATCCGAAAATCAAGCCTTCCGTTGGTGGCTCCTCCTCCGCCAGTTCAAAAACCCAGCCTTCCAATGGTGGCGGCTCCTCCACCTCTAGTTCAAAAACCAAGCCTTCCAATGGCGGCAGCTCCTCGAAACTTTGAAGTTTGAACACCTCAGCTGACGGGATACAGCTCGGATAGGAAGTTCTCACCGTGTTGGTGTTTTTTGTAACTACAATCTTTGTTTTTTGTTCTCCCTTTGCTCGCGGCTTCAATCTTTGTTTTTTGTTCTCCCTTTGCTCGCGGCTTCATTCATTTTGGCATATTGTTCTATTTCCAAAATTCGACGCTGATGTCATGTTGGATGAATTTTCTTTTGATTAGAGGTAACCTGAGATGAAATTGTTCTCAAAATTAACTAGGATTCGAGTACAGATGGGATATCGTTGAATTGTTCTGCTCCGCAAAGGAAATGGGAATCAGCAGATGTGAGGATTAAATTATTTGAAATATTTGCTGATTTATTTGTTCATCATAAATTTGCTCGCCGAAACCGCCTTTGAGGTCAATAGCAAAGATAAACAAGCTGAATTATGATGTTTTTTTTTTTAACGCGTCCATATGTTCTAGTCAAGCTTGAATAATACCTCTACTCTGCTCGATTCAGATCAGATATAAACACAGGACCAGAGAGGTTAGAAAACACATCCGGTTGTGACAATGACCAAAGGGGTTAGTGTTTCACAAATAGTGTGAAAAGGTTAAAGCATGTTTTCTTTCTCTTGGCGAAGGGTACTTTTGACATTGGAGGAACTAGCACCTGGTAAGGCCTCATATACCCTTTCCATAAGGCCCCCCCCCCCCCCCGGGATTTTTGGGTTAAGGTCTGAATGTATTATGAATCTGTCGAGTGTATGGAATACATTTTGCAGCAGGAGTAATGTTTGGGAGTATAATCATCAAAATAGTTGGTTATAGAAGAATGCGATGACATAGTTGGTTATAGAAGAATGCGATGACAGAGTCCGGCTTTCGAAATTGATTTTCTTTGATGCTGTTGTAGCCTTTTCAAGAGGATACCCACTTGGGTTTATGAGGTAATTGACTGTGAATGAATGTGGATTTGGTGTTTGATCAATGATGGGAGAGAGATGATGAAAAGGGACGGATTTGAATGAAGAAGAGATGGTGGATTGCTGAACTTACTGATTGATAGCAGACCTCACCTTGTGTAAAGTTTTTGCAGATTAAAATAAGTAGGCATTGGTTAAAATTTAGCCAAAGATGTGGATACTTACCTGATGTGATCAGCAGAAAGAAAAATCTTGACAAATTTGAAAGTATTTTTGTTCCCTCAGGAGAAAAACTTCGGAAGCAATTAAACAAATTTCCAAACCCTATCAATGTTGTCAAACGCAGTTTAACAGTTGTACCGGAAAAGACAAAAAAAAAAGGACCCAGTTTGACAAGCCTTCGGCATCGTTTGATTGGGGAAATCCAATCTACCGCATTTTCTCGCAAAAAGCGAAGACCACCTGCAACCTTGCGTCCGGGAGATTGATCCTTGCGGCCGTAATTTCCAACCTTGCGTCCATGTACTCCAATCTCGCAGACATAACCTAAAACATTGCGGCCACAATTGTGAAGATCTCAGATCTTATTCTAGTGTAACAAATTAGTTGATCATGACTATGTTCCCTTTTTCTCTACTCCTCCCTCTCCATGTATGGTGGTTGTGTATCCATCTATGTATTTTTATTCGAAAAACAAAATACTAAAATTTCAATAGGATTTAAATATAGACAAAAAAAAAACGGACCTTAATCGATTGGATTCTGTCTTAGCTTTGTTTTTTTTAAATTTAACACAGCTTTGATGGATTTAGAGATTGATGTGAGAGAATTGGGGAGAACAAATTGAGCCCTGTGTTTTGATGTTTTTATACTTCTCCTTATAATTAATTAATGACTGATTTTCAAGCCATAAAGAACTTTTTTTTTTTTGGATCAACTATTTTAAACTAAATAGTTGATCTGAAGCACCCATAGAGGGGAGGGGAAACACAAAGACCTTGATGACAGTTGCGTAGTATAGTTAGAGACAATGAGCACTATAGTTAATTTTGAATGGGCACTACAGTTGCGTAGTATAGTTAGAGACAATGTAGGTTAACTATTCAATCAAATCAATCTAAGTTCTTATTATGAATGTGGTGCTTTAGTGTGGATCAGTCATGTGATGTGATAGATCCATTCATGTGGAGCAAAATAAGGCCAAAAGCAGTTCCATTTAACAAACAATCTTTTTTTGATAAGTTCCATTTGTCCATTTAACAATCTTTTATTTGTACACTAGCGTCATTCCCGTTCGATGCACGGGACAAACAACAATTTTTGTGTGAGTTCGATATTTTGTAGCGGAGCCACACGAATATTTTGGGGAAAATTGGTGAGGAGGACATACTATAGGGGGTTTTAAAGCAATAAGGACATCAATATTTTCACTACCGGCGCCAGGACTTTGTAACCCCGGGTTCCAAAAATACCCCCGCTTTTCAAAAACAAAATGAAGAGTCAGAACGGTTTTAAATTACCCACGCCCTTTTTATCTCCTCTGAAAAAGTTCCGACGAAGACACCGAAGAGGGTGCCGCCGCCGGATATAGGTGGAGGAAGGGAGCTTTTCGGCGCCGTCGCCGGATATGGGTGGTTCCGACTCCATCAATGGCGGCTTCTTTTTCTGGGAGATGGATGTGGAATGGACGGTACAACTCCGGTGGAGGAAGGGAGCTCGTAGAGAGCGGAAGAGATTTGTGAGAACTGGAACGGAAGACCAAAGCTCTGGTGCAGAGGGATTTAGCACTAGGGAAATGATTTGGTGCTTTTAGAGGGAATTAGAACCAGAAAAATGATTGGGTATGAGTATCTTTGGTTTGTTTGTGTAGCGGACATTTAAATTGGGATGGATGGAGTATTATCTTAAAAGAGCAAAAGATTAGGTTATCTCTGATATGTACTTTGTATAATCTTAATAAAATCAACAGATGTAGTTATCTACCCAAATTTATACTTTGTGTTAATCAAAAAAGACTAACAGATAAGGTCATCTCAGAACAAATGTGTTACATATAATTGCAACAAAATTAACATATATGGTTATATATCCAAGTTTATACTCTATATTATTTCAAAAAGATAAACAGATAATGTTATTTCTGCAAAATATGTGCTATGTACAATCTCAATTTTACTAATAAATAAGGTTATTTGTCCAAACCAACCCATGTGTTTCAGTTTTTGACATTAGCCCAATTTTGTGTTGTTGTAAGGAGGTACATTTTTGGTTGGTAGGAAAAATAGATTTACTCGCATCCCACACTTGAGCTAGGTAAGACAGATGCTAAATGCTATTAATGATAGTCATTCATGTGTATATGCTATTATTGCCAAATGTGTAAAAACTCTTCCTCCCATACTTGACCAATAGATAATGTTATCTTCGTGAAATATGCAATCTATATAAATGCAGTAAAACAAACAGATGTGATTATCTGTCTATATTTTTTTGTATTATTCCAAAAAGACTAAGAGCTGAGGTTATCTGATTTGCAAAGTATGTGCTCTGTATAATCGTAATAAAGTCAATAGGTATGGTTATCTGTCCAAATTTGTACTCTTTTTTTTTTCAAAATATCAACAGATAAGGTTATCGATCATACTTGTAAGAAAAAATGATATGGGTACGGATAGTGTACTGATGAGTGAGTGGGGCCCTCTATGAGATCCCACAAAATAATTCGAGACATTTATTAGTTTTAAAATATTTTTTGAGCTCTCCAAAGGAAAAATGTTTCAATCAAATAAATGTTAGTGTTTAATCCAATTTTCTAAACTTTTCGTCAAAATTCTCATGAATTCTTAATGAAAAAAAAGATTAAATACTCACAATGTCCGATTGAGTTATGGTTATCTATTGATATTGTTGGCATACCACACCATCTAAAATTCCACAGTTAATCACATATGTCTGTGTTATTATCAAGATCGGAGAACATATTTTGACAATTATGATTATCTATTAATGTTGTTGGCATACCACACAATCCAGAATTTCACAGTTAACTTAACTACATTTGTCTTTGTTCTTATCAAGATTCGGAGAACATATTTTGAAAGTTATGGTTATCTATTGATGTTGTTAGCATACCACACAGTCCAGAATTTTACAGTTAACCACATCTGTCTGTGTTTTTATCAAGATTCAGAGAGCATGTTTTGAAACAATGCGGCCATCAAATTTTTTTTACTCTCTGCGCGATTCTCGATAATTTCTCTCTATCTATTTATCTCCACTTATTACACCAAAAAAATTTCTCAAAACCAAACAAAAGTAAACTATTCCCATCAACACTTCTCACTAGTTGAGATTTCCAAGAACACAACCAAGTCAGTACTCCAAATAGGAAAAATTACTTTCATCCATCCATACGCATTTAGATTCTGTGGATATTGTCTACTAGTAGTACATACCAGTAAATCACTTCTTTCTCTCTCCCCCTCTCTCTCTCTTTCAAGTGTGTGAAGCGTTGGTGGTAAAGTACAGTTCTTCTTCTTTGACTCCCGACATCTCTCTTTCGCTCGATGGGCCCATCAACCACCAAATGTTTTAGGAGGAGCTTGCGTAATTCAGATTATCAGATTTCTCTTTTGAGACCGGCAAGGATGCAAGATTACCAGATTTATTCTTTTTATAATTTGTATAGATATTTGTGTGTATTATCATCACCACTACTCCAACTGGACTTTCAATAAAAAGGAACAGAAGATGCAACTAGTGCATAGTAAAAAAGAAAAAAAAAATAGAAAAACACACATGAGACCCCTCAGTTCTATTCCTTTTCTCTTTCATGTTCTTCTTTCTCGCGTAATTCCGGCACCGGACTGTTTTCCCTCTTCTTCTTCCTCGTGTACCTCCGGCTTTGGTACCTCTCTCCTCTCACCCTCACCGCAAAATTTTCACCCTTCCACATTTTCCTCCGACCGTCTCCTCCTCTAGCAAACCTCCCCTCTGGTAGCACACATCCTCTCTCTCTCTCTCTCTATATATATATATATATATATATCTTAGATTTCTCTATTTTCAGCATTAATGAACAAAAAAAGAAAAGGACAATGGATAAAGGTTGAGCGACAGCCATGGCCGCTGTCCACAGCCATCGTCCCACCGCTCTTCCCACTATTGGTGAGATCGGTGGCTATCCCGAAGCAATTGTCGGCGAGGAGTTGTAAGTGAATGGAGTTGGGGGGGGGGGGGGGGTTTCGAGGAGTACGGTGAACGAGTAGGAGGCGATGTGCTGTTGCAACTGCCATTTTTACACATAGAGAGAGAGAGAGAGAGAGAGAGAGAGAGATTACGCGCAATAGAACGACCGTGTAACTATTGTATGTCTCTGGGCTATTTTTGTCCATTCACGGACTGTAAACAGTAAAACTTCCAAATCAATGGACCCTAAACCTAGTTAAAAGATAGCCTGGACTAAATGGCCCAATGGACCTCTATTTTTGGACTTTAGACCAAATTTCTGAATATTTTGTCCCGTGCATCGAACGGAAACGACACTAGTTGATAGAAAAGGAACCCGGAGTGCGTGCTGTCCCTCAGGAACAACATGAGTGTTGGGCAAATCCGGGCCGTCCATGCTCAGCAATGGACGACTCAGATTGCAACAAATTTTAAATCAAATTAAATTACTTCAAACAAAACTAAATCAAATAAATTTGTAACAAAACAAATCAAATATTGTACCCGTTCAATGTATGAGATAAAAAATTAACATTAGTGTTTTCGATCATGTGTATCGAACGGACACAACGCTAGTAATAAAAAATATAATCTAATTTTTTTGTCTCATGTTCAATGCACGCTAGCATTAGTCTCATTCTGTACACTGAAAGACATGTGATGTAGAACAAATTTAGAGTTCCACGTGACGGTACCTTGCTGGGGCATAGAATAATTTTTCATTAAGTTTCTCTTTCTCTCACTTCCACGTTCCCCTCCCCCCTCTTTTTCTCTCTCTTCCCCTCCCCCACTCCCACGTTTTTCTCTCTCTTTTTTTCTTTTTAAAACAAAACTCTAAATTCTAAGAATTTAAGATTGAGAGTTGAGAGATTTTTAGCTCAACTACATTTCTATACTATATTGATAGATTTAACAAACAATCTGAAGAGTTCATTTGGCAGATCTCAATATGTTTGTTATCTGTGCAAACTTAATCGGACATATATCCAAGTGAACAAAGCATGATTGTAATAAGTGAAACGGACAGTTTGCATGTAAAGATTCATTTCTCTTTTATGATAAAATGAGATTCGATCAATCCCCTTATTGATGTTCTTCAAACGAGACCGTGTTGAATCTCATTTTGCATCCAGTGAGAGTCGCGCGATAGAACACCACATGGATGATCTTGATTCTTCTCCACATACCCAGCACCTGAAGCAACATATAGCACCTGAAAGGCATATTCTTGTGAGTGCATATCCACTCAGACCAAACTGAGAAAATGGTTTTGAATATAGAATGACTCATTCTCCCTCTAAAGAAGTTTGCCAAAAGACAATTCATATGCTTTTACAAAGAGCAAGCAAAGGGATTTTATATTGTCTCTCACCAGATCAAACATAGTGAGTTGTCCTCGTATGAATTCCATACATGCACCTGAATTACTTTACTAATTTATTCTAATATATAAAGCGAGAACAACATTTTGGTGTCTCCCAATTTCAAAGCCCCGTCAAAATGGTGTTTTCCAAAATTACTCTCACCAAAAAAATTCCAACTGCTCTTAAACCCTTTCACGAATTAACTATCAGGGTCACAAATCAAAATTCTACACCGACAGTAGGAAAAACACCATCAAAATCCGGCTTTGCGTGTGCCCGACCTCTGGTAAATAATTAAGCAGCAGTGAATTTAAAACCCTTCTTGTGGTTTTCAATGTGTACCAAAAGCCAACAGGTATCCCACTAGAGAAGTACCCCAGGGGCCAGGAGCCCTGAATAATTTCTCCACTAGAGAGCTGCTAGTGCCATGGCCATGTAAGATCATGTCACGACAATCTTGCGGTACTAACGCGGATCGAATTTGTTGGTAGCACAGTTGATGGTATTGCAGTTCAATCACTGCCGTTCATCTCGGCAATCAATGGTCCAGATTTGCGTATCCTACAGGTAAGATGGACCATTGAAAATACTTTTGGATGGATACGATCAAACAGACTTTTGGACTGCAGACTAGCCGTTTCCAGCACCAAAATGCAAGATACAACAACAAACAAACCAGAAGCTAACCCAACTGTCAGGCAAGAATACAAGCCAAAAATGACACCAGGTAGAAAACAGACAACAGAACAACATCAACTGGATTTCAAAGCAAAAACAGGAATACCCAAATCCCACACAAATCACTTCTTTGAGAGAGCATTGCCATTTGAAAGGAGCTGAGGAACTCCCTTGCACTAGTTAGGCAGTTATGATTGCAGAAGCCACTGGTTTAAGTGAAGGTACTTGGGGTATTTTTTTTGGTTCCCTTGATGACTTGAGTCATTTTTATTTTTTTTCTAAACATTCGTCAAAAACATCGATCGTGTTAGAAATTATATTTGTCTCAGAACTCATTCACAAAATAAAATTAAAACACTGAATTGAAACCATTTTTAACATCACAAATGTGTTTCGTATTACAGTACATCCTCTGAATAATTTTTGAGCTTGTTAGGTGTTCTCAATGAGTTTTAATAACGAAAGAATTCTGATCATTGCAGTTTGACCCGAGAAAAGCCAACAAATCCCTTGATGAGGCTTAGAAAATTATACATGAGTGGGCCCTTCGATCGGATGTGTGCCTTGGTAGCACGACAGTTGATTCATTGTCGATAGTGATCGCTTGGTGAAGAGATGTCATAAGAAGTGGAATCATAACTGATTAGTCAAAATGGATTTTCTCCACGGGTTGAATTGGGTCTGATTTTATCTTCATTTGTGCAAAATGCAACCACCAGCCTATTCATTCATCAGGCTCGTTGTATTCTGGAGGTATATTCATGAGTAACCCAGTGCACAACAAATTCACCAAACTTAAAAGTGACGAATATGGTGGTGACGAAAGTGACGAATATAGAGGTGACGAAAGTGACGGTGTAATGTGCCTTCAAATGTTATGCAAGAATGAGAAAAATCCATCCATGCAAACAACAAGAACAGCAATACAACGGAAATAAAATACAAAATCTGTATTCGTTGAACACTAGTACTATTTTTATAACTCAGGTGTCCAGGTCAGATTTCACACACCTTAACTAATCCTCACGACACTCACCATCTTCTTCTTCCTCCGCGTAATTTTATACTATACAAAGAAGTTGGACCCCTAGTTGCTTTTCCCAAAAGTGCAACAGTCTATCGAATGATTTCTTTCATCCTCCCGCTTTCTAACAACATCTTAGAGGCCGTTGAGGGAGAATATTCTTTAAGAATATTCCCAAAGACCGTTGTGTTTTATTAGATAGATGTGGCTGGGAAAATGTTTCATACTAGAGGAACTGCATCTCTATAAATAAAAGAGCTTAGATATCAAAAGATAATAAAAGAGCTTGGATTCTGAATAAACAACTTGAAAATGAAGTGTTCAATAGGCCATCTGATTAAGAGTAACAAGCCTTACATTGGGGTCCTCTTTATCCAGTTTGTGTATGCAATCAAGGCCTTATTCGCCAAAGCAGCAATTGCCAAAGGAATGAACCCTTACGTCTTCGTCTTTTATCGCCAAGCTTTCGCCTCACTAGCCTTAGCTCCATTCGCTTTCTTCCTTGAGAGGTCCCTCAAAAACATTACATTTCTTACCTTTCGCAGCCAATATAATTGATCTTTATTCTTTCGTTACTCTGCCTCTAACTAGTAATTAGTCGGTGAATATTATGCAGTAACAAGCCTGCTACCCTGTCATTGAACTTACTTTGCAAGATCTTCTTCGTTTCCTTATGCGGGTAAGTGCATCGACCAAATTTGCATTTTGTTATGTGGAATTAATAATGTACTCTTATACCATGCTTCTGGTACTCAAAAAATTCTCAGGATTACGCTAAGCGTAAATCTAGACTCCTTGTCATTGAATTATGTCTCTGCGACTTTTTCCGTGGCTATATGTACCACAGTTCCTGCCATTACCTTCATCATGGCTATTTTCTTAAGGTACGTGCATCAAAATGTACTGATCATTCGATGGTTAATTAGTTTTTCTGGAAGAGAAATGATTGAAATGGAATTTTTGATCGAGCTTGACCATTTCAGGATTGAGAGCATTTCCATTAAGCAATGGCATGGATTAGCCAAGGTGGTGGGTTCCATAGTCAGTCTCTCTGGGGCTTTGGTTTACATTCTTGTTCAAGGACCACCTGTGTATCAAGCTGACCCCAAGGCAAGTTCAGTCTCATCTACAGAGTGCTATTCCAAAGGGGACTGGATGAAAGGCACACTTGCATCTATCTCATCCAACATATCATGGTCCTTGTGGATTATTATGCAGGTTTCTCTCTCTCTCTCTCTCTCTCTCTCTCTCTCTCTCTCTCTCTCTCTCTCTCTCTCTCTCTCTCTCTGTGGGCGCGCGTGTGGTAGATGCAACATAGGATGAAGAGGGGCATGTGTCCTTTCCCCAACTTTACGCATATTTTAGCTTTGCCTTGTAATAATCAAACCTACTATTAGATATAACCCCAAATATTTCAAGTCTCCCCTCAACTATGTAACATCTCTTTTACTTTCACTCTTAGCTCCAACAGTACTCTTAGTGATTATCCGCATTACACTGTCCAAAATTCCTAGTTGGTTATCGTTGAAATCAACTCATATCGTGCCAGAATCATACGATATCAAGTGCAATAAAGGCTTGGCCATCCATGTATTTTACCATTTCCGCATCTGTGTTTGTAATCAATTTTTTTAGCGCCGCTCTGTCCCTGAATTCCTGTGGGGGAATATTTGCAGGGTTCTCTTGTCAAGGAATATCCAGCAATAGTACGACTTACAGCCTTGCAAACCTTCTTTAGCTGCATACAATCAGCAATTTGGGCAGCTGCAGTGGCGAGAAACTTATCTGCATGGAAACTTGGATGGGATCTTAATCTTCTTTCTGTCACCTATTGTGTAAGTTGCATTACTGGTTTTTACCTATTATGTCTTGAGACGGAATAAATATTCTTTTTAATAACTCAGGGTCTGAGCCAACTTACGGGCACCTCAACTAATCCTGGGACTAATCCCACTGCCCACTTGCGGGGGTCTCAATTAAAGTGTGTCCGTGTACCCATTTCTTTAGAAATTCCATGTATCCGTGCTAAATAGTACTCCGTATATAGTGTTCCTTCCACCTTCAATAGTGGATGCAAAGTGTCCAATCTTCACATCTTATGTAGCCGAAGATCATGTTTCCTTGTCCCAATGTACTAGTCGCAGACGCACAATCTGCTGGAAACATCGAATTATGCGATTGTTCCACTGGGAGTACAATAGAGACAAAGGGACATGGATATTTCAAATCAGAATATCCTGTCCAGCCTTCCTATATACAGTTACTTTGAACCTCCAGTTCTTGAAAATCACATTAAAACCACAGTATTCATTTTCTAAAGAACAAACTATTAAGACTTCATTACGTTATCAATTACAATGGCTTGTGATTGATCTTTATAAGAATATCTTCTATGCGTATTCTTAATTGGTTAGCCTCAAGTTGTGTCAAGAACTTTGAGTTTTTTTCCCCCCAACTCAGCTTTCCAAAATCACATTCCCTACAAGGGGTAGGATATCCACCTTTCATTGTACTGTTGTCTGGTTTTTACAGTTGGCAAGATGTTTCGTATATATCATAATCTTTAGTAACAACTTCTCTTCATTGTATAACTACTCGATTATTTTATAATGGGTTTAAGTCATTTGGAATTGACAGTTTGACGATTAAAATGGCAGGGTCTAATTTTTACAGGGGTGACATATTGGTTGCGGATTTGGGTTGTAGAGAAGAAAGGTCCCGTTTTTCTAGCTGTGTTCACTCCATTGTCACTTCTTCTAACAGCCTTCTTATCAGCAATATTAGGGATGGAAACCCTTCACTGGGGAAGGTCCGTGCCTTATCTTCAATCGTTAATTAACCAGAAAAAATCATTATAAAACCAGAGAAAGTGTGGCAAGGATTGATCTGTTACCTTATTGTGAAAGACTTGTCCAATCTTAAAATTTTTGCAAATGCCGCTTCCACATCATTCTAAAAGACATTTCTGGCTTTAAATAGGTAGTAAAGAGCACTCCTATTTCCTTGATATTGATGACAATCTATCTTCGTAATATTGTGGCAGTGTCGGCGGTGGTTTGCTACTTGTGGGGGGGCTCTATGGCTTCTTGTGTGGGAAACATGAAGAAGGAAAAGCCGAGAAAATTGAACAACAAAAGTCAGACACCACAGAGGAAACTGTATAGGAATGCACTAACATCAGTGACTACTGTAACAAGTAATGACCCAAGCTCGGGAATGTATGGAAACAATCTACGCATTACATTTCTTACCAGGGCTTGCTATCCTATTGAAGAACATTTAGCTTGTGAAGTTCACACTTGAAATTTTGGTGACAGGAGGTCAAAAATGACCAAAGTCATGCCATTGTCAAGGAGAAGAATGATGAACAGGACAATATTCAAGTATTGTACAAAGAATACAGCTAAGAGAGAAAAGAAAATGCAAACAACTAATGCAAACTTAGACCAATGTAGATAGCAATAAGCATAGCAATCGATAATATACCCATAAAGCGATAGACCATATTAGCACAGTTTGTGTGAAGCAGATAAATATACACCGCATAAGTCAATCGACAGAGAGCTTACCACAAAAAATATCGAACCAGAAGTGAAACGCCTTTCCTTACAACCACAGTCAGTCGTCCTTTTTCTTTCAGTTGTTCCATTCAACTCCAAGTAGCTGAACTTACTACAACCCCCAAGGGAGAAATCTTGATCTGAGGCAGCCTTTTCTGAGGCAGATGCTTTCAACAAAGTGATAAAGACTACGGTTACTTTAGATTGAAAGTAAATGTAAACGCTGAACAGAATTCAAACAGGATTCAAAATAATCAGGTATGGAGCAGTCTATTTGCAAAACTAGGGTATTAAAAGAAAAGAAAGGATATGTACATTGATACACATGCCCCAAACTACTTATCGTTCCATTATCAAGAGATAAGTATGCTCACGAATCCCCTGTTTATCAAGCGCATGATATCTTTGGTGCCAATAGCAAAAGGTTGGTTTTGAGTTGGAAGCAAAGTATGCCCCTCCAATGTTGTCATGGCTTCCCAAACTTGAACTAGTGAGGAATTAAGTCTCGAGTACATTATTACTTTCTGGAGAGCATGTCTGATCTTGTCTCTAACATTCGCAATCTTAAGTACATTGGGAATGAAGTCCACAAACTGATACACATGAAATTGAGTTTGAAAGAACTAGAAGAAGAACAAAAAACAAGAGAGCATCCTCCACCACTGCAGAAGCATCTCCGGCCCTTATACAAGACATAAGAGCGTGTCCTGATGGATTCGAGATGTGATTTCTTCCATTAACTACTTACTAACTTATTTTTCATTTTTTGGATGCATGTACAGGTAACCAAAAGCTGATTTCTTGAGAAGTGTTTGGATACTCCAAACTCCCTGAAAAGTTTTGTCAGCAAAAGCGATTGGTGTGTAATATAACTCCATTCCCTAAAGAAAACTTCATCCACTGCCATGATAGACATTTTTCTTCCCTACAAAGTGAAAGGGCAAGAATATTTAGCCTTGCAAGCTTGTCTATCGTGTTGCCGGTTGCCTCAAGCAAATATTTTTTTTGTCAATTGATAGAAGAGATCATTACATCATATGTGAAGTACAAAGTACAAACCCGGGATACTATATCAATTGTAAGAGTCTACGAGATAACCAAGTCCAACAACTCAACCAATACAAGAAATAAACTCATTATAGGGTAGAAACAAAGAAAGAAAAAGCCCTCTATGGAAAGAACACGAGACTCGAACTCCTGACCTCCCAATGAAATGCAATTTACAATGTAGAATTGACAATATAAGAAGAACCTAACAACTCGTAGCTCCATGAGCTAAGTTGTGAAGAAATGGCTCGAACAGAAGTTGAGAACAAAAAACAATGGATGGCAACAGATGGGTTTTTTTATGATTGTATCTCTGTACCATGAAACACACAGCCCAAGAGGATGTAAATTAAGAGAACCAACATAGCGGTAGATTTATCAACAATAGCAATGCAAATTGCAAAAGGAAAACGTTCTGGGTTAAGTGGATAAATTTAAGTAAGTTACTTTATAGCATCAACTCATGAATCCGCTTGGCGACTGTTCTTCAAGCTCTCCAACCTCGACGGTGAAGGCGTGCGCGGCTGATCTGGCTCCGATCTTCCGGTCCTCATCTCGCCCATGCAACGGGAATAGCCTTACCTAGTCCGGATCCAGTCAGGGATCCCGGATTTGGGCTTTGGTGCGGGACGCGTTTTTTCAGCCGATGGATTGTGTTTTGAATGGTCGGGATTCGTGGATACAGTAATTTGTTCGCGCGAACAAACTATCTGTTCGCGTGAACAAATTATCTGCGAATTCTGACAATTCAAAACACAATCCAACAGCTGAAAAACACGTCCCGCACCAACTACCCATCCGGGATCCCTCAAGGGATCCGGAGTGTAGCCTTACCGCTCTAAATTTCGTGTAGCCTTACCGCTCTAAATTTCATGATCGGTCTAGATTATAACAAAAAATACTTTGTGGGACCCGTAACCATGCAACGGGAGTAGCCTCACCACTCTAAATTTCATGATCGGTTTAGATTATAACAAAAAATACTTGGTGGGACCGTAACGGGCTGTGGTGGTTTCCACCACAAGGAAAGAATTTTAACTCATTAACTAATTTGTATTCGATTAACAAGATCTTCAACGTGGTTAATCTTCTTGGCACATTCTACTAGTTGAACAGTTTGGATTAAGAAATAAATCCAACACGAGTTCACAATTTACAAATTACTTAATGGGAAATGATAATGGCATTCCAAAAATTGATGCAGGCACTTCAAAATACAAAGGAAAAGTGGCTTTGAAGTTACTGATTTTGGAGTGCCTGCATCAATTTTTGGAGTGCCAATATCATTTCCCTACTTAATTTGTATAAATTACCTCGAACTTGAAGATTTGCGGGGTTTTATAAATCCGTCGTTTTTTTATCAGGTGTGGCCGCTTCTATTTTCAGAAAAATTAAATTGACTCTTATGATCTCCGATTATTGTTCGATCGGTATTTGATCGAAATGATCTTTAACGATTCCTATCTTATTGACAAGATCTACAATTTGAGCAGATCAGATCAAGAAATAAACCCAGAATGAGTTCACAATTTACCAATTAGATGTCGCATATTCCTGCAATGGAGATCTGCAACGTCGTTTTAATGTACTCCTCATTTTGAACCGGGACTTACTATTTGCAGCCACTTATTTTCTAAGCCTAGCCTGTGCTAAATGTAACCCACGAATCTTATAACAATTTCCTAAATGCAACCTAACAAATATCCATAATTTTCCAAAATTGCCCTCTCCTGCACCACCACCAAATACTCCATAACCACCGTGGTCCACCACCACCGTTCACCACACCAGACGGAAAAACCCACCGCGATGGTGACTGATGCGAAGGATAGCCGATTTTCTGGTGATTGATGCTCTCTCTCTCTACGTGGGTTTTCTCTCTATGAGCTCGATCCACCTCCCTCCTCTCACCTCCCGAACAACTTTTACTCATTCCTTTCCATTTTCACCACTAGTGGTGGTACTATTAGAGCATCTCCAACCCATGCTCTATTCCTCCATTTGAGAGTATAAAATTCCTCCAACCCATCCTCTCAAGCCTCCTCTATTTGAGAGGATGAGATTTTGATCCTCCATATTTAGAGGATGGGAGAAAGTATGGAGGATCTCCTCTATAACACTATTCACCTTTTAAAATGGCATTTGTATCCTTAGAGCATCTCCCACACATGCTCTATTCCTCCATTTGAGAGTATGGAACTCCTCCAACCCATCCTCTCAAGCCTCCTCTATTTTAGAAGGAAAAATAGAGAGTTTGTGGTTGGAGTAAATAGGAATAGTGATTTCCTCTAAAATCACTTTATGAATAAAATAGAGTATTTTGATACTCTCAAATAGAGTATTGGATTGGAGATGCTCTTAGTTCTGGCTTGGGTCGAAGCCCACTGGAATTGGCCAAAGCAACACAAAGCAGATTCTGAAAATCGGACACTCAATCTCTCTTCTCTTCACTTCCGTTGTACGCACCACCACCACAATTGTATATCTGAAATTTCAAAAAAAATTCTCTGACGTATTCGGATACACATTTCTGAATTTTTTTGACAATTTCAGATTTTAAAACTTGAAAATGTTTACAAATTTCAGATTCTAAAATCTAAACACCTTATAACGCATCTTGAAGATGCGTCGTGTTTTTTTTTTTTTTTTAAATACAGATTCTGACTATTAAAAATGCAAATAACGCAAATTCCGAATGTGTCATGCATGATTAGCATCGCGCATTTTGCTAATGCGCGATGGAACTGGGTTTGTCGGTGAAGAAATGCGAGTTTCATACGAAAACCGATGGATGTAACGGCGGTGGTGGTGCGGAGTAGGAGGAGGGGACGGGTGAGGTGGTGGTGGTACTGGTGGGTGAGGTGGTGGTACTGGTAGGTGGGAGGTGGAGATTAAAAAAAAAGAAAAAGAAGAAGAAGATTGGTAGGTGTGGGAGGTGGGTTGGGGAAGAAGAGTAGGGGAGAAGATGACCCAAAACGACGTAGTTTCATAGGGGTATTTTTGTCCATTTTAAAAAAGGGCATTTTTGTCCGAAAATCATTAATTTTTGGACAGGTTAGGCTTAGGAAATAAGTGGCTGCAAATAACAAGAACCTGCGAAGTCCTGATGAACGCATCCGACGTCGTGTTTTATAAAAGAACCTCGCGTTTTGATAGCACACAAATGACACAATCCCCTGCATCGCAACCCATGCCCATCACCCCTACACCCACACCAAATTGTCCTTCAACAATCTGATACTCCCTCCGTTCCAAATTGAGATTCTCTCATTTTATTTTGAAATGTTCCAAAATGATTGTCTCTTTCCAAAAATAGAAGTGAAAATTTGAAAAAATTTCCAAAGTGTCTCTCTTATTTGAATACAACAATCTGATACTCCCTCCGTTCCAAATTGAGATTCCCTTGTTCCATCCAAATTGAGATTCCCTTATTTCATTTTGAAATGTTCCAAAATGATTGTCTATTCCAAATATCGAAGTGAAAATTTGATAAAATTTTAAAAATGTCCCTCTTATTTAAATATAAATTATGCAAAATAAGTTAAATATAAGAGTAACGATAGAGAGTAGTTGTAATGATTACACGTACTGAACTGAACAAATTGGAATTTCAAAGAGCGACTCAAAATTTAAGAACGGAGGGAGTACTCCACAAATCTTTCCCGCCTCGATTTCCAGAAACAAAACCTAGGCCCCAAAACACACACACACACACTCTCTCTCTCCCACGCTCAAGGTGGTGTGGAAAGGTTGATCCAACAACGCCGGGAGGTGGTGAGGTGAGATCCTCTCCTTCGTGGTTCAGGTAGATCACAAGCATGGGCGGCAAAGCGTATTCTTCGAGATAAGGTGGCCCTTCTCTTGATTGAGGCAATACCCGATCTGCCGCCAAGGCGTTCTTCGAGACGTCCGTCTATTCACGTTCCTACGCTTATTCTTCAGCTGTAGAGAACCCGTGGCCAGGTTGACTGACTCGAAGCTGTTCTACCACTCACATCTTGATACAGATTCACACCCACACCTCCCCGTATGCACGCACAAGATGATGTCGAAGACGTTCAAAGGATCAACCGTGTTCATGTCTCGAAACCTAGTCCCGCCCGAGCTCTTCGATTCGCTCCACGACGCCCTCAAGCTCAACAGCGCCGACATCTCCCTCTGCTGCGACCCCTCCAAAAACGGCCCCAACGACTTCCACCTCATCTCTTCCAACCTCCACGTGAGACTCCAATTACGGATCGGAGATAAACAATTTGAATTTTGAATTCTGAATCTCAATTCAATTTTGCATTTCCTAAGTAAAATTACCTTTTGCATTTTGCAGGAGAAGTTTGAAGTTCTTCAGAAGAAGGGTTGTAATTTGATCGGTACGGTTTCGAGTTTACCCGCAGTAGTTTTTCTGTATGTATCTATTCTAATACAGAAAGGGAGAAATCATTTTGGTGTGAAAAACATTTGAAGCTCCGCTACAAAAGTAGTTTCCACTTTCCATAATTGTCCCTTAAAAACAAGTTTTTACCATTATTTTAAATGTGCCATCCAGTCTAATATATTAGAAATATAGAAAGGGAGAAGTCATTTTGGTTTGAACAATATTTGAAGCTCCCGTCACAAAAGTAGTTTCCGTAATTGTCCCTCCGAAAATAATTTTTTACCATTATTTTAAATGTGCCATTAAATAACTGTTATGGGCAAAATATTAATCTCACATGTCATTAACCACTACCCCACTATCCTCAATCATCCTAAATTGTGCACACAAATTGTGTAATTTGTGTGTGCCATCCTTCTAGTTGATTCTAACTAAAGTGCGAATTGATTATTATAGCCATGATGCTACACAGGCATACACAAGTACTCAAATGGGTGTAAGGGAGCCCACGCAGTCAGTAATTTTTTTCGTATTGTTGATTTTAATGCGCAAATCGCGTACTACAGCAGTTATCTTACAACTACACACATTTGCATATACACGCAAATACTCAAAAGGATGTGTGAAGCCCACAGTGCTGAACGTGTTGAGTTTAATTTGTTAAGTGGTTTTTGTAACGGTGATGCTACAACTATATACATTTTATGCACGCACTTACGCAAACATGGATGGGTGTGTAGGCCTCCCCAGCTGTTGAGTGTTTGTGCGAATTGCGCGCGATTTGTTGAGTTTTCCTTATTACAGTCTACATTTGTACTTTTGACAGGTCCTCAGTGTGTTTTTTCCTGTGCGAAAGAACATAGACCTCTTCCTAAACAAGGGTATACTTGTTGTCTCGCTATGGACGGGGTCAAAGTACTGGCATCTGGTTTTGAGATGGATGAAAAGGTATTGAGGCTCCATGTTACATCACTTCCCCACTAATTCTGATCTCTATATCATAGACGTACAGGGAGGTGGGGCTGCTGGGTATCCTAAAATCATGACCCATTTTGGTCCACTTTAGTTTTGCAACTTTCAGTAATTTATTAGCCATCAAGGCTGGAGAAGCTCTGCTGTCGGTTAAATTCTAAATGTTCTCATAATTGAACTGTGGTGCGGTACATACGCCAAGAAGGACAAAATAGCATCAGAGTAGAGGGTCAGAGAGGAGGATGATCAACCCTTATTGAAACAACTTCCCCTCTAAAGCCTAGATATGCTCTTGTAAAATAAAAATAACCATGTTATCCTTTTGACTTCTCAGTTGGATACTGTTAGATATAATTTTCAAGAAAGGTAATATGGATAATTGTTTATATATATTGAAGCTTCATGCTTATACATCTAACTATATTTCCACTAGTATAAAATAAATATTATTTATTTATTAATTTTTGCAATGTCCCCTCCTGTGTCCGTGTCCCCATTTTTCAAGAAATCCCATGTCCCGTGTCCGTATCCGTATCCGTGCTACATTGGGTAATCGTGTCAGGGCTAAGTGCATACTTTTTTCATTTTCTTCTTTACTACCAACAGGAAGAGATGACTGTGGGCCACCCTCCCCGCAAGTTACCTCCAACTTAGAATATGCAACACCAAGCATACAAATAAACCGACTTGGACAATGTTGCATCTCAAATAAGGATGTAGCCCACCTCACAGCCCAGAATCGTACTTCACTTTGTTCCTTGCAAAATAGAAATGGTTTCCGTTGAAGACAGTATGTTTATTGTGAAACCAAAAGACTGGGCCACCCTCCCCGCAAGTGAAATCTGGTGCAAAATGGTTGTGGTAGGGCTCCCTGGTTTGCAGTGCAGCCAGGTGACCTATTGCGGTTGGTGGGGTCTGTTCTGGGTTGTGTTAAAAAAAACCTGGAAGAGATGACCTTTCTTTCTCCCTGTTCTCTTCTACTTGTTTTCACTTGTTACCGGAACAGGTGAAAACAGGAAGATGAACAGAAAAGGAAGTCCATTCCCGTTGCGCAATCTTTGTGGAAATGACAAAACATGGTTCCTGTTTTCTAGAAACAAAATATAGGAAACCTTGTAGTCCAACTTAGTGAATCCAGTCTCCCACCTTTGGTACTTTCCTTCCATGTGCTTTTAGTTATTGGACTCATAATCGCGTGCTTATGACTGTGTTGCAGCTTGAGATTGGCAAGATGGTGACTGCTATGGGGGGAGTGTTGCATACTAAAGCATCTTTGGATGTCAGCTTTGTTATCGTAAAGAATGTTTTGGCTGCTAAGTACAAGGTTTTCATGTTTTCGTTTTCTTTTCAGTTTTCAGCATTCCACATTGTGAACTGTTTTTTATTTTGCTCTCATTCTCACTCATTCTTTCTGGCTCGCACACAACCATTAAAAAACACCTATAAACACATGTCCACACGCAATGTGTAATGCATGTGACTATAGTCTTAGTGCATATTTGTCTGGATTTGTTATTTACTTTGTTAATGAATATTTTTTAGATATTGTTTATACAACCTTGGTATTTTTAACATCCCTTTATTTTTGGGTTCTTGTGAAGTCATCTTCCATAAGAAATGGTTGGAACTCTCTCCCTCTCTCTGTGACACAAAATGAGTGTGTGTCTATGATGCACGGACACCGACACCGACACGGGGACACAGGAATTCTAAAAAAATAGGGACACAGACACACGGCAGGGGACACGTCACGTGTATATTTATTTATTTATTTTTATATATAAATATATATTTTTTCCAAGTTTAAATGGCAAAATGTAGACAAAACATAACATCCATAGTTCTAATACCATTCAAACAAAACAAGACATCCATGATCCATAAGTTCAATACAATCCAAATACCCAATTGAAAACAAAACATGATAAACATCCATAATTCTATAATAAATTATGGGACACGCCACGTAGCGTGTCCCATACGTGTCCCTAGCCCCCCTAAAAAATTTATATTAAATTATGGGACACGCCATGTGGCGTGTACCATATGTGTCCCCGCGTGTCCCCGTGTCCGGACACTGCGATATGTCGACCTCTAGAGGTGTCAGTGCTTCATAGGTGTGTGTTGATCTTTTTTCCTTTGTGTTTTTATTTTGGTGGGCTGGGGAGTATTATGTCATATGTGATAATAATACAAGGAGATATTTTCAGTCTTTTTTTGCTTTTGTCCCCTTTTTTTCGCTTGGTTAAAGTCTGCATTGTTAGTTGTAGTTCGTGAGGATTGAACCCCCATGGGAGTATATGGTGCCTACCACTCCACTCGCTGCTTTTGTCCCAATTGATCATTGATTAATAAACTTACGAATTGTTAGGAACTTTTTGACATGGAAATCTCATTTTGTAGAGCGGGAAAGCTGTTTACTGTTCTTGTTTTCTTCATCTCCAGTAACTTTTGGCAGTAATATATAGTTCCACCTTTACCTGGTCTATATATATATATAAACTAGTATTTGAGACTTTTTGGCTCTGTTATTAATTTTTTCTCTCCTTCTTAGGCAATATATATATATACATATATACACTAATCTTCTAATGAGGACCTAAAATGAGGACTACCCCATTTCTTCCCTTTCCCGATTGAATTTTGATGATCCGAGCCGCTCAATGTGTTCAGAACGTGATTTTAAGGGTACCCGCGAGAAATTGGCAAAAAAAATGACCGGGAAGGGCTTGATTTGAGCAGTTTTTATTTGAACCGTTCGATAAAAAATAAATAAAAACTGCTCGGATGAAGCCCTTCTCGGTCTTTTTTTGTTGTTGATTTCAAGCGGGTACCCTTAAAATCACGTTCTGAACACATTGAGCGGCTCGGATCATCAAAATTCAATCGGAAAAGGGAGGTCCTCATTTTATTAAAATGAGGTGGTCCTCATTAGAAGGGGACTCTATATATAGTTTCCTTTACATATTGGGTTTTAGTCCTGCATGTTACGACCTTTCGTCTTTGGTTTCAAATTTGCGATCCCTTATTTGACAGAAATTCCTCTCCTCCCCCTTTTGTGGTACAGTGGGCTGCAAATGTTCTAAAGAAACCAATCGTCACATTAAACTGGTTACATCAGTGTTGGAAAGAGCATCGTGTTGTTCCTCAGGAGTCATACAGGGTTCTTCCGTTTACTGGATTGACAATCTCTATAACCAGAATTCCTGCAGGTTTACTATGCTGGATAAAGATTTTGAGTTAATCTAGTATTAGGGCTGCCCCTTGGTACTGCTTTATGTTATATCCAGGTTAATGTTAATCTACATGTTTATTCTCAGATGAGCGCAAAGATGTGGCCAATACAGTGGTGCAAAATGGTGGAAAATATTCTGCTGAATTGACCAAGAAGTGTACACATTTAGTTTGCGATATATCCTATACATGATTTTCTTTGAATTGCATGTGCATTGCCCATTTAATGCTGTCACTTGTCAGATAAATACATTATTGTCCTTCGTACGTCCTTTTGGATGCATGAGTGACCAATATGCTGCGTGGGGCAAGTCTAGGCCCTCGGCTACTTGAGGTGCCCGATGAACCTGATACGTGGCGTTTCGGCTAGGTGGGGTCCTACACTCGCACACAATTTGGCATCTTCTGTAGTTGTGTACTAGTTAATGATCCATTGCTGATATGGCTTATACTATTGGTATACTTATGGAAACACTTTCAGTGGCCAATACTGTTAAGTGTTAAGAGGGATCAAGTGCTCAGCAATGCAATCAATAGCAAACTTACTAACCTTACTAAGGATGTGAATGGGTCTGAATAGCAATCGTCACAGCATTTCAAATTTGTAACCCTTGTTTAAACCAAATAGGACGAAGGTATTACTTAGCCTTGTAAGGCCAATCAGCTACTCTTTTCTTGTCTGCCTTTGCCAGCATTTTAGATTTACAGCATAGAAGTAGGTATTTAGACTGTGGCTTATGGGTTTCACCCGAGAGAATCAACCCCACCTTCCCACCGACACACACACACTCACACAAACACACACACTCACAGACATGCGGATACAGAGCAACAACAAATATGGGAAGTGAAGAAATACAGGAGAACAAGAAGATTTTGTAGTCTGGAAATCTTTGTTTAGAATACTTTTTTGTTAAATTTGTGCCCTTGACTTTGGTAAGCTCCTGAAGGTGACAAATACAAGGTTGCTAAAAGATGGGGCAATATTCATATCGTTCCGCGGAAATGGTTTGACCAATCTGTTGCAAGAAGAGGTAATGCCTTGAGTTCAGTATGTTCTGTTACCTGTTTAGAACCTGTTAACTTTTGTTCATACTGTAAGGATTGCCTAACATGGGCATATGACCTTTTTCGATTGGATAGTGTGCCTGTTAACTTTTGTTCATACTGTGAGGATTGCCTAACATGGGCATCTGACCTTTTTCGATTGGATAGTGTGCCTCAATGAGGAGTCCTATCCTGTTCAAGATGGTTCTGCATCATTGATGAATGGCACAAGGATTTGTTCGTTGGCACCGCGCATCCAAGAAAAAAGTATAGGAAATTCGCAATGTGCGCCATCCTCATTTGCTGGAGGTTCAAATTTGGAAGCTGTTTTATGTTCTGGGATCATAGATCCAGATTTAGAAGCTACTCTCTCACAGAACATGTCAACTACATTTTCGGATGCATCTATCCTTGTCAAGGAGGAGAGTGGAACACCAGCCAAGCAGGCTAAATGTGATACAAATTTTGATGGTTGTGTTGCTGACGACTCTCAAAATGAAGACGATGATTTGTACTTGTCAGATTGCAGAATTCTACTTATTGGTTTTGATGCTTCTGAAATGCGTAAACTAGTCAACATGGTGCGCCGAGGTGGTGGCTCCCGTTATATGTCATTCAATGAAAAATTGACGCACATAGTTGTTGGATCTCCGTCAGAGATGTAAGGTTAATTTTCTTCATAGATATTCTGCTTGTTCTGAAGTAGTTGTTACCATTGGTAAATAATTGTTCAGAATTACATGTCACTGGGCTTATGAACTTAACATGGCCCTATGTGATTGCTTTACTGATCATGAGCTCGACATTACATCGCTCGTGTATCATGGCCCTAAAGGGCAGGAGCTCGTCTTTTTAAAAACTCAAATTTGATCTTTGTCTGTTGGGTGAAAGTGAAATTGCTGCATCTAAGAGATTACTTAATGTATGCCTCTTTTGTTTATCTCTCACGTTGCTATGTGTTGTTTTTTAGTAAGGAGCTCGTTTTTTTGTAATTTGAAGCACTTAATTGGATAAATTCAAGCTGATTTTCTCTCTCTCGCGCTCTCTCTCTCCTAGTTCTTCTTCTTGTCTTTCTTCTCACTGTTGAATTAACTCACATTGTTAGCTGATAGTTACATCCCCATTTGTTTGATTGATTTCTACTGAAGTGATTTCTATGTGACTGCTGAATTTTTTCCACATTGATGTAACAGATTTAGGATGATCAAATACGTATACAAGTTTGCCAAATAAGTTGTGGTCCAACAAGGACAGTAGTTGTTTTGACAAAATATGTTTAAGATTGTAATCACTGATAGTATGTTGACCTTCTAGTCGGCAACCAATATATTCCTCTGTGTAATGTTCCCTGATACATGGTGGCTTACTAGTTTCTCAATTTACATTACTTACTGGAACATGGAGTAGGATTTTTGTGCCTGAATTTGGTGATAGGGATGGGGGACTGTGAGATGTTGTGCTTCTAAGGGAATTGCATAAAGGTTTGCTCAAAATACTTTGCAGTGAGAAAAAGGAGGTCAGAGGGCTTGCGGCTTTGGGTGTCATTTATGTGGTCAGAACCACGTGGCTTGAAGATTGTGATCATGAGAAGAAAGAAGTTCCTGTACAGCGGAGGCACATTGCTTATGATTTACTTCTCCTAAAAGGTCCTTAACAATTATGTTTACTTTTTCGGTTTTCTTTGTTGTTTCACATAAAGCTACCACTATATGGGATTGACTTGGTTTTGGTCAGTAATCCTTTGAGCCTCTCTATGCGGTACTTTTATCCCATTGTTCACCACATTTTTCAAATCTCAGATCCTGTATGCTCCAATAAAGGAGGTGGGATGGGCATGGCTGGAATGAAGGGAAAAGCCTCCACTGTTCAGCCTATCTTGCCAGAGGATCAAGTACGAGGAGCTTCAAATTCCGGATCTGGGATTCCATTTGTGGAACGCAAAGAATTGGAAGTTAACTTGAATGGAGATGGCTCTTTGAGAGCAACGGTGAGACCTGATAAACAAAGCCAGTTTTCTGCTCTTGATGGCAAAGACAAGGATCAACAGAAGACACAACTTCAAACCTGCAATGAAATTCAGAATTTGAAGTCACTGGTGGTATTTAAAGGGAAGCTATTTCAGTTTTCAAATTCATTTCCTCCAGATAGGGTAAGCTTAGCTTTACATATTGATATCAATTGTCGATTATGTAAGTACCCGTTGTATAACTTTCACGACTTATCAATTTGGGCCTGAGGGAGATTTCGAAGATTTTAAACTTTTAAAAGATTATTACCACAGTATTCTTATCTTTTGGTTATGTATTGTAAAACATGCCTGAGAGAGATTTCAAAGATTTTAAGACTTTGAAAGATTATGACAGTATTCTTATCTTTTGGCTGTGTGATGTAGAACATCAATGGGAATGACATGTTGGCAGACGAATTAACAGTTAGATCATTTTATATGTGGTTGCATGATCTTGAAGCCTTAAAAGTGCTTACTGTGTGCAATGCTGGAGCGTTGTGTTTCACTTTTTCTGTTTTGACATCTTGTAAATTCTCTGTCTAGGGCTGATAAACAAACTAAGCTACTCGAGTTCTAGCTCGTGTTCGTTAGTTAAAATCTCATTCGAGACCTGTTTGTTACTAAAACAAACCAAGCTTGAACATTACTTGAAGCTCGTTAAGTTTTTCAAACTAAGATTGAACATGCTATTACTCGGCTCGTTTGGTTTATGATGTATGGAAAATTCAAGCTACTCGTGTTCGGTTCGATTAAAGCTCGTTCGAGATTGTCTTGTCTCATAAACAAGCTAAGCTTGAACATGTTTTGATGCTCATTAAGTTTTCAGACCAAGTTTGAACAACTAACTGCTCTGCTCCTTCGGCTCGTTTATCGCCCCTAACTCTGTCACAACATTAGTATCCTTTCTATTTGTCATCCACTGTGTTTTGCTAAAAGTTCCTGATTCTTTATTTTGCCAGCGAGCTGAAATTATTGAATGGGTTAATAAAGGGGGAGGAGCAATGGTAGATGAGGAGACTGAGCAGAACGTGCACTTCACTGTTGAGTGTCATGGTGTGATACCTAGCCCATCAGCTGCATCCAGAACCACCCATGTATCCAGTCACTGGATTCGGACTTGTTTAGAGGTACCATGACCAGTAATGGCTCTACTTTTTTGTCTTTTTGTTGTGGTATACTAATATCAGCTATAGAACAGTCAGAAACATATGGAATGGCTCCTGAAAAGATTTAAACTCCTTGACTACTGTAAGAAATGGGCTGCCTTTGTCACCAAGGATTATCCTTATGCTTTAGTACCTTATTGTAGTTTAATGCTTTGTTGTTTGTATATTATAACACTTCAAGTGACTTTTGCTGGTTTCTTATTGCTCTGTCTTAGTATCTTCCATTTTCGATTTTCTATGTCGCTGTAATGTTGCTTTGATGCATGGACCCCCTAAAAGTCAATTGTGTAGTGAAAAGGCCTAAAAAGTGGTTACTGGAACTGTTGAAGATTTGAATTTGCTTATGTCTGCTATTGTGTCCACTGCTACCATTCTCTATTTTTCCCCCTTAATAGTCTATGGTTTAAAGATTGCTTTCAATTTGACTGTGACTGGATCCTTAGTTATCCTTATTTTAAGACTTGGTTTAATCTTTTGATTTCAATCCTGTCATTGGGCTCTGATCGGAAATAGCTTTTAATATGTCTGAATCTAAGAAGCACAAGCACTTCTACCAGCCTCGCGTATATTTGTTGGACACGGAAATAGACATGATCAGACACACTTTGGATACATGTCAGACATGCCAAAATATGTGTCCATTTTTAGGATGCCTTTCTATTTGGAACACGCTAGGGACACACTGCGGAGACATTAGAGACATGTTAGGAGGTCAAAATGCAAAATTTGAGAAGTTGGCAGGGTCAATTTTGTTGTGAATGCTTAGTCCTGAATACTTATTTGAATTTGATAGAATTTTGTTCTATATGAATACTTTTTTGGTCAAGTCCAATCTTAGTAAGCTCAAACCAACCAAGATCAAGAGGACCAAGTCCATTTATAGCTTCTATCTACATGAATACTTAATTGTGAATTTTGTTCTAATTTTTAAAAAATGACTTTCCCCGGTGTCTGTGTCCTTGTCCGGGCTGTGTTTGCCTGTCTGGTGTGTATCCTTGCTTCATAGGTCTGGAAGATCTCATGCATGAATAATTGAACATAGGTAAATAAGTCGATGCATGTGGAAACAAATTTTTACCAATTTTGTTTGAGCTTTTGTTAGTTTCTCCCTTTAGGGGCTACTCAATCGAGATTTATTTGCACTGATGCCCGCTCAAACCTACCAACGCTAGGTTCTTAAATGTTGACATGAAGTTTAACATATCTTGAGGGATGCCCATCCAACTGAAAGTGGTCTCAAGTATGAGATAACTTGTTCAGACGATAAAGTTTGCCTTGGAGGGATCCAAATAGTTTGCTTATATTTTGCCTGTTTTCTTCATCAGTCCACGAGATGAGGTCAAGGGTATTTTGGAAATTTCAAAATGTCCTGGTCTGGGTTGTAGGGGCAGGTCTACTATAGTCCATCCTATGGGCCTACTAATAGCATGTTTGCATTCAGATACAATGGACCATATGTTCTATTCATTGATACCCTAGAGCTTATTCAGAGTATGCATCCATAATCATCAATCAGGGTCATTCATAACCAGCTGTGTTACACACTTACATGGAGTCTTCTAAAAGTATATTGTACTCATCTCATGCACTCGATCCTCGGGTGAGGATATGAGATATGTGTGATATATTTAGTTGGACATTCGCCTAAGAAGCATAAATCAGTACAGTCAAGTTTACTGCAAGAATAATGCTAAAACTTTCCTGGTACATATGGAATGCTCTCTGGCAATGGGTGAACACCAATTACCTGAAAAGTTGAACGAAAAATATCGAAGACCACTGTTTTGTCTCGAGTCCCAGTGTCCTTAATATGGAGTCATATATACCAGAGTCCATGGAACATAGGTCACATGCCTAGACCTTTAGGGAATGTGATTGCACTTCTACATACAACAGATGTTAGTAAATATGACAAGCCAACATAGTCTTAAGACTTTGAAGCAGGATTGAGGCTACAAAACGATCTACATCTTCAATCTCTCAAGGTTGTGTGATGCAATCCTATTCCTTGATGTGATGCCTAAGGTACTCTTTGTAAGGTAATCTATGCGTGAGTTCTTCTTCAGTATCTCCTTTTTCTTCATCAATTTAAATATGCTGAAAGTCTATTCTAAAACATCAAACAGTCTCATTGTGATGTTGGAGCTGATTTCAAAATTAGGCTGCACATTGGGTTTCCATCTCTCTAAGTGGGTGTATAGGAATGGCACATCGACACTTTACCTAAAGTGTAAGGGGTTGACTCGGTTGAGGGTTACATTATGAATTGAGGGGTACAAAGTAGGATTTGAGTCAAAGTGCAGGGTCAAAGTGTAATGAATCCTAATTTTGTTAGCTTGGGAATTGATTGGATCCATCTTCTATCATTTTGTTAGACCAAAGCAATTTTTGGTTTTTGGTTTCCCTTCACATTGTGAAACCTGCAATTTGTTCTGGGAAAGTGCTAACGAGGTTACATATTGCTATTGAAGGATGGATGTTTGCTTGAAGTGGGCACTCACATCCTCTATTCTCCACTACCATGCCGGGTTCCTTTACCTGGGTTCAAACCATTTCGCTTCTGTGTCTCACAGTATGACGAAAAAGACCGGATGCTGCTAAGAAATTTGTGCTTCACTCTTGGGGCCACATTTGGAGAAAAATTGACTAAAAAAGTCACCCATCTACTCTGCAAGTTCTGTAATGGTCCAAAATACGAAGCTGCTTGTAAATGGGGGATAAAGACAGTTACTCGCGAGTGGATTTATGAGTGTGTTAAGCAGGTTGGTCTCTCTCTCTCTCCCTGTCTCTCCCTGTCTCTCTCTGTTTACTTCATCTATTTTTCCAACCCGTGCTAGGACAGGATGATGTCGTTGCACCGGGTCCATTTGTTCCAAGGGAAGTTACTTCTCAGGACAGAGAGGCGGGACTCTGCACAATGAGCCAGTATCCTACACAAGCCACTAGAATGGTAACTGGCGATACTCCGTCTCAGTTTCCAAGTCAGTTCCAGGACCTGAGAAATATACAGGCTCAAGCTAGTGGTAGAAGTGGCAGCAGTATGGAGGAGGCAAATGTTCCGAGTTTTCATTGTAAAAGGGCAAGGCTTCTTCATGATGATAGAAACAAGGGTCTAATATCTTCTACATCAAATCAAAGTGATCCTACAAGTTCCACTGGAAACAACTTATTGCAAAAAACTGAGGAAGCTTCCAATGCTGTACCTGATGTTGCTTCTGCTATTGAGGATTTGTTAGAGGAAACTAGCAAGGTAAAACTGGCAGTTTTAAGTTACTTCACAATGTGCAGTTATGTCTGTTGAGCGCTAACCTTTCATTGTCTTGTTTCTGGTACTAGATTCACAATCGGAAGTCTCCAGAGAGGACTGTTCCCAATAAAAATGTATCCTTGTTTTCATCTGAATATTGTTTATTCTTTACCTTTTCAATACTTCTGATGTTTTTATTAGTTTCAATCCTTGATTCTAGAACAGCTTTACTCTGATTGTTCAATCCTTGGTCAAGATCACGCAGATTCCCACTCTGCCTTTGGTTTGTCCAAGCACTGGATAAACAGGTTTTTATCTCATCTTTTCTCAGTCGCATTGATGTAGTGGCGATATACGTTACGAACGATGAAGAAAAATCAGTAGAACCGGTATTGCGAGTTTTTTTTTCCTCTTGTTTCTGGTTAGTAAATTCCTTTGTGTTCCCATAATATAGGAAATTGAGGCAAGTAATATTGAACTAGTGTTACAGAACCCTGATATTTGTTACGCCAACATTTAAGCTCCATTTTGGAAGGGTGGATGTGAAATGAAGGAATGCGAGGTTGAACTTTGTAATGTTGTACGAAGGTTAACTGTTGGAGGTAGATTGAATTCTCAGGTCTAGGAGTGAACATATATATAGTAAGGAGGCATCTTGTTAAATTCACGTGAAAGTAGGATCATTCATGGAAGCATTCAAATAGTTATCGTCATGTACTTATTTCAAACCATCAATCTACAGCTCTCAATCCGTGTAGATATATAGGCCTGAAAAATGCATAATTAAGTTGAAGTTTTCAGTTCTTGAAATGATTGATACCAAGTGCAACTTAAGATTTATCCATCAATATACCTATACTCTTCCCAATTGATTAGGCACGTATCTGTTCTATTTGACATTTTCTCGGTTTGGATCTTGGTTTTCATCAGGACTGATCGAAAGGATGACACTAGCAATCCTTCTCGAGATGTGAATGCTGGCATGTATGATGGATTTAGTGAAACGCAAACAGAGTCTCAGGTTTCAACTCTTTATCTCTCACCATTAGTATCAGTTCCTTCCCATGTTTTTTTGTGTGGTAAATGTGTCATTTTATAACCAACCAAACTGAAAAAACACAGGGGTGCAAAACCCACTATACAGACTGCTTTACACAAAAGAAAAGCATCCTACTACAATCTACCAAACAACTATAACTCCTCGTTAGAGATTTGCAGATCCAAGAACTCTAGTAGAGATGTTCCAATGAGCACAGAGTCTTTGGTTTTCCAAAGAGTTGGGGAACTGATTCCAAGTACAGACTCTTAGTCTTATATTGTCATCGATACACGCTAAGACTGCACTTGAATTCCTGGGCCTGCCTTCAAAAATTCTGGAATTACGCTCAAGCCAAATGAAGTATACCCCAGCAGCTAATGCCAATTTAAACATCAAAGAGCTGAATGTCTTACTTCTACAAAAACCACAAGCATCATTCAGTTCTAAATCCCACGTATATGCCCTTCTTTGGATCTGAAATCTGAGTAGGATAGGCTCCCAAATACCCCTAGAAAAAGAACAGTCAAAGAACAGGTGTTGAATAGATTCGGCACTCTGGGAACATAGCACACAAACAGGGTCTACCTCCATTCCCCATCGCAGAAGACGGTCCTTAGTAGACAGCCTCTTAAGACAAGCTAGCCATAGGATAAAGGACCATTTAGACACATTTTTTGAAAACCAAACAACAGTAGCCCATTGAGTTTCTTCTCCTTTATTTCTTATAGCCTTCCATGTGTGCTTGGTAGTATACTGCCCTGTAGGGGAAAGAGTCCATACAACTTCATCAGCTTTATCAGATTGAGGAACAACAGAGCTAGGAATGGAGTGTTGTATCTGATGAATCACAGAAGCCATTCCCCATTCTGAATTACAGTACTAACAGTAGCGGAAATAGATCTTCCAAGGGTAGAAATAAGTCTTGCATTGAACAGTTTGTAAAGGGGACCACTAGGGTGCCAATTGTCGAGCCAAAGGAAAGTACCTTGTCCATCCCCAATAATGTGTTTCGCAAAGTTCTGGGCCATGACTCTCAAACGCATAAGTTTTCTGATGGTCCATGAACAGTCATAAGGGGTCCTCATATACCAAAAGTTCTGATCCCTAATGACAAAGGTATGGACCCATTTCACCCATAAAGTGTCTTCTTTTTTACATAAGTCCCACAAGTGTCTCATCATAGTAGCATTATTCAAAATAGTAAGAGACTTTAACCCCAGTCCACCTTCAGCTTTTGGGGTCCACACCTCCAACCATTTGACTTTGGCTCCTGCTCTTTTGAGATTAAGACCAGACCACAGAAAATTCTTAAGGATAGCCTCAATCTCTCTCAAAATCTTCTTTGGTAAAATAAACAAGGAACACCAAAAAGTTTGCATGCTGAATAAGACTGATTGAATGAGGAGAGCCCTCCCACCAAAAGACAACATTCTATTGGACCAGCTATTAATTCTTTGCTGTGTTCGATCCTTCAACTGCACACAGTCCTCATATTTGAGTATAGTTGAAATGAGAGGCACTCCTAGGTATCTCACAGGGAGAGACCCTTCTGGAATAGGTAGCATCTCAAGAATAGCAGTTTTAGTTGCAGCATTGACACCAGAGAAGAAGACTTGGCTCTTCTGTAAATTAGGCTTCAATCCTGAAGAATAGTAAAATTCATCCAAAGCCTCTTTAAGAACCTTTACTGAAGGATAATCTGCTCCAGCTAAGAGGAACAGATCATCAGCAAAACCAAGGTAAGAAATGGAGAGACTGCCACATCTAGGATGGTAGGTGAACTGGCTCTGAGCAATCCTTCTCTGAAGAATAGAATAAAGCCCTTCCATTACCATGAGAAAGAGATATGGGGAAATTGGGTCGCCTTGTCTGAGCCCCTTTTCTCCTTTAAAGAACCCTACCAACTCACCATTTATTACCACTGAATACATAGCAGAAGTAATGCATTGCTTGACCCAAAAGATAAACTGAGCAGGAAACTCTAAGGCCATCATAACATCAAATAAGAAGTCCCAATCCACAGAATCGTAAGCTTTCATTAAATGATTTAAATCTATCTTGATTGCACACCTTGCAGACCCTGAATCTCTTTGATAGTTCCTCACTAATTCTTGCATCAATAGAATATTGTCAGAAATTGATCTGCCCTTGACAAACGCAGCCTGAGCTTTATTGATAATGTGAGGCAGAACTGGTTGTAATCTGGTAGCTAGGATCTTAGTAATAGTAACGTTGCAACAAGCAATAGGACGATAGTCCTTCATGGTAAGAGGACAACTGGTTTTAGGGATCAAAGTTAGAGCTGTGGCATTCACATCCCTTAACAAAGAACCAGTTTGAAAGAAATAGAGAACCGCATCATTAACCTCTTGGCCAACAACTTGCCAATTTTTCTGAAAGAAACTGGCACTATAACCATCAGGACCCGGGGATTTCTCACCATTAATTGCAAATATAGCCACTGATTTCCTCTGAAGTAACAGGAGAAGTAAGAGCTGAATGGAAGCAATGAGGTACTGTGTTGGTAAAACTGAAACCCTCCCTGGAGGGTCGTTTCTGATCGAACTTTCAACTTTGTGCCAAGCATCATCTTGTAGAATCGCAGAATTTCCCCTTTAACAGCTTGAGGTTCCTCCAAACGATTACCTTGCTCATCACTGATTGACAGAATTTTATTCCTCATCCTTAGAGGTGGCAATTACAACCCATATTTTTTTAACCCGCCTAATCCGCCCATTTATAACCCAACCCAACCCGCCCATATTACATAATGGGTTGATATGGGTTGAACCCATATACACCCATATTTACATGGGTTTAGACGGGTTGAAAATGGGTTCAATGTGAGTTGGAATTAAAAGACCCACTGCCAATAATCACTCGTGAGGACCGAACTGTCTCAACGAACCTGTAAACTCCAACGTCCTTTTCCGTCGCTGGCAAATTATCACCTACAGCCCAAAAACTCTTCCATCACTCTTCATCTGATCAAAGTAACCAATCAATGGCCCAAAACCCATCCAACCCCATTCGGTCCCACACAGCTCCCACGCGGTACCCGCTTGGCATATTCGAGCCGTCAAATTCATCCACACAAATTCTCTCTCTCTCTCTCACCAGTCCCTTGAGCTCCTCTCTCTCTTTTGGGCTTTTTTTCGTTTTGTTCTTATTCAATTTTTTTCGTGTTTGTTGTTTTACGACAAGTATTTTACGATTTTTGATTTGCTCCAATTGGAAAAGTAAAAAATTATGACTTTTACCAAATATTTTTAAAAACATCCAAGATAAAGCCCAAAAATCGGTTTTTTGGGAACTAAGAGTAAAACCAGAGACAATTTCGTGTTTTTTTAGGCATGACTTGGGGTTTTTTTTTCTTATTGATTCTGAAAGGTTCGCAAATGTGGTATTTTTGTTTACCAAGTCTGAGTTTCGATATAGGGGAATTAGTTTTTTTTTTTTTTTTTTAAAGGAAAAACGGGTTGGGCGGGTTTGGGTTTGGCTTGACCCATATATTGACCCGACCCGTTTCAACCCGTTTACTTTTTGACCCATATTTGACCCGCAACCCATTTCAACCCGCGCAAACCCGCCCGTTTGCCACCTCTACTCATCCTATGACTAGCTACCTTCTTATGAAAGAAACGAGTATTATTATCCCCCAACTCCAGCCACTTAATTCTGGATTTCTGCTTACTCCAAGCTTCTTCAGCAGCACTAAGATCATTAAAATTCAGCAGACAAAGCTTTTCATAGTCCAGCATGATGGGATCACTAAAAGAGTGAGCACAACGACTTTGAACACTAAGAAGCTCCTCCCTAGCAACCATCACCCTATTTTGAATATCACTATAGAATTCCTTATTGAATTCCCTTAGACAAGGCTTTAGTCTTTGCATCTTATTATACAGGAGCAGCATAGGATTATCACCATTTTCCACAGGATTACACCATGACAAAGTAAGAAGAGAGGAGAATTTCTTATGGTTCATCCAAAAATTAAAAAATTTAAATGGTTTTTTCCCTCCCTTATAAGGAAAAAGAGAAACCACCAGTGGGCTGTGATCAGAAACACCTGGAGTAAGAACTGCAGCTTCAGTCTCCGTAAACAAATTCTGCCATTGATTATTGCCTAGAGCTCTGTCCAATCGACCGCAACAATGATCCTGACCACTCCTTTTATTTGACCAAGTAAACCAAGAGCCTTTTGTATTCAGATCTTCCATACCAATATCCCAAGCATTTATTAAACTCCCCAGCAGCATTTACATCAAAATGAGTAGGATCCGACTTCTCATTCCGCCATCTAACTATATTAAAATCGCCCATAAGGATCCAAGGTAGAGACCCCATAGATCCATACTCAGCATTAAGGTCACTCCACAAATTTCTTCTGGCACCAGGTTGGTTAAAACCATAGACAAAAGAAATTACAAAATATTTCGATTCCATTTCAACAGAAACTGATCAGTAGTAGAGAGAACATTCACCTAAGTCCCTTGTTTATCCCAAGCTACTATAATCCTTGCAACAGATCCAGACACAATATTATGAACAAAACCCCACCCTGAAGGAAGGCAACTCTTCATAGTAGGTTCTAAAAACTCCTGTCTAACTTTGGTTTCAATGATTCCAATCAACGACAACTTATTAGTACGAATGAATTTTCTTATTTCTACTTGCTTAATGGGGCTATTTAAGCCCCTAATATTCCAAGAAGCAAACTTAATCATCGCTTTTTAGGTTTCTTTCCACCCTTCCCAACCCCAGGAGCCTTACTACACCCTTTTGGCTTACTCAATCCTACAGAATCCAGAGCCATCATAACAGCATCAGGGTCAGTCATACCCACTCCAAGATCATTAGGTAAGAATTCATAAGAATCCTGAGCTGCCATACTAATTTCAGACACAGGAGGAGCACCCCCTTTCATATTACAGTGAGTAGGAGATAAGGAAGAAGAGCTAACCTCATTGCTAACAGCATCTCCTGCAACCTTCCCCCCTCTCCCCCCCCCCCCCCCCCCCCCCCCATCTGAAAGAGCAGCAAACATATTATTCTTTCCCATGTTTTAATTTCTTAGGCTGTTTTCATATCATGGATTTGTGGAGGGAGTTACCAAGGAAATTCGTAGTCAAATCAAAGAATTACATTTAGCTTCACTTTATCATCTTCTTATCTTTCCCTTTCCCTTTTTGTTCTTTCTTCACAAATTATGATTCTAACACAGTTTCGTGAGCTGTCAGCCTATCTTTAATGGTACCGTTGTTAGTGGTTGGCTGAATTCTGAGCTTCTGCACATCAACCATTAGCATGAAATTGTGCTAAAGTACATTTTGTGCAGTAAAAGAAAGCAATACAGTGCTTCAAATTTTAAAAGCAAATCACTTTTGAGGCCTTGGAAGCTCCTGTTTCCAGCTTGAGCTGGTTTCTCCTTGACTGCATTTTTGCACATTAACGTAGTCCTATTGTTATGTGCTGCAAATACAGGTTGTTGGTTATGAAGAAGATTTATCTGGCCGGCAAATGATAATTGATAGAGTCCGAACAAGGAGTAGCTTGATTTGACTTCCAAAAAGGGCCGCTCTCCATCGATCAACAACATGCTGACTAAAGGGTTCAAGAAACAGAACCATTACATGCAGGTTCATGCCATGTGGCCTTCTAATTCCTCACTGGCTTGCGGTTAGTAACTATGTATAGTTCAACAGCTTGCAATGCAATTTCGTGTTGGATTGCCAAAAGTCAACAATATGCTCGAGGGTAGGGTAGGGTAGGGAGGTAGCAATTTTTGAGGAATGACGGGGCTAGAATCGAAATTGTGTTGCTTATATATGGATTCCTTATGTATTGACGGAAAAATGTACTGGAATCCTGGAATATTAATCAAATCAGCTGCGATTCAATATCATGTTAAGCTTCATCTTGAACTCGTCGATTCTGAAAGTTTAATGCCTCTCAAAGGAATTCAGTCCGGCCATATTTATGGTACATGATCAAATCACTTTTTATTTTAATTCCTAACAACAAAATCATTTTTTATTTGTACATTAAGCATTTTGAGTCGTTAATCAAAATTACCAATTTCATCATAGTTAATGCTGAGTGGCCTCTGCCAAAAATGAAAAAAGAAAAGAAAAGAAAAATGAAATACACAGCTTTTGCCTCGTACCCATGAGTGATTATTCTGTTCATTCGGTATTCCTAAAGCACCGGCATGCGGAAGCTATCAAGTCATAGACCCCTAAAAAATGTATGGTAAAACAAGCTCCTGGAGGAGCGCTTAATAAATTTTCGATACCCAACGCTTGAATTACAACCCAAATAATTTTGCTCTTAGTTCTGACATCACACAAGGTCGTTACCAACAACTGGGGTGTCTTACCTCATATGATACAAACAATTTAAGGCTATCTAGGGAAAAAATTTGCAAAAGAGGAAAAAAAATGTGTTTGAATCCATATAAGAATAAAAATACTAAGGGGTAAATATAGTTTATATGTACACACACATTAAGGTGTGATTATGGAAATTCACAAAATACCCTGTCAGAAAACAAATTATTGTTGTGATGGAGCTGCTACGAAATTTGACGAAATCTGTCTGACATTATCAATCCTAATTACAATAGACCTAATTGTCTTTTCGTAACATGTCTATTTTCACGCATCTGTAGCATTTCACAGGGAATAAAAGGACAGTGTGATCCATTATAACTAAAATTTGATGTCTGTAAAATTTGATGATGTCAGACAGATTCCGTCGAATTTAGCGGTTGCATCACAACATAGGGTAATTTGTTAAGCGACAAGAGGTAGTTTGTAATTTCTCAAACGTGAGGAGACAATTTTTTTTTGCAAGAACCTAGGGGTGGTTTTGGTAATTTGCCCAAAAATAAAGTTTCTTTTTTCTTTTTTTCAAGTGGGACTTAGAAGGAAGTTCGCATTTAGTAGCAACTAGATCATATGGGATCCAAAGGGCTCTCCATAGCCCTAGACCACACAACGCCCCCGAGGGACACCCCTTTGGACAATTCTTTTGCTTTTTCTACACATCCCTCTATAAAAATAACGTCCAAACACAAAGTGTTTGAAATGTAAAGAAAAATAGTTAACACTATTTATTTTGTTTAATTTTGAAATATTCTTTTTCTTTGAACTGGAATATAAAAGGAAAATTTTGTTCTCTGATTTTCTACTTCGGTTTTCCGGATGAGTTCAGTTCAATCTTAACCGTGTATCTCGAGTTCAGACTTACTAAAATTTGAACTAATAATTTTTTTTTGTACAGTTGCAAGTTTGGACCGAAGATAGGCCATATTCTTTTTTCTAACAAAAAACCAATCGAGAGAATAAGAAAAACAAAAGAGAATTCATTCTCAAAAGTTAAATACTGGAGTAATTGAATTGAGCACCTATACTTATTGGATCCGGGGGCTCTGCTGCCCAGAGGGGGCAGCAGCCCCAACCCACACCCTCAAAACGACGTAGTTTTGAGGGGAAACTGCTGAGTAGCCCCAACCCCAACCAGGGACAAAACGTTACCGTTTTGGTGGGAAAAAAATTACATGCCTTCTGTTTGCAATCCTATGAAGCAGAAACGTGATTATGATAGCTTTAAAGATAAAATTTGATTATGTCTCTTTAGAATAATATGATCAGAATAATAAGATCTTCACACCCGTTCAAACGGATTTAAAATTGGAGCACTTAATTTTTTAAATATATTTTTTAATATATAAACGGTCTCAAAAAATTAAGTGCTCAAATTTTCACTCCGTTTAAATCGGTTCAAAGATTTTGTTATTCTGATTATATTATTCTAAAGGGTCGTAATTAATTTTTATCTCTAGGGCTCTCATATTAAGTATATGCTCTTTATTTAGAATCCTGTGGAGCAAAAATGTAATTATGAGAGCCTTATAGACAAAAATTAATTACGACCCTTTAGAATAATATGACCAAAATAATAAGATCTTTGCACCGATTCAAACGGAGTGAAAATTTGAGTACTTAATTTTTTGAGACCATTTATATATTAAAAAATATGGTTAAAAAATTAAGTGTTCCAATTTTTAATTCGTTTGAACGGGTGTGAAGATCTAATTATTCTGATAATATTATTCTAAAGAGACATAATCAAATTTTGTCTTTAAAGCTATCATAATCACGTTTCTGCTTCATAGGATTGCAAACGGAAGGCATGAAATTCTTTTCCTACCAAAACGGTAACGTTTTGTCCCTGGTTGGGGCTCTGCCAGCAGTTTCCCCTCAAAACTACGTCGTTTTGAGGGTGTGGGTTGGGGCGGGCAGCAGAGCCCCCGGATCCATACTTATTGGATTGAATTGAACTAATTTTTCATAGGGGCTTGCTATTTGCAGCCACTAATTTCCTAAACGTAGTCCGTGTACCATATTATAAACAGGTGTGTACCATATTATATACAGGCTGCATTCAGGAAATAAGTGGCTGCAAATAGCAAGCCCCTTTTTCATAACGGACCTCAAAACAATATTTTACATTTAATAAAGACTCGGCTCGGCTGCTTGTAGGACTCGGAGTGGGCTCACACCGTAATCTATGCACAAGGAATACCGCCGTGCTCCTAGCGTATATTTACACCGCCGTGCTCCTCCTCCTTCTTGAACTCTCTGGCGACACAGAAAAATTCCCCTAATCAGAATACCTTCAAATCTCTCGTTCCAGGTTCGTCAATGTTTTCTCCTACTTTCTGCCGTTTGAAATCGAGCTTTCTGAACGTGGAATTGTTACAAAATACATGCATACGAATCTCTATGTTGTCGTAGGTGCGTGCAATTATGTATCATAAGGAATAATAACAGATGCTAGAGGAAATTGAATTTGCTTATGTTATGCGGTCCTATGTATATTTAGTTGTGTGTCAAGGAATCTTTCTGTGATTATTGTATTTGCTTATGCTAAATGATTTGCTCAACTAGGTAAAGTCCGTGACTTGTATCCACATGTACTTTGTTTGTTTGATTATTGAGTTCACTTTTTAAGTTTGTTCTGCAATTGCACAACTGAGAAATTCAAACCAGGGCTATTCTTTAGTGAGAAGCATGATAGGCATTCAGTTGATGATATGCTATGCAGAAATGAGCTATGACCTAAGGTCCTTTGTCGCTGATCAGAAAACAAACATATGTGTACACATGCACGTGCGTGCGTATGTGTGCTTGTAACTGTAAGGATAGATGATAGGCATTCAGTTGATGATATGCTATGCAGAAATGAGCTATATGACCTAAGGTCCTTTGTCGCTGATCAGAAAACAAACATATGTGTGCACATGCACGTGCGTGCATATGTGTGCTTGTAACTGTAAGGATAGATGATAGGCATTCAGTTGATGATATGCTATGCAGAAATGAGCTATATGACCTAAGGTCCTTTGTCGCTGATCAGAAAACAAACATATGTGTGCACATGCACGTGCGTGCATATGTATGTATGTATGAGAATTCAAAGATATGCTGTAGAGTAAATAAAGCCCGTAGAGACGATGAGAGATGGAAAGAGAAGTTGATGGAATGGTCAATCTTTGCTGAAGAGGTTGGAAAAGGTCTCGGTGGGTTACTGGCTGATGAATGCATAGCTAAGGATGTAAAGCTGATGGGCGATGATTGATTGGCAATTCATTTGGGAATCTTTTTTTCCTGTTCAACGTTTATCTTTTTGTGAACGATTTACGGTTTAGTCAGGTAGCAAAATTGCATCTCAATGAGAATTCAAATGATTCCAACCTCCAAGTGACCTTTTGAAGGGCCATCCTAAACACAGACTTAAATTTTTATACCAACCAAATCCTTTTTAAATTTTTCTTGGTGTTTGTACTTCTAATGTTTAACGTAGCTTTCTTATTTTGTGGATATTTCTGGGTTAAGCACCCTTTGAAGTTGATACAGTGATGACTTCTGTTTTCTGTATGTTTGCTCATTCAGTACTCTTGGCATCTCCATTGACATTCTATCATTAATTCACCGGCATTCGGATTGCTGATATTGTAGATTTACTGGTTATATGTGATTACTAGAGCTTATGGATAACAACTATGCTCAGCCACTCCCTCCTGGAGTTCAGTCCCTTCCAAATTCTTTGCCATTCTCTGCTTCTCCGAATCAATCTACCCAACCGCCTCCTCATCCATTTCAAAACTCTGCGGGATTTCACCACCATGCTCACTTTGCTCCAAACCATCTTTTTCCTGTTCCAGCTTCCCATTCAGCCTATTTTCATCCCCCCCAAAGTTTCCATCCACAAATTGGGCCATCCACACATTTTGAACATGCTCCTCATTGGTCTTATCCTGCCCCAACTAACTTTCAGTATACTGACTACCTTCAACCTGGCATGCCCGCACCTCCTCCTTCCAGACAGGATACTGAGGTTGCTCACAGGTCGATACAGCTTGATAGGCAATGTGATGGCTCTCAGCTGCATGCAGAAAGTCCTCAATCTAATAACAATGGTTTGCCTCTGTTACCAGAGTTGAATAGCTCTGTCGAATGGGAAAAGGAACCATTGGTTGCTCATCAAGGTGAGTAGTATTTGCAGTGTGAGTTCTTTTATGTTTATTTTTGTCAAATTCTTTTTTGTTCTGTTGGACTTCTTGTCTTCTCCTTTTTTACTTTGTTGCTTTAAGGTCTTTTTTGTTGCCTATTAAAACATAAAAGACAAAAATAAGAACAAGGTGAAAACCTCTTTGAACTAGCAGTACAGAAACCATGTACAATGGAGGGGAATTGACTCAGAAGAAGAATGGCCGAAAATGTTGATAAGTTTCTGATTTTTGTTTCAAACGGCCATTCCCTTGAGTTGATGAAAGAGGAAGTTGATCCACTTTTTTTTGTTATGTTCTGTCTGTGCTTATCAGCAGTTTGACTATTATAACTCACAACATGAATAAACATTGCTCCAGATGGTCCTTATGAATCTGCCAGCAACTCTAGGCTGCATTTGGAAAATGTCAGGGACATTGAAGCTTCTGCTCAGGATGCTGTGTTGCGTGAACAAGTATTTCTTTTGAAGATAGGGTTTATTTACATGTTTCATGTCTTTCTTGCCTTTTTAGACTGATATGATTAATATGTTTTTATGTGTAATTATCAGGAAGTTGCCACCCAGAATATTATCCAAAGTCAAAGGTTTGTTTCGATTTTATTTTTAGATTATATGCTTATTTTTGTTTCTGCATCTGAAACTACTTAAATAGTAGATGCTAAAACTACAAGATGCAAATCTGATGTTCAAATGTTCTATCACAGACACGCAAGAGGTGCAAGTGGACCACCCGAAGATGGTACGGACATCTTCTCAGGACGTCATGACCCAAATGAGCTAAAGGTTTTCTCTCATTTGGAAACTTCTTTCGTGCAGTCTTTTGTCGTTTTTGTCTTGTTGAACTAATATATGCTTTCAACCTTCTTATCCAGGAGCATCTATTGAAGATGACCACAGATCACCGTGCAGAAATGGCCCTAAAACGCGGAAAATCTACGGTCCCAGAGGAAGGTTGCTTTCTTAGTTTCTTTTAGTTGACGTAGTACTGATTCATAAATGATATTGTCTTCATGTTAATCTAGACGTAGGCTCTTCCTTCCCATTAACTATACAAGATTGATTGTATTATATGATCTTATCTAGAAATAGACTCTTCCTTCCCAGCAAAGTTCTTCTATTGCACTCTTACCAAAAGGGGAACGAAACGATGGCTTTCTCCTTATTCTCACTCTGGCCAGTGATTGAAGTGAAGTGTTTTTTTCCTAACTCCATGACTTTTTTACAATGTTCTAAAAAACGCTAAGCGCTAGTCTAGCGGAAAAGAAAAGGGGCGCCTAGGTGGGGACTAGGCACCTCCTAATTAGCTGCCTAATCTAGGCATTGGACCACCGCATAGCGCCTAGGAGGGGACTAGTCGGCCGCCGCTGCTTTCGTATACGTGAAGATACATGGTGTAATTTCTCAATATTGAATATCTAATACAGACTGTAATGGTAGTGGGCCTAGTGGCTCCATAACAGTTCTACCGTTTGGTTTGATCTGAGTATCCTGCACCACTTTATGTTTTAGTAAGCTTTTGCTTTCTTGTCAGGCAATATGGAAATTGGCAATGGGTATGGCGTACCAGGTGGAGGTGCTTATTATGATGGTCCAAGGCCTTATATTGGTATTCCTGTTAAAGCTATGTGGAACACTTTGTTAGTTGTTTATTATCTTAACTAGATTCTGGATTAGGTTAAGATTTCCTGTATTGTAACCCTACAGGTAAATCTGGAGTTGGTGGGCATGACACAGGCCTGGAAGTCCCCAAAGTGGGTGGAGAGTTGGGACAGAAGGCTGTGACCAAAGAGTTGCCTGATTACCTAAAACAGAAGTTGAAAGCAAGGGGTATTTTAAAAGATGAGGCAGCCGAGGGTTCTGCTGTCACGGATAATGCAAGTAGCTTCTGGACTGTAAATGTTTTGATTGAGTGAGCTACCATAAAATATATATAAGCACATATGCACATTCCCAACTTTCTGCAGTGTCGTCAATTTATCCTCCTCTTCTTTTGTTTCCCTGTGTCCTTCTCACTCATTTGAGTCATTTGACTGCAGCACTTATGGGATCTGTTGGTTTTCTTGTCAAAGCTTTCTTATTCAGTTAGTTTGTTGACATTTTTTCCTTGTACTTCAAATTTCAGAAGTCAGAAACTCCATCAACTCAGACTGTATCACTTGGGAAGTTGCCCCTTGGATGGGTGAGTATGACTTGCTATTGGGGTATCTGTTCACTATGTGCAGTTCAGTGGACTGGTTTTTAACTTCTAGACCAATTGGAATGGGACATTGTGTATAAATTATGCAATTTTTCCTATAATCATGTGGGTTTCGTTTTGTTTGCCCTATTCTACTCTGCTTCTAAAAATGATAAAAGTTGAGATAAACTTAATCTTGTTTAAACTTGGTAAAGTTAAATATCACTCCTTTAATTGCAAAGGAAAATTTGAGATAGTTGAGAAACTTATCCGATACAATTACCATAATGTTCCAATTACCTGACATACAATTACAGTGGAAGTAAAAATTATTACTTGCTAATCCTGTTGGATCTTGATTTTTCGGGTTTTGACTTTGGCTTACACTTCTTTGATTCTGATTGTAACATCCATAAATCCGCATTTAGGTTGAGGCCAAGGACCCAACAAGTGGTGCTGCGTACTATTATAATGAAAACTCTGGGAAAAGTCAGTGGGAAAGACCTGTTGAGATAGAAAGTAGTTCAAAGCCTCGTTCAACTTTGCTACTTCCGGAAGATTGGCAAGAGGTATTGGATGAAACATCAGGTTTGCTACACATACTCTTTCCTTCTTTGTCCTTTGAATAGGTTATGTGGAAACAGGTGAATGCCTCGAAATTTTTTGTTTGTGGGAAATTGAATTTTTTATCTGGTCATGATGAGGAAAACTGACCATTTTAAATAATTGTTTCATGTCTACTCACCTTCTCTCTCTCAGTCACTCACACACACAGAGGGAGGGACGGAGGGAGAGAGAAGTAGGGAGAGGTTATGCACCACCTCTAGTAACTAGAAGATGATGAGAGGTTGGGGGAAGGAAGGATCCCAAGACCAAGACTGTTAATTAATATGTCCTCTTTGATTCAATTTCCCATGTTATGATGTGGTCATTATGGCATATGCATCTTGTATTTCCTTGTAGGAATGAGGATCAATGTTGATGCAAGGCCTTCAACTGTAGATCATTAGTTGCATAAGCAGCATTACACTACTCTCTCTCTCTCTCTCTCTCCGCCCTTTATTCTTCTGAGCTTGATGTCTTAAATGTGCAGGTCAAAAGTATTACCATAATACAAAGACTCTTGTATCACAATGGGAGCGCCCTAATTCATTAGAGCAGGTTGGCCCAGAGCAGTCTGACGACGCCATTTCAACAAATGAAGCTAATGGGATTTGGAGTGATCAGGCATCCATGTTAGGCAAATGCATGGAGTGCGGTGGTTGGGGAGTAGCGCTGGTGCAATCGTGGGGTTATTGCAATCATTGTACACGGTTTGGTGATCCCTCTTGTTTTTGCAAACAGTTTTTTGACTAGATTTTTTTATCTGAACATATTTTTAATATGGTTAAACCTAGATTGTGAATGCAATGGTGATATTTAAGTAATATGTTCAGTATTTTCGTTCAAATTGCAAAATTTGTTCTTTAATGAAGATGAGGATAGCAATTGATGGAATTTGCAAAAAAAGAATAGTGCGGAAACGTATCCATGTGATTACACCATAGCATGAAAGACTAGGCCAGCAATGTGAGAGGCCGACATTGTCTTCTTAATTGTTATATGGCCTATGAGTTAGAAAAATGTCTCCGTACATATTTATTCGTTGTAAACTTCTCAGTTCTCAATATTGACCTGTCAACACTGCTTTGATGTATCTTATTGCAATGTTGGAAAAATATTTCCTTAGTAGTTCAGTGTAAAATAATCCTATATTTTTCCATGAACACTATGTTAGTGTTTCTGATGGTAATGTTGGAGAATCTATTGTTCCCACAGGAATATTGGAAATGCAAAGTACTAGAGGAATGTTCTATTATTGTAGTATAAAGGTCTAACCAGAAGAGTTGTCATAAGAAGGATGAACAGTTTGAGTTTGAGGTACTATCATGCTTTCGAATACCAATGTGGGTGTGTAAAAATGAGTGCATTATGTGTATAGCCCTTAATAGAGCAAAATTATCTTCTAAACCTTACTATGAACGACAAAGTATAGCACTAACAGAAACCTTATTGCCTTACTCGCTACACACGATGACGGCTTGATGAATACGCTGTAATCGAAACCGAAATAAGGGGGTTTAAGCTGTACTACTGTCGTTTTCATTTCTTTTTCAATAGCCTCTTCTATCTGCTACTCAGTATATAGAGGAGCTCTCGTGTCAAATACTTTCATTCCTATCATTAGACAACGATATGAAGACAATCTAGCTCTAGGTATAGCTAGAACTCAATTGTCTCCTAGTAATGCCAGTACTTCACAACGCACATTAATTGGTTGACCGAAAGTATCTCGACCTTGAACTAACAGAACGTTATAAACCTTAGGCATCTTGTCCGCCGGAAAGGCTACATCTAGTACCGGATCAATGATTTGAATGAGATGACCCTGGTTTTTTTCAAGCATAGAATCCCCAGGACCAGAAGGAATAGTCTTTTTGTGAAACTTATCCATAACATTTTGAATCGTATACATGATACGATGGTTTAGATTGATCTTAACCGGATGATTATGTCATGATTTTAACGTCAAAGTAATTGCCACACGATTCCAAATTAAGATGCCAGTTATTTTTATTTGGTATACATAAATTTTGGAATCTTTTAGAATAATAATATAATATTTTCTAATAATACTATACTAATAGAGAGTATGGTAGAAAAAACGATTCATATATTTCTTTCTACCATACTATCAGATCGGATTGAATACTGCTGATTCTAGTGGAAACCTAATTTTATGTGATAAAATTAATCAATCCAATTGAAAATTGGATTCGGATAGGGATACAAAAGAATAGTCCTTTTTTTCATTTTCAAAAGGTTCAGGTTGCCTATCCCAGTTAATAGGGATGAGTTTTGTTGGTTATTGGCCTTTTAAGGAATAGGTAACCTATTCGTAGCAATATTAATAACAAATTCGAGATCAGTCATGAGATTATATTTTCAAAAATGTACATCAGCCAACCCATGGTAGTCTCTTTAAGATGCAACCAGAGTGGAGAGGAGGACAGAAGAAGAGATACAAGAGGATTGAGAAAAAAGAAACTGGAGAATACAATCCCAAGTCCCTTAATTTAACAATCATATACCATAGTCCGCGAAACCTATTATATTTACAAATAAAAGGATGGGGAGGTACTGTCATAACAGTAGATTAATCTTCATGCTTAAAGCAATTAGAGACAAGAGAGAGAATACATTCCGGCAGTCCAAAACTTCAAAATCTGCTGTGACGAAGACCCAAGTTACCTATTCATTGCAACATGATCCATTGATATAATTGACATTCTGAAAAGCGGAAGAATCTGGCACTAGTGTTTTAAAATGTCAGCCTAGGCGTGGGGCACAACAAGGCTTAGCTGTTGCACCTCAAACCCCTAGCCCCTAGAGACGAGGCGACATCAATGAGGCTCTCGCGAAGCAAGCGACACGCGTGCCCCATCTAGTTTTTCTAGGATTCATCAGAAATTCTGTGCAACTGTTGATAAAATCATCACAAAACCAGTACATTGCAATGCAAAACCAATAGTGGAACGCAAGTTATAAAATCCTTCCAATTATAACCATTCACACGTGAACTCTAGCAATGCAGTGTTTAATGGCAATGGGAATGAGTTTAAAATCATCAGCTATATGTGTGCTTGTCGATGAGGACGATGAGTGGGCAGAATGCGAAGATGGAGATTTGGATGAGAGAGAAGATGTGGATTGCATAAATTCTAATGATGAAGAAGAAAATTAAGTGATTAAATTAGACATTTGAGGATGATTACTGGGCCTGCTTGATTGAATATTCGACTGCCACTACCCGTTCTATTATCCATTGCTAAATATTAAAACATTGGTTTTTGATAGATGTTGTGCTTTTGTTAGTATTTGGTAATCTGAACATTTGGAGTGTTAGGTTTTATGGTATTTGGAATTCTAGAAATATAGGTTATGCTATTGTCTCTGCCAATACTACAATTCGCGCTTATTTTCTGCTACTTGTGCCTTGCTCTGATGAGGAGTGTGCCTCGCTGCGCGCCAGGCCCCACCGGACCTTGGTGCCTTGATGTGCCTCGAGCATTTTAAAACACTGTATGAACTCATGTACATACCAATACTTAAAGATCACATATGAAGGAAAATAAATGCATTCTAGTTATACATTCAACAAGTAGGTTTTTCTTTACCTGCCCTTCTATATTGCAATATCTTTAACTTTCTGAGGCAGAAAGGTGGTGTTATAGCTTGCTGTACATTTTTGGTCCCATTTTCTAATAGCTTAAGCTTTTGGACAATTGGTGATGTAATATGGTATCAGAGCTTCGGTTTCCATGAGGTCTTTGACTCAAGTCTCTTTGTTTGCATTATGTTACTCTATGTTTAGATGATTGCTTCTTTACATGCACTGGGAGTTCGCCGGTGAAGGAGGGTGTTGAAACTAGACATGCATAACTTGGTCCCGCTTCTCATAGCTTAAGTTTTGTGGACATTTGGTGATCTGACTGCTGTGCTATTGCTAGGAATCATTTTATAAGAATAGCCTTTTATTCTGTCTGATTTGGGCACCATGTTAACAATTTACATTGGCTTAGGGGATGGCTTTAGTAATTATCTATTAAATTTCATGATAAGGTTACTGGACTTTACAACTAACTTAAGTTCCATCCTTCTCTACATTTCATTTTGGTGTCTTCGTAACTCAAATGAGGTCGTGTGTGGTGTTGTTTAATATGCATGCATGTTTCTGTTTGAATTGGATACGTGGTATCGAGGTTCGGGTCATTTGAAATAATTGTTCAGAAAGTTTCCTTCCCTTCTCAATCAGTGCGTCTTACCTTCTATGTTATTATCATTTCTATTCTAGTTATTGGCTTTATCATCATCACCTCTATGTGTGATTGTCAATATGATCAATATTTGGTGAAGGATATTGGTTCTGCATTTTAATTAAATTTTAATTTGAATGTAGAGTTCTCAATCTCCCTCAGAGCAAATTGTTGCCAACTAGCCTGGGTTATCAGCAGCGTACCACTGGTTCTGCATATTCTAATGAAGGTTCAGAAAAAAAGTTTCCCAAGCAGAGGTATTCTAACTTCTCTTGAAGCTTGAGATCTTGTGTTTTTCCCGCCAAATTGACTTGGCTCTTGCTGTCTTCGATATCTTAATTGTGGTCAATGTTAGTTGCATTGTTAAGATGCAAGTAGAAACGAAATTGTTCTCCACCCTGAAGGACTGGATCTGGTTTACCATTTAGATCAAGCATGTAGGGATTCTTCTGCTTGTTAGAAGTCCATATAAACTATGAAGTTGTATGGAACACTGCAAATCTCTTCAAACTGAAAAACCCTAGCTCGCCTAGGTTTAAAAAGTTGCTTATTTTTTTAATCTCTTATAAAAACAATCAAACTAATAATCAATATTCAACCAATCGATAAACACCAATCACACGAACGGAAAGCAATAAACATAAGAACACCAAGATATACGTGGAGAACCCCTGAAAAGGGTAAAAACCACGGGAAGGAATCAAAACACTATAAGTAGTTACAAGTAAACTTACATACAATTATGAATCCTCACCAATCGCCCTAAGTTCTAATTGCTGAATCCTCGTTCACCACACCCAGTGTTTGACCGCCACTTCCTTGAATCCACAAGCCTTCCGTTTGCCTCCCGGAAATCCACCGAAGGACTTTAACTTGCCTAGGAATCCTCCTTGGGGCTTTTCTCAAATAAGTAGAGGAAGATATTTTTGCTAAGCTAAAAAAGGGTGGAGGGGGCGACCAGACATAGCAACCCTTCCCTGGGTGTGGCCATAGGGACTCCAGACCCGCGACGGATTATGAGAGGGACCAAAGAGCCATAGCAACTACCGCCCCACCAAGGGCTAGCGGGCCAAAGCCGGACAGAGGAGAAGGACCAAATTCGATAAATGGGGAACAATTAAATGTGTGTTTTGTCGTGAAATTTGCCAACAAATAGAGACTGTGGCCTGGGTCCTAACACAAACTTAGGCAGTTAATCCCTACAAAGGGAGAAATTTAGGTAGTCGAGGAGGATATTTAATGGTGCACTAAAAAGAAAATTGAAAAAGAGAAGTACAAATCAGCAAAAGATGATGGAAGTGATGAAAGGAAAACCTCAATTCAAGCACCAAGAAAATAGTATGACACTAAGATTGTACAGGGTCCTGTGTTGAACAGGGTCTGTGTTGAACAGACTGGTGTCTTCCACTCTACTGACGCAGGCCGAGACCTGCGAGGTTAGGATAGTCCCGGGAAGACACTCACCAAGGGGCAACGGAAGTCGCTCGACGTTGCTAATCGCGGAAGACACTCACGCGACCAAGTCACACTGATTGTCGGAGGAATCACTCACTCTCAAGCAAGAAATACTTGCACAATATTTTCATAAACTCAAACTCCCTCTTCTCATTTCATTAGATCAACTATTTATAAGCATTACAAAGATGACTCTTCAAGACTAATAATACATACTTGACAATTTCCAACATAGACCTTTCAAATACCTCGACAACCATTAACCAAAGACACAACTTATTAGATAGTTAAGACACATAATAAATACTTAGACCAAAAACTAAAGGACATTGACTAAAAACCAAAAGACACTTCAAAAATAAGTAAGATAACTCTTCGTTTACCGATTATCATTATTTTGCTCCTGCATCATACTCCCTTTCTTCAAAAGAATTCGACCTCGAGTTTAACTGCCCACGGTCCACGGGTTGACCAATGAGCCTTTCCATCCTTTGCTTTTGCCAGAGATGTTGCTTGAATTTTGGTTTGCGACCAACTCGCGAGTAGAACACTTTCATGACTCTTGAAAATTGGCCATCAACCATCTGCAGTGGAACTACGAAGCCAGACAAAAAGTTGTCGCAAACTACTCCTTGCCATTTTACTCTCATAACCGTTCGTATTTCCAGCAAATAAAATCAGCACACCCAAGACTTCATTAACCATGTCTTCTTTTGAAAATGCCAACCAAAAGGAATCCTTATGTCGTAGGGATGGTTTTGTTGCACGTAACTTCAAGTTACCAATCGTTTCATGACTAACAACATCAACTTTATCGACTTTTTCGCATTTCAAGTCATAAAACATATTATCTCGGACAAATTTCAAATCTTTAGAACTCACCACTTGACCAAAATCACATTCAGTAGCGATTAGGAAACCATCTTCCGTATATTCATCATACCTCGGAGGTAGAGTCCAATCAACTTCCGGCAGAGGGGGACCGGTCACGCCTCGAGAAAATCTCCTCCAAATTCATTCCAAGAAATATAATGTCATCACTCATTGTCCATGGTGTCAAAGTTGCATCAACTTCGGTGTTGTTGTGATATGTCCTCGGTCTTTCATTCATGCGCAACATTTTATCTCAAAATGCCATGGGATGAAAACTCAGCAGGGTAGGATCACCGCTCTGATACCAATTTGACGTAGGCCGAGACCCACGAGGTTAGGATAGTCCCGGGAAGACACTCACCAGGGGCAACGGAAGTCGCTCGACGTTGCTATTCGCGGAAGACACTCACTTGATTGTCGGAGGAATCACTCACTCTCAAGCAAGAAATACTTGCACAATATTTTCATAAACTCAAACTCCCTCTTCTCATTTCATTAGATCAACTATTTATAAGCATTACAAAGATGACTCTTCAAGACTAATAATACATACTTGACAATTTCCAACATAGACCTTTCAAATACCTAGACAACTATTAACCAAAGACACAACTTACTAGATAGTTAAGACACATAATAGATACCTAGACCAAAAACTAAAGGACATTGACTAGAAACCAAAAGACACTTCAAAAATAAGTAAGATAACTCTTCGTTTCCCGATTATCATTATTTTGCTCCTGCATCATCTACCAAAGCCAAAGCTAATGTTTTCTCATTTAGCCTTCTAAGACCAAACACAAGCACTAGTTAAGAGGGAGGGGAAAGAGTTAGGAAAATCAACTTGTTCGGGATGGTCCCTCATGTAGGCAAGTGAGAGAAAATAGGCTGTACTGCTGTAGCGATGGATACAGGAATTAAAAGAAACAAAAAAGAGTTGAAAATCTAAAGAACTTCCTGAGCATCTGTTTTCTTGGGCTCTTTAGTTTTACTTGTTTTAAATGTTATGATTTAATAGCAAAGTGATACTAATACCGTGGCCATTTCGCCAATGTTGAATATGGGGCCCATAGGTTGAGCATTGGGGAATCGGGGGAATAGTGGTCTTCGCTATATTGTTGTAGTGTTCTGTGGCAGTAGGATGTAAGTCAGAGCAAAAAACCATAAAAAAACTGGTGGGTCTTTGTATCTTAGATATTTGACTGATCTCTGGCTCCAGGTCTAATATGAAACCCCCATTTGGAAAAGGAAATAAAAGAGACAACAGGAAACGCGGCTATGATGAGGATGACGAGTTGGATCCCATGGATCCTAGCTCTTATTCAGATGCCCCTCGCGGTGGCTGGTAAGCCATACTCATTTCTCTTAACTAATGCAGCAGCTCTCTCTCTCTCTCACACACACACACACTCACACACACATGCATGCGCACTTTATGGTCTACAAACTAAAGACTCAAAACAGTGAAATTTTCATATGTAACCTTGAAGTGTGCCAGAGTTGTTCTTTAATTTCATCTAATTTGCAGGGTTGTAGGCCTGAAAGGAGTTCAGCCACGAGCAGCGGATACCACTGCCACGGTATGCCTACAGCCTTTTAGTTGATAATTCTATTGCCTTGAAGCTACTTGGGATATGTCTGCTGCCTTCTTGTATAAGACATCATTTAGTGAAATCAGATCGAACACAATTTTTTAACTTTTGCGTGCTGAGGCTTTGCATTCGACATGTACGAAATGAATTAGTCTCATCAATACAGAGGTTTTGAGTTGGAAATTTCGTGAAACGGTTCCATAGAAAATTGGCAGGCTAGTGCATAAAATGTAATTCTTTGAAGAAATTGCTAGAGACATAGTAGATCATTCATGCTTTTCTGTCTTCCTAAGTGTCCGAAACATGTTCGGTTTTGTAAAAGTGAATTAAATAGGACGCTTTGACATGAGCGTTCAACATGTGTCAGGAAGTGCAAACAGAGACACCCCACATTCTCTGAAGTGCCACTTGGATTAAACTCAACTCCAAAAGCGTGACCCGGGATTTTGGTTTTGGCTTTAGGATGCTTAACTACTTGAGCTAAAGGACATGTTATAACTTAATCATATATGTCCTCAATTGTTTTACACCATAGCTTCATCTTATTGTGGATGACATTACTCTTAGGCATCTCTAAATTGATAGTGTCAAGGACGCTTTCACACGAGTGTCCAATATGTGTCAGGAAGTGTGGATAGGGACACCCCACATTCTCGGGGGTGTCATTGCTTTGTAGGTTGAGGCCCTGCTTGGATGGGGTATTGTGAATGGGGGTTGTGAAATCCCCCCTTTTAATCCCTGGGAATAGCCGAAGACCCCGTTTGGATTCCAAAATGGAGGGGGTATTATCTTTACCCCGGCTTCCACTACACCTGCTAATACCCCCTGAGGGGGTGTTAGAGATGGGTAGGGTTGGACCAGTTGTTGTGGAATCCTCCCAAATCCTCCTCTATTTCGGACGATTCTACCCCTCGTAATCCCCCTTTCCCACCCCGAGGTACAACCAAATATTTTAAGGCTAACCAACGAGAGCCCTAAGCTAAAAATTAATTATGACCATAAAATGATCAGAGAAATAGGATTTTCGTACCGGTTCAATCGGATTGAAAATTAGAGCATTTAATTTTTTAACCATATTTTTTAATATATAAACTGTAGGTTGAAAAATTAAGTGTTCCAAATTTCAATCCGTTTGAATGGGTGGGAAGATTTTATTTTTCTGATCATTTAATTCTAAAGGGTCATAATTAAATTTTGACTCTAGGACTCTCGTTGATTAGCCCTAAGAAAGTTGTACAACCAAATATCTTAGGACTAACCAACGAGAGCCCTAAAGCCAAAAATTAATTATGACCCTTTAGAATTAAATGATCAGAAAAATAAAATCTTCCCACCCATTCAAACGGATTGAAATTTGGAACACTTAATTTTTCAACCTACAGTTTATATATTAAAAAATAGGATTAAAAAAAAAAAAACGAAGTGTGAAAGATTAAAAACGAATCTTTCAACCTACAGTACTAATTTAATCTACAGTTGTTAGTTTTTTTTTATCCGCATCTACAGTTGTTAGTAAAACTGACTTTTTCAATTTATATATTAAAATAAAACGAATTTTATCAAATTAAAACTGACTTTTTTATTTTGTAATATTATTAAATTAGTACATTTATTAGTAAAATTAAATATTAAGGCTTAAAGTGTGAAAGATTATATTTGTAATTATATATATAACGTAATACATAATTATGTTTGGGACTGCACAAGGGCAAAAGGGTCATTTGACAGCTTTTTACATAATCCACCCTTCCTTATACCCCCTATTTATTCTCCATCCAAACCAAGTACTATTTTATACCCCCTCCATAAACATCACATCACTGTGGGCCATCCCTTATTACCCCTTACTATCCAATCCCCCCTTATTACATAACACCTCCAAACCTAATCCCGCATCCAAACGAGCCCTGAAAGTCCAACTATAGTACTAAGGTAGTACACTGCATTAGTACCACTTGGATTAAACTCAACTCTAAAAGCTTGACCCAAGATTTTGGTTTTGGCTTTATGATGGGTAACTACTTCAGCTGAAGGACATGCTTTCGTCTTGTCATGTATGCCCTCAATTGTTTTACACCGTAACATCATGTCTTAGTTGCACAAAGCGGGAATGGGATCGGAGGTAAGTAGAAGATCCTAATTTGGGAGTGCCGAAAGATGGCCCAATAGTTTTTATATCAAATTTATGGACAAAACACGTAGCCGGGAGTCCTAAATATCTCTCTCTCGGTTAAACGGAATGGTTTTTTTTCCCCCTCTTTTTCTTCTTCCTTGCACATGTATGCGAAGAGAAGTCCGAATTTATTCCTTGACATTAGTGTGAAAGCTCCCATCCTATTTAGGGGTGCGCTCCTGTCTTGAGGGGAGCGAGCTCCGATCCTTACTCTGGAACACCGATTTGAGCTCCGGTGTTGGTAGTGCACCCAGTTTGGAAGCTCCCTGCAACTAAGCATCATCTTATTGTGGGTGACATTACTCTTAGGCATCTCTAAATTGATATGTCAAGACTGCCCTCATTAGTTAATAGGCATTTTGCCTCGTCAAAGTATGCAAAAAATTATCATTTTATTTTGCCTAATCCCATCCTGCTCTCTATTTCCGCTTTCAACTTAAAATAACTTAAAATAGTTGGTCATGTAGCATATTTCTGTTAGTTGACCAAATTTGTTTAGTCCCCCAATTGATAACGGGCAAAATGCCTAGCCTATCGCCCAGCCATTGGGGTTGTAAAAAGATGGTTTGGCTAGGTATTTTTGCTGACTTGCTGGCTCTTCATTTTGTTTTTTCTGGTCTAAAGGCTTGTTATTGCATTATTGACCTCTCTGTAATTTTCTTTTCCATGCTACTTGTCATCTTTGCATGTCTCGAGTCCTCTTCCGCCCATACCCCCATTGTTTGGGGAGTACATGGGTACTGCTGTTATTGGTTTCACATTTCATGTTTTTCTAGTCTATGGGATGATATTCACTGGATGTCATTGAGGGTTGGTTATTTGAGGATGTTTTGTGATTGCATCTACTTATATTGCTCTTTTACTACTAAAGCTTGCTTTCTGACCATCTGAATGAGAAAGTGCTTCAAAGTGAATTGCTTTTCTCTATGAATTTCAGGGCCCTCTCTTTCAGCAGCGCCCCTACCCTTCCCCTGGAGCTGTGCTGCGGAAAAATGCTGAAATTGCTTCGCAGAAGAAGAAGCCTAAGTCTCACTTTGCTCAAATATCGAAGAGAGGGGATGGAAGTGATGGACTTGGTGATGCTGACTGAACAAGGTAAACCATATGAAATCCATAGCATAAATTTTGACTTTAGTTCAGCTGCTGAGTTATGAATGGTAAATCAGCGCTCCCCGCACCCCCCCCCCCCCACCACCACCAACGAAGGGAAAAAAAAAAATCTGTGACATCGTGTGCATATTATTTTTTCTTTTCTTTTTCTTATTATACGTTTCATCCACCTAGGAATTGCTCAGTTGAAGAGAAATTTGTGTGCTGGAATTAAATGACTTGACAGTATTTATGTTGGTAAACATGATGCCTTATGAGGGGAAGCTTTTTGTAATCATGTCGCAGGAATCATTTTCAGTAATGCATTTAAAGGTGTGCAATAGAGAGGTTGAATTAGCCTACTTTTTTTGCGAAGGGGATGATAAAGTCCTAGGCAATTTGCCTGAAGAATGCTAGATTTGCTAACTCATCTTGACTAGGATATTACTGCAGCTGGGGTTGGAATTATGGTACTCATTTTCCGTTTCACATTTAATAGGCATGTATTTTAGAAAACTATCAATAGCTAAAGGAGTCATGGTAAATTTGTTTGTATCCTTTTTCCAATTTTTGTGAATTTGCGTGTAAAATTATATTCTTGATTCTATCAAACTTTGCCTTAGGTTTCTTTGTAGTTTAACAGGGTATTTGGATTTATCATCGAAATAAAGTCAGTCTCTTGTGTTTCGACTTTCTAATGGATGGAATTCGTCGTTTTAGTGTTAGACTGAATTGCAGAAGTTTGATTTTGTTCGGCACATTTGTGTACTGTGAGTAGGGAAATTTGTTGTACTAAATGGTGTTTCTCAGCATATAAAATTCCACATTTTGTTTAAGTGGTATACTTTTTTTCGGTCAAACGGAAATTCGTTTAAGTGGTATACTAGATAGGAATAAATGTCTTTGGCGATGTTTCATCTTTCTGGATTAACTTGAGTATTGTTTATCTTTCTGGATTAACTTGAGTATTGTTCTGTGGAACTCGACGAACAGATCCATGTTTTATTTGACAAAATGCTCTTTTTGATTGAAAGGGCCGAGTGCGAGTGGGATGCTAGTTGATTGCAATGAGGTTGTACTAGAGGAAATGTTTGACATGATGTGCATCAAACTCCGGACACAATTTTGAAACAAACTCAGGACACAATTTTGGATCCGCAG